>CM076584.1:1508191196-1508410918 GCA_034641835.2 Pinus albicaulis | reverse complement strand
GGGAAAGCTCTCCTAGCTGTAGCATGTTGATGTAGATAGAGTTGTAATATTGAAAATTCCAAATGGGATGAGTAAGCTCCTCTCCTCTAAACACAGAGAAATGAAAAAAAATTGACAGAAGACAAGAGTTTTCCCACTGAAAAAAAAATTTCTATTTCTTTCAAAAACAATTGTTACAAATCTTCCTCAATATAGAGGGATAACATAAATAGTGACTGCTACAAACATAGTGCACAATATGACTCTCTGTTCATCAAACAACACACTCTATCTCTCAAAACAACACTGCTGTGTATTTTAGTTTCTGCGCTGCTATGCGACAAACAAACCAAAATAAAACAATACTATATCTCAAGCTCGCGGACCTTTTTCTTTATATGCCGCAAATATATATTAAAACATTACAAACTGTGTATAAAACTTGATACAAGGAAATAAACCAAATACAAAGAAAAAACTTTGCTGAACTTTAAAAATCAAATGCACGACGTGCGAGTGGGGACCACATCGTAGTCGGCAATCAGCGATCGACGGATCGGCTTGGCAAAAAACTTTGCGATTGAGCGATGTGCGATGTTGCAATTGCGATTGGATCGCATCGCAAACATCTGACGAAACATTGCGATAGCGATTACAACACAGACACACTGGCTCGATATTAAATCTGCTATATAAATGGTGTCGGGTCTGCCCTTTGGTAATGTGATCGGGGCACATAACAAAACTTCCCCGATTGATCCTTGCGATTGGCAACATGCGATTGCAATGAATCACTGCCACGTGGTCTTGTGGACCCATAGGCCTCGGCTGTGGTGAAGGGCGATTCCAAATAATACATGCGATGTTGCGATTGTGATTGGATCGCATCGCATCGCAGAACTCCTCATCAACAACTGACACTGCTTCAAAAGAAAACTTGCGATTGCGATTAGTGATCAAGTGGTGGAGACCACTTGTCCTGCCAATCAAAAACAAAATACTTCCGCCTATTTAAAAAATTTCTTCATTCTAGTTGTTGAGGGCTTTAAACACCCGAAATGACTATTTTTAATTAACTCTACTCCTCCGTAGTTCAGATCTACGAGAAATCTCCATTCCTCTATAAATGTAACTTCCCCCATAATCGAAATTAATTCTCCTCTTCTGTTGTGGCTGCGACCCATCAAAATTAAATTCATCTTCTTACATTCTCCATGCTTCTTCAATTTACAGTGCTGCGCACTCAATCTCTGCTGCTGCTGCCTTTGTACTTGTTTCTTCTTCTTCCTGCCTAAGGCTGGCAGGTGACTTTAATATTTTTAACACTCCCCCTTAAAGTCAGCTGCTGGGTTATCCATCATACCCAAGCATTTTCTTAAAAATTCAAAGGTCTTTTGTCCCAATGGCTTTGTTAAAATATCTGCATATTGCTCCTCTGTTTTAAAATGTTGTAAAACAATTTCTCCATTGTTTACCAATTCTCTGATATAATGAAATTTTGTGTCTATGTGCTTTGTTCCTTTATGAAACACATAATTTTTTGACAATGCAATAACTGAGCTATTGTCACAATAAATCACTGTCTCTTTTTCCTGTTCTTGGAATAAACTTCTCAACATTCTTCTCATCCAAATTTCTTGACACGCTGCTGCTGTAGCTACCACATGCCTCTGCTGTAGATAATTCTACAATCAGTTGTTTCTTAGAAGCCCATGAAATGGCTCCTGAACCCATATGAAAAACATAACCGGAAGTGCTCTTCCGATCATCTACACTTCCAGCCCAATCACTGTCAGTGTATCGAACTAATTCTGAATTTTCTGAAGTAGTATATAAAATCCCAAATCTTTTAGTTCCTTTAACATACCTCAGAATTATTTTTGCTGCTTGCCAATGTGCTTCTTTTGGCTTCTCCATAAATCTCGAAATTAAACTAACATCATAAATAATATTTGGCCTAGTTGTAGTCAAATACATTAGGCTGCCAACTATGCTTTTATAAAAACTTGGATCAACATCCTTGCTGCTGTCATCTTTACTCAACTTCAATCCCATTATTGTAGGAGTAATTGCAGCTTTGCACTCCTGCATATTAAATCTTTCTAAAACTTGATTCACATACTTTGCTTGGGATATAAAAATCCCTTTCTCACGTTGCTCTACTTTTGTTCCCAAGAAGTATCTTAATAAGCCCATCTCAGTCATTTCAAACTCATCTTTCATGACTGTTTTAAAATTCTCAATGAGGTAATCATCATTACCTGTAAAAATTAAATCATCAACATATAAAACAACAATCAACAGCTTACCATCATTTTCTTTGATGTAGAGGGTGGGTTCTCCCTCACATTTTTCAAATCCATTCTCCAATAGATAGGAGTCTATTCTATTGTACCACGCTATTGGTGCTTGCTTCGGCCCATAAAGAGCTTTCTTCAATTTGCAGACCTTTTTCTCTTGGCCTTTCTTCTCATATCCAAGAGGTTGTTCCACATGTACCTCTTCCATTAAAACTCCATTGAAAAATGCATATTTTACATCCATCTGGTATACTTTCCATTTGTTTTGTGCTACTATGGACAACACTGCTCTTACTGTCTCCATTCTTGCAACTGGTGCAAAAGTTTCTTCATAATCAATTCCTTGTTTCTGCTTATATCCTTTGACAACAAGTCTCGCGTTGTGTCTTTCTATTTTTCCTTCAACATTGCTTTTGGTCTTATAGACCCATTTTACACCAATGACTTCTTTACCTTCTGGGAGGTCAACTAACTCCCATGTTTTGTTATTCTTTATGGCATTGATTTCATCATCCATAGCTTCTATCCATTTTCTATCTTTAATTGCATCTTTAAAATGAATAGGATCATCAACTTGACAATACAACGCAAATAAGGAATTCATACCTTCATTCACTGCTCCCTGCTCATAAATTTCTCTAATGCTTCTGAATCTTGTTTCGCTTTCACTTGGTGTAGTTGTGCTTGATGAAGCACTCAATTCTTCTCCATTTGGTGTGCTCGGTGATGCACTCCCACTTCTTCTCAAGGGTGTTCTCGCTGCCACTTGAGGTGTCCCTTGTTGTCCTTGTGATGGTGGAGGCTGTGCTACGGATGGATTATTAATCTCAACCACATCTCCTTCTGCTTCATCATGAGATAAACAGTTTTTGACATTGACTGTCTTCTCAATAATTCCATCCCATGCTTCTTCTTCAATAAATTTCACATCTCTGCTTATCACAAACTTCTTTGTGGATGGGTTATACAATCTGTATCCTTTGGAATCTTCACAATATCCAAGTAAAATGCACTTCTCCCCCTTACTATCCAAATTCTTTCTCAATTTATATGGAATGTGTGCATATGCAACACATCCAAAAACTCTCATGTTGGTGACTCCCTGTTTTCTGCCACTCCACACTTCTTCTGGAACCTTGTTCATCATAGCTTTTGTGGGGCATCTATTTAAAATATACACAGCACAGTTTGCTACTTCTGCCCAATATTCATTCGGAAAGTGCTTTGCCTTCAGCATGCTTCTCACCATTTCCATGATTGTTCTATTTTTCTGTTCACCAACTCCATTCTATTGTGGCGTGTACCTTGTGGTAAGTTGCTTGTGTATGCCATTCTCTCTACAGAAACGCAGAAATTTCTTTGATATGTATTCTCCTCCTCTGTCAGTTCTGAGGACTTTAATGTGCAGTCCGCTCTGTTTTTCTACAAGAGCTTTAAAATGACAAAAATTCTGAAAGACTTCACTCTTATATTTCAGAAAATAAACCCACACTTTTCTTGTGAAATCATCTATGAAATTCAGCATGTAATTGCTCCCTGAAACTGATGTTGTTTGCATCGGCCCACATAAATCTGAGTGAATGATTTCTAAGGGTTCTTTCGCCCTTATGCTTTTCCCTGAAGGAAAATTTTCTCTGTATTTATTTTCCAAGATGCAGCCTTCACATAGGCTGTCAGGCTTCTCAATCAATGGCAAACCTCTTACCATTCCTTTTCTGTGCAACAAATTTAATCCTCCGAAATTGAGATGTCCAAATCTTAGATGCCATAACCAATTTTCATCTTTCTCTTCCTTCTAAAAGGTTTCTTGTGTTACAACTCCTATACTCTTTCCTTTTCCCTTCAAGTCAATATTGAGCTTGAGCAGAGACATTCTATTGCTGGTCATTTGAATTTCAGCAATGATTTTCTTATTTGGAGGAATATCTTTTATTGTGCACACATCATCCTTGAAAATTAAATTGTAACCTTTATTTATGAGTTGCCCAATGCTCAAAAGATTACACTTCAATCCTGGAACATAATACACATCAGGCACAAATTTCTGCTCACCATTTTTAGCTCGAATACTAAATCTGCCTTTTCCTTTTACAAAGATCTTAGTATCAGTCCCTGTGGTCACTTCATATTTAATATCTTCATCTAAATTGGCAAACATTGTTCTGTTCCCAGTCATATGATTACTACATCCTGAATCTAAGAACCAAACATCATCTTCTCTATCTTGTGCTACATTACATGTTAACAACACATTACTTGGGTTCTTTTCTTCTTTTGCTACATTAGCATTTTGCTTATTTTTCATGCCATTTTGCTTCTTTCTACATTCATTGGCATAGTGTCCATATTTCTTTCAATAATGACATTGGACATTGGATTTTTCATACCTTTGTCAATGAACATGTTGGTGTTGATGTCCACCTTGCTAGCTATTGCATTGGTCGTGGCTCTGATTCTGACTATTGCTCCTTCCATGTGAATGTGAAGGGCTGTTCCTTCCACCTCTGTTTTGGCTTCTGCCTATTCCTCTTCCTTTGCCTTGACCTATTCCTCTTCTTGAAGGCATCTGGGTCTTAAAGACATGCTCAAGAGATGAATGTTCATCTCTGTTCAATCTCTATTCATGAGTCATCAACGAGGCATGAAGTTCATCCACTGTAAACTGTGAGAGATCTTCGGTCTCTTCTATGGTGGTGACAATAACATCAAACTTTGAGGGTAAGCTTCTCAAAAGTTTCTCCACAATTCTTCTCTCTTCCAGAGTTTCTCCATGGGATCTTATCTGATTTACAATCTCAATCACATGTGTAAAAAATGTTTCTACATTATCTGCCTCTTTCATGCAAAGAGTTTCAAAATCTCTTCTCAGTAATTGAAGTTTTGCTGTCTTAACTTTCTCCATACCTTGATAGGCTACTTTCAGAGTTTCCCATGCCTCCTTGGATTTATGGGCTGTTGCTATCCTTGGAAACACACTCTCATTTACTGCTTGATACAAACAGAAGAGAGCTTTAGCATCCTTCTTTCTATTGTTCTTCAATAAATCCTTCTCTACTTGAGTTAAGGCATTAAAAGCCTCCTCATTAGCTGATTCAGCAAAACCATCTTCTACAAACTCCCATAAGTCTTGTGAGACAAACAGGGCTCTCATGGTAATGGCCCAGTAATCATAGTTCTTTCCATTAAATTGTGGAAGCTAAACATTTCCAATGTTCATTCCTATACTTGGTCCAACCATTGCTCTTAAACTGAACTCTGAACTTAAACAAACTGTCTTTGTTTCTTTGAAAGAAAAAACTCTTTTAAAACACTGAACAGCTCTGTTATCTTTAAGAAATACCTGATCTTTTGACCTCTGTTGGGCTTTCACACTGCTGGAGAAAAAGCTTCAACAAGTCTTCTTCCTTCTTCAGCTTCTTTGAAACCTTCAAAGAGCCTAAACTAGCTCTGATACCAAGTTGGAATATTGAAAATTCCAAATGGAGAGAGTAAGCTCCTCTCCTCTAAACACAGAGAAATTAAAAAAAAATTGACAGGAGATAGAGTTTTCCCACTGAAAAAAAAAAACTTCTATTTTTTTCAAAAAAAAACTGTTACAAATCTTCCTCAATATAAAGGGATAACATAAAGAGTGACTGCTACAGACAGTGCACAATATGACTCTCTGTTCATCAAATGACACACTCTATCTCTCAAAACAACACTGCCGTGTATTTCAGTTTCTGCGCTGCTGTGCGACAAACAATCCAAAATAAAACAATACTATATCTTAGGCTCGCGGACCCTTTTCTTTATATGCTGCGCATATATATTAAAACATTGCAAACTGTGTACAAAACATGATAAAAGGAAATAAACCAAATACAAAGAAAAACCTTTGCTGAACTTTAAAAATCAAATGCACGACGTGCGAGTGGGGACCACATCGCAGTCGGCAATTGGCAATCGGCGGATCGGCTTGACAAAAAACTTTGCGATTGAGCGATGTGCGATGTTGCAATTGCGATTGGATCGCATCGCAAACATCTGACGAAACATTGCAGTAGCGATTACAACACGGACGCGCTGGCTCGATATTAAATTCGCCATATAAATGGCGTCGGGTCCACCCTTTGGTAATGTGATTGGGGCGCATAACAAAACTTCCCCAATTGATCCTTGCGATTGGCAACATGCGATTGAAATGAATCACTGGCACGTGGTCTTGTGGACCCACGGGGCTCGGCTGCGGTGGAGGGCGATTGGAAATAATACATGCGATGTTGTGATTGCGATTGGATCGCATCGTATCGCAGAACTCCTCATCAACAAGACACTGTTTCGAAAGAAAAATTGCGATTGCGATTAGCGATCAAGTGGTGGGGACCACTTGTCCCGCCAATCGAAAACAAAAGGCTTCTGCCTGTTTAAAGAATTTCTTCATTTTGGTTGTTGAGGGCTTTAAACGCCCGAAATGACTGTTTTTAATTAACTCTGCTCCTCCATAGTTCATATCTATGGGAAATCTCCATTCCTCTGTAAAAGTAACTTCCCCCATAATCCAAATTAATTCTCCTCTTCTGTTGTGGCTGCGGCCCATCAAAATTAAATTCATCTCCTTACATTCTCCATGCTTCTTCAATTTACAGTGCTGCGCACTCAATCTCTGCCGCTGCTACCTTTGTACTTGTTTCTTCTTCTTCCTTCCCAAGGCTGGCAGGTGACTTTAATATTTTTAACACATAGGCATTTTCACTTCTTACACTAGTAGGTGTCTCATAGTTACAGGCTTAAAAAATTGATTAGATTTTTTCCATCTATTATGTAAATGTAGAAGTTGGCAATCGTAGTTTTTGATATAAATGTGAAAATATCTTGGAAAAAGGAAGTGATCAAAGGTAATTATTTTATCAAGCGATTTGTCCTTTATTATTTTATCAAGGGATTTGTCCTTAATTATCTTATTAAGGAACTTGTTTTCGGAAATTTAATAATAAAAGTAAAACCTTTCACAACGATTTGTCCTTAATTATTTTATTAAGGAACTTGTTTTTGAAAATTTAATAACGAAATTAAAACCTTTAACAACGAAAAAGGAATAAGCATCTTTCTTATTGATAGTGATAGATTTAGTAACTTCGATCTCAATCTAAATTTTTGGTAGATACAAATAAATTATGGCAGTGGGTTTTTAGAATTGGTAAGAAAATGGATCCTATGAAAAGATATATTACCATTTATAATAACAAAATGAAAAGTAGATGTAGGAAAAATTATTCATAATCTTAAAGAATAATAAAGGTAGCTATTTATTTCAAAACTAGATAATATAATAAACACTATGTTTGAATTCTCGCCATTTTTCAAAGGATCTTTTCCTTACACAAGACAAAATCATTGTCCTTGGAGAATAAGAGTGTGGAACTGGCCAACGGAGTCCATGAATAGATCAATTTTGAAATTATAAAAGAGAAAATCTAAAATCAAAGTGGTTTTTTTTTTCCAATCTCTAAATAATAAAGAATATATACATTGGTGTCCACGAAAAATTTGAAAGAGCTAAAAATTCATAATCATGTATCTAAAATAAGATAAAATCAATTTTAAATAAAAAAATATCCCAAAAATAAATTAATTCAAGAATAAGTAGAGGTGTCCATGAAAAATTTTAAACAGCTAAAAATCATAATCATGTATCTAAAAATAAGATAAAATCGATTTTAAATAAAAGAATACCACAAAAATAAATTATTGCAAGGACAAGTAGAAAGCCCTTATGGTTAGATTCCATAAATAAGTCAACTAAAGACAATGCACAATGAATACTCTCAATATTCGCATATAAAAACATATATCTATAAAAAGTAAGCATGTGGAATCTAGATATAAAAGATGCAATATTCATCATTTAACTAACAAAATATTTTATTAATTATCTCAATTTGTTTGTAATTATAAAATTAATTTATTATTTAAGGAATCACAATTTAAAGGTATTTAAACTTTCAAATCAATCAAGTGTTATATTAAGCATGAGTCACACTAATATTTATTATTTTTGAACTACTATGAATTTCAAACCTTACTCACTTTGAGAAATGGAACCGTGAGAGTCTATTCTAAATAACTAAGTTTTACCACAATTATATATATATATATATATACTTTTGGATCATATCATTCTAAGATTGAAAAGGAAATCACAAACACAATTGATCCTATGTTAGTAGAAACATTTAATGGTAATGAGGTTATTGAACTAGTTGTTGCTAGGCTTGATAATTAAGGGGTTGGACTGAGGTTAGAAGGAAAAAGAGGAGAAAAAAATAACCAAGGTCTTGTCTCAAGAATTAATTCCTAGCATGCAAGATCTATAGTTTGGTTTATGATGACTTCCACCATGGATAAATGATGTATCTTTGTTTTAGATTGTTGTAAGCACCTTCATCTAGGGATTTATATCATACTTGGATTCGTTAAAGGGATTATATAAGGGGTTTTTTGGAGATATGAAAAGACATGTAATCAATTTTTTTTAAGAAATACAATTTGCTATAATTTACAAAATAAAATATATATATATATATTTACATATTTTACTCAAAATAATAATAATAATAATAATAATTGGCCTAGGGGTAGCTCATTTGGCAAGAAGATGTTATGTAGAGTTATATTAGTGATGATGTCTTTTATTCATATCCACTGCACTTAAAATTACATGTCATCCTTAAAATAGGTGATTACACTTAGGGGTTATAGTGGTAAGACACTGTGTTATGGGCATATGAACCTTTCAATTTTCTATAATAAAAATACTAACCCAACTCATTTACCAATTTATTTAATCAAATCAAAATAGTTATAATATAAATAAATATAAAATAAAATTTAATTATTTAAATATATTTAAAAATTATAAATTTATAATTAAAATATTAAATCTTCTTTAATATTAAAAAATATGTTAAAAATTCTAGTTATAATTTTTCTACTTTTAATGTTTGGAAGAACTAAATTTTCATTTTGTCTAATATTTCACCTAGATGAAAGTAAGGAATGAGGTTTCATCACCATCTATCCAAAACTCCATAGACATAAATTCTCAACTACAATCCTACTCCTACTCCTACTCCTACTCCTACTCCTTCTCCTTCTCCTTCTCCTTCTCCTTCTCCTTCTCCTTCTCCTTCTCCTTGAAATTCCTAATTAATAAACTTTTAATCTCCTAATTAGTGAACCAAATAACTTATTTATTCATCCACTATAACCATATTGCTAGGAATAATCTCACACTATGAATTGTTAGGAGCTTAAAAGTTAAAATTCAGTGTTAAAATATTCCATCAATAGGCACGGCCGGGAATTAACTCCATTATTTTTACATTGTAATGATTTAACGCTATTTCAATATTGAAAATGAAATCATCTTCCTTTCTTTCGCGTGTATACATTTCACATTTCATGTTTATTTCTTAAATTGGTAAAGTTTTATGATTTTATTAAAATAAGTTTTAAAAGAAGTGTATGGGTTATATATAGGTATGAATAGAAATAAAGTGTATGTGATAATATAAGAATAACGAGACAATAATTAGATTAATATATGTATTAAAAATTAACATATGAATTATATAATATTTATAGATAAATATGGTTAAAACTATATATATCTAATTTAAAAATATTATTTATATAAAAATTTATTATTTTAATTATATATTAATTTAAAGATATAAATAATTAATAATTTCAATTAATAATTTTAATATATAAAATTATTATAACTTGGAATTATTTTAAAGTAATTTATTTTAACTTTTTAATTTTGATAATTTTAATACATAAAATTATTATATCTTAGAATTCTTTTAAAGTAATTTATTTTAAATTTTAATTTTGGATTAATCCATCTTTCAACTTTTGATTTATAAGCTCGCCATAACAACCACTAAGAAAATTCAGTATGGAACTAAGCCTGATAAGGCAGTAAAACATTGGCGTCTAGCCGCTGTCACATAGCTCATAGCACAACACCTTGCCTCCCTCGGTGGCATCATCCTGCGGACAAGATGGAAGTTGCCTTTAATTCACTCACAGAGGAGCTCCGCAAGCATGAAAAAGCGCTGGACAGTTTTGTTCGACAGTTTGACATTTATCTCCGCCATGTCCTCAACATGTCCATTGAAGTTCATACAGATGATTTGCAAACCACTATCATCTGGCGTTTCAAGCCCAGAACTCAAGCGAAGGGTGAGGAGGCAACTAATCCCAGCATGGTTGGACATTTCGGAGCTTCGACTCCAACTCAGTAATGTGGTTGCTCTCTCTTGGGTCTTCTGTTCGGACTGCCCCTATCAACTGTTGGTTCTTATATATATCTTTATTTGCTACTGATCGCATCAGGTATGTAATTGGGATCCTCCGGCCGTTAGAGCTTTTTGGTGAATGTTTCAAATCTCTGGGGTAACCCTGCGTGGTGGACCTGGGTTTGTGCTTTGGTTTTTGTTTTCTCGTCATTACATAGCTTGGCTTTTCACTGTCCATGTATCCTCAGTCTAACAGTTAGCTCGTCAAGGAGCAGGCCTGTGGCGCTTTATGCTGATGATATCAGGCCTTTGTAATCTTTTGTAATCTCTGGTTCATAATATAATATACTGATACTGACTTACAAAAAAAAAACTTTTGATTTATATATTACTATTTAGATTTAGATCGATTAAATATTATGTTATTATTATTAAAGTTTGGTTTAAATTTTTTTTGACTATATTTAAATTAATTTAATAAAATAATTAGTAATATTATTAATAATTAATATAATATTATATAATATTCTGGATCTAGGTCTCAGTGCTGCCCACACCATTTACACGAGGGAGGAATGAAAACACCTTCCAGCTGGCGATATCATTCCCTTCGTGTCACATATAGCTTCCACATTCATTAAATCCACCAACTTCGGCCTTCGACAACATCTACATATGCTCGGATTCATTGCTCATATGTTATCTCTCTAGGATTATTGACTCTGCACCATGGTGACCGCTTGGTATTTTCCTCTCATTCCCTTATTCACCACTTGGTCTCTCGTGCCCATCTGCTCTACTCTAGCTTCCATTTCCACTCCTCTGCCACCAACCTAGCCCATTTAACTCATTGGCTCCATCATGAGTTGTGAATGGGGAATAGGTCATTGTGCAATTCAAGGAAGGGGGCGATGATTCTCACTGACCAATATTGATGAGAATGAAGATTAGGAACTATTTGCTAATAACAAGATATAGGCTCCAATCAATTGCAAAACCCCTCCAGGGATAGAACCTAACAAATTCTCTTTTTATAGAATCAGATCAAAGTGAGATATCCAAGACCAAAGACCAAGGACTTTTGTAACACCTTCCATTTCAAATTTTTATTTTTTTGAATTATAGTAACATCCATAACTTAATCCTATAGTTAATCTATCATTTGTCGCATTTTGACAAAATTTTGCTACTAACAATTTACTATACCATTGTTTGTTCATTTACAACTTATAGAAATGTCTCACTTTGCCCCTATGTTGACTTACAATTTTCTCTTAACACAAGATTTAATTTCCTTATGAATAGGTCTTTCATTTCATTTTATGAAGAAATCTTTCCCTCTTTCATTTATCCACTGAACTTTTTAACTCTTAATGGCATTGCATCTGTTGATCTAATTGATATTAGTCAATAGGTGACTATCACATACTCTCCCGCAATCATACGTATATAAGAATACTCGGGAATATATATTATACCCCACCTCTAATGAGGTCGAGTCACTACTTATACATTTTTACTCCCCTTAATATCTTCAACTATATTTATTCATGTTATCCCTTTGTATATTCACCTTTAATAATATTGGTTAGTGCACCAAGAAGGACTCGCTTCACTCTGATAATTAAATACAATTCTTCATTAAGAAATGTAACGACATAATTTAATATTTCACTTCAGGACTTTAGAATCATTATGTTCACACATGAGATTTTAGTTTAGAGTGGTTGTATTAATGGACACTTTATCCTAACATTTTCATCTACCTTCCTTATGAATGAAATATAATAACATAAGATTCTTGGTTTAACATATAGTCCACTTTTTTAACTTTTGGTTTAACCAACATCATACATGACTGTTGAACTCATTTAATTATATAATAACACTAGAGATTGAATTGGTTGGTAACACTATGTTCGATAAGAGATATACTCTAGATTTGAGTCATTAATCTACCAGTCCTTCTCGTAGGATTTTTTATGACACTCCTTCTTTTCGAAATGTGACATAACCATCTGTCTTACACCTCTATACTCAGTGTATCATTTGAGATATGTGACAACTTAATGAAAAGGGTTTGGCTTTTGTGCGCATTTAATTTCAATGTACAACCCCACATGGGCTTGTACCAACACTCTTTGATCTGCAGAATTATTCAACCTACCCCTAGATGAATGACAGTTGGACAGTGGTGAAAAATTCAAATTAGGGTTTTTCACTTCATAAAAACATACAAATTTGGTGCATGTTCTATTTTGTTGGTCTATTTGAATGTAATGTGTTTCCTCCTGGCACCAGTTCACTCTCGACTATGTGCATTTCTACTTGTCGATTTCAGTTATACCCACCTGCACCGCATCACCTCGTTAACATGCTTATGGGTTCCAAGATTACATGCTACAACTGAATTCCATCGATTTACACGTAACGAATTGATGAATTGTTTCTATAGTTTTTTTTTGTAACAATGGCTTGAAAGGTTGAATTGAAATTTTTGAGTATCGTGATAGTTTATTATTACTCTTTTTGCTTCAGCTCTTTTAAATTCATTTCCCCCAATTCGTTGCTCTGTCTATTTGATTATTATTGTAGCAGGGAAGTTATGTAAGTCATGTTTTTTTTTACCATGAATCGTGTATATATGTAACCCTTACATCTCTATATATTTTCCTACATTCTTTTTATACTCTAGAAGTGTTCATTGCCACTGCTCAATTTCTCAAAGAGTGTATGGCTCAATTATTTAACTTATTTAATTATTTTTTTATTTGCAGCTACTACTAACGATAGCATTTTTTTTATAAAACACAGATGTACTCTAGATTATATGTGTTTTTCCCCAACACGCAGATGTGATGGCTAAACTACCTTTTTCTTTGTTTCTTATTTTTGTTTTCTGGCTAGATGCATTCTACTAGAATATCGTTTCATCCTTTCTGTCATTTAGGATTTTGTTTTGTTTTTACGCTACATCCATATGATCTTACTGTAGATCTCGGTAGTTAAATATTATAATATCATTGGGAAAAACGTAGATGAACACCCAAATTATTCCCCTCTTCACTGGTTCCTTCTTCTGAATTTCAAGACGACGCACTAAAAAGGTAAGAACTAGCTCATCGCCAGTTCCTCCTATCATATTCAATCTCGGTCACAAACTGTTATTTTTTTTGGCCTACTAGCTTGGTCTCATGTTTCGTGTACACGCTCCATTCTTTTGTTTCTCTGTAGTATTTAAATTTATATCGGAGTTATTTATTTCCCGACGTATTTCTTATTTCTCTCCGACAGCTAAAATTTAGGGTTATTTACCATGTTATTTCCCTCTCCATCGAGTTATTTATTTAGGGTTTTTGTCCCTTGTTTTCTTAAAGCATATAAATTTTTTTTTGCAGTGTTTCTTCCTAATTGTACCCATTCACGCAATGAATTGGGAATGCTTTACTTTTCCGTTTAGTCTTTCCACCTTAATTGAGATCTCTCTCTATCTTTATTTTAGCTGAATTTAACTTGAATCGATTTAAACACGTTATTTTGAAATTTCTATTTATCGAGCATTCATTTTTTATGTTTTTCAATTCTAAATTTAATGTATCTAGAATTCAATATTTCTTTCTCCAATTGACTGATAAATAGAGTAATTCTGCGTACAAAAATGACCCATTAATCTGTATTCATAATTACTTTCTCTCTTTTCTTTTTCTTGAACCCAGATATAAGCTGGAACCTATTTTCTGAAGGTATGGAATTTATAGATCTTGGTTAATTGTCTTTGATTTATATTCCACATTTACTCTATTTCCATATAACGATTATATATCTAACTCAGATTTGGTTATGTGCAGGTAAGACCATACATCACCTGTCATGGATATTTTGTCTACTTTCCAGATTTCAAGATTCATGTTTTAATTTGTGAGTTACTTCTGTCTAGGTTGGTCCAACTATACGTTGGGTTCCCTATATGCTTTTAAGCATAAAATTCTCCAAAGTCTTATAGTTTTATAGGAAGGGATTCGATTCCCCTATAGCGAATTTTGGACATCTATGTCATGTAACTATTCATGGATAGTTCTATTTGATAAGATTTGATTCATATATGGCAGTACCATATATACACATGAATTTTCCTTTTCGTTTTATATGGACATTTTACTAATTGGAATTTCATTCGAATTAATATGATATACATATTTTAAGAACGGATTGAACTCTTTCTCTGTAATTGAATACACAAAATTGAAGTTTCTCATTTAATCATATATCCCTGTAAAGCGTTGGCGTATTAATGTTTCATTATTGGAATTTGTCTTATTCGTTTTGTATTCAAATATATCTCAGTAGATTCACTTTTCTTAACAACATTGGTTATACTTTCAACTTCAACTTTGGTTCAAATATATACATATACATTATCTGTGTCTATTTACCATTGTCTTTCTCTAAATATTACATAATTTCTTTGACCAAGATAATACAACATATGTTTTTCTTTACATTATCTACATTTTTCGTTCACTACTGATTAACATTTTTTCATAATAAAAACTACAATGGATAACAGATTTCTAAAACCATTACCATTAACGAGGGTCAGTTACTGTGAGGTACCTAACCTCATATCTAGACCCAATACTAGGTTTTATACATTATGAGAGTTGGTCCTTTATAGAGTAGGTCTGTACAACAATACAAAATAACTATTTTCTCCATGGTTAATTATGTTCAATGTACAGACAATCAAATATTTTTCTAACTCATAAAATGTTTGCAATATAACATATATACAAAACCAGAATTTCATATAGATTCAAATACGTTACCTATTTCAGTAATCACAAAATTAATATATAATTAAAAAAAAATTCAAATTATATGTGCATACCCCTTAAGGTATATTAGTTACCTCCCAACCTTAGAGCTCTTTCTCTGCATCTCACCCCCAAGCATAGACCGTTTCCTCGAAAGATAGACAATCCTTTGTCTATCCTGAATAATCTTATTTAAGCTTGCTTTCCCCAACCTGTTTCCCTTTAATGCGTCCAGCTAATTGAAGATGTTGTATTCCTTTTTGCTAGGCTTTGCCTTTGTTTCTTCCACAAAGTTATTTTTAAATCTAAATTTTCTATTTTCCAGCTTTATTTCACCTCATCCCAGTAATTTCCTCTTTACTGAGGTATTTTATTTTTTATTTTTTTCTCCAATCTAATTTTAGTATTTACTTTATTCCTTCCAAGGATTTTTGGAAGTATTGGAAAGTCTTACAACATTACCCATCCCTATTGATTTGGTTTCCAGATATCTAATTATAATCTAGTCATTGCACATTAATTTTCCATTTTATTTTATTAACTTGAAATAAAAAAATAAATTCACACAATTTTTTTCCATTAGGTTCCACTGTACCCTTTTGGACCTATTCAAATGTTTAATAAAAGCATAGAAAACTGGGGATATTACATATTCCCCCTCTAAGAACAAAGCATTGTCCTCGGTGTTGTAAAGGCAAAGTAAAACAAAATCATTGTTTAAACAATGATAGATCTTTTTCCATCATATCTTCATCTCGCTCCCAATTACCCTCTTTGGTTGCAAAGTGCCTCCTCTGCACTTTCACCATGGCCATTGTTCTGTTCTGGAGCTCAATTTATTCCCGTTCCAAGATTTGAAGTGGCTCTGGAAGGAATTCCCCTTACGGCACCACCTGTATCACATTCCAATCAATAACAAGAGTAGGGTCATGCACATATTTTTTTAATAATGAAACATGAAATACATCGTGAACCTTAATGTGACTAGGTAAAGCCAGCTGAAATGCCACTAGTCAAACCCTTTCCAGCACTTCAAAAGGTCCACAATAATGTGGATCTATTTTTTCACAAATTCCAGTGTGTAAAGTACTCTTCTTAGGCTTAATCCTTAGGTAAAAATGATCACCTACATTGAATTCTCCGTGAATTCTCTTTTTTTCTGCATAAATTTCCTGTCTGTCCTGAGCTATTTTGATATTTTGTTGAATTTTCTTCACAAATCTTTCCATTTCTTGTAAGGCTTCCAGTCCAAGTATTAGTTTATCTTTAGGTTGACTCCAAATTAGAGGTGTATCAGACTTTCTGCCATAAAGTTCTTCAAAAGGGCTCATCTTTAGTGAAGCTTGGTAGCTATTGTTATAGGAAAATTATGGTGAGTGTATAAAGTCCTCCCACTTTGTTGGTCGGTTTATGACATACATCCTTAAAATTTCCTCTAAAATCTAGTTTGTTCTTTCAATTTGGCCATCAATTTGGGGATGGTAGGCAGTACTAAAATTTAATTTAATTTAAAGCATGTATTGGAAAAGCCAGTTCTAAATCATAAATACAATAATTATGTTCATGTTTCTTGAGTTTTCTTGATTCATAAGCTATAATATATTTTTCTTGTAGTAGAACTCCTCCTAATCCCTCTCCACAAGCATCCGTGCACACTACAAATTCTTGATTTGGATGAACAATGTTTAAAATTGGTGCTTTTGTAAGTTTCAGTTTCAATTGATCAAAACCATTTTGACATTTTTTAGTCTACTTCAAAATTAACTCCTTTCCTTTGTAGATATGTAATAGGGTAGGCTAGGGGTAAAAATATTTCTACAAATCTCCTATAATAACCTGTGATTCCCATGAAGGATCTCACAGAAGACTATAATATCCCCAATTTTCTATGATTTTGTTAGACATTTGAACATGTCCGAAAGGGTATAGTGGGACCCAATGCAAAACAATTATGTGGATTTATTTTATTATTTTAAATTAATAAAAATAAAATGGAAAATTATGTGAAATGACTAGATTGAGATTTGAGATCTAGAAACCCAATCCATGAGGATGAATAAGGTTGTAAGACTTTCCAAGACTTCCAGAAATCCTTGGAAGTAATAAAGTAAGATACTAAAATTATATTTGGAGATAAATAACTAAATATCCAAATAAAGATGAAATTATTGGGAAGAGGCGGAATAAACCTATAAAGTAGAACAGCTAGCTTTAAAAGTACCTTTGTGGAAGAAACAGAGGGAAAGCCTAGGCAAACATGAATACAACATCCTGAATTGACTAGACGCAATTAAGGGAAACATTTTGGGGAAAGAAAGCTTAAATAAGCTTTTTAATGATAGACAAAGGGTTGTCTATGACTGGAGGGAAAGATCTCTGCTCGGGGGTGAGCTATGGAGAAAGAGCTCTAAGGTTGGGAGGAAACAAGTCAAACCTAAGTGGTACACAAATTTAAATTGGAATGGTATTTGATTTAAAATTTAACGCTGTGATGAACTACTGGAAATGATAAAATGTTTATGTTAATATGCAAGTTCTAAATTTAAAATATGTGATTAGAAAATGGAAAAATTATGAGTTCCAATTTTTATTTTTTTTTATCTGTACATTTAACATAATTAACTATAGAAGAAATAAAAAAATCCTTATTTTTGTACAGAAATCCTCTGTAGAGGACCAACTCGTAGAAAATCTAAAACCCAAAATTGGGTCTAGATCTGAGGTTAGGTACCTCACAGGAAACTAACAATTCTGTAAATTAGTTGTTTTATTATTCTGTGAGCAACTATACAATTTATGTAAAAAGATAAGCTCTAAACAAAAAATGATATGAAAAAATGAAATATATAGATATTTATATCTAAAGGTATATTGTATTGTACAATTAAATATTTCTATATTAGCTAGAGAAAAATAAGTGAGGACTAAAATTAATAGGGACACGAATGTATCTGAATCTGTATTATTAGGCTGAAAACAAAAATTGAAAGTATTCTTGGAAAGAGAGGACATTCTCATCTTGTAAGTAAACAGACATATAGATAGATGACTGAAAAATAGATACATAACATAGTGAAGAAAATTTATTTGTTGTAATGTATGTGAATTAGACAAATTATTATCTCAGAAGTATTAGATAAGAATGGATATATGTAAAAGTTCAAGATGCATGCTGAGAATTGTACTGTAGTTAAGATAATTTCTATAAAGAAAACCTGACATAGAAATTATAAAATACTAGTATGCAAGTCCAGTAGCTAAGCTCCATGTAGGACACAGACACTCTTATTTTAAACAGTTCAGTTCAAGAATGATACAGTGACACCATTTATGTTATGTTAAACACAGAAATATACATCACAATAAAGTAGATGCTATGGACTGTCATAGTTCTATACAGAAGTTTCATATATTTATAAAGAAGCTTCCTTTCAATATTGCATTTAATTTATAAAAGAAATTAATTCTAATTACATGTAACTAGACGTGAAATCTGGAAGCAACTTTCATCAGAAAGAAGCATAAGCATTAAAATGGAAGAAAGGGTTCCCTATTAAAATAATTGAATAATTATATGATTTTAGTCCATAGGTTGAAAACCCATAAATATTATATGTAACAGTACAAAATACGAGAATCTAGTTCTAAAAACAGTGACATAGAGGACATTCTGTTTCGATATAAGAAATCGTAAAGGTTATCTAAAAAGCTGACACAAAGTCTGCATAGTAGAATAATCAAAAGGAGTTGGACCAACCTATATAACCAGAGTTCCAATATTAAAAACTAGCAGTGAGAATAAGGAAGGTCAACCCTTTTCCAAAAAGAGTCAAGGTAGCAAAGACATACCTGCAAGGAAACATGAGAGTGAGAGTGAGTTATTAGATCGTATAACTAAAATAAATCCTATGAATCAAATTGATAATTTAAATGTGAGAAAACGAAATTAAAGTACCTCGGCAAATCCCGCCTATATGTCATATTTGTATAGAAAATGGAGACATAATTAAAGACATATACGGTGAGCAGAAAATGTAATAATTGTTATTGAAATTATTATGACAATGTCTGGAAGGGATTATTAACCTATCATTTATATAGGAATTCACTAGTTACCATTAGAATGAAATGTCATTACAGTAAGAAGTAGAATTGTGAGACGATGTTAAAATCACAAAACAATTAATTCCAGATATGGTTTTAGGGTCGTCAGGGTCTGATGAAGATACCTATGCCGAGGATGATTGTTTCAATGATATGCATAGGGGATGCTGGAGGTGCCATCGTTGGAGGCCTGTGTTTTCACAAACACATTGCGAGAGTAACTGGGTTCACAAGATTTAAACATCAAAGTTGAAACTAGTATAAAATTTGAGTAATGAGTATTAAACTAGTAAATATACTTTCCATTTCACAGTATATGAATAAGTAAGTTCTATTATCCCTGCGTATGTGGTGGAATTAGTTCTCACAGATTTTAAAATGAAAATAATTTCATGAAGAAATCGAAAGCAATACATATAACCCCTAGCCATTGAGAATAATGACGCATTCTCTAACTATTAAGACTTTAAACATACTGATTAACCATTCGAATTTCAGACTAATCAATGAGTAAGGGATTTCAAAGGAAATTTCATACTTAAAATAATAAAAAAAAACACAGTAACCTTACATCAATACGTAATGAATCCAACTGCTTGCTGAGCATGGACGAAAACCAAGTCATAGAAAAGATAAACAAAATGAGGAAAGTGTCAAATGGAATTTATTTCTATCAAAGAGTAAATTCCACAGAGAAAATGGACACACTACCTGTAAATGGATGAACGCATACATTGCATGCTCCACACTATTCCTTCTTGGCATCCTCCAATTGAAGCACTTAATTATAACAATGGCAAATTTCAAAACCAGGGACCTACATTTTGGCAGGAGACCAAAATGAAAATGATACAAAACCGACATTGAAGATTATTTATGTCAAATGAATACCCTAACCCGTCAATTAATCCAAAAAGTCCACGCATCAGAGGATGGTAGCTAGCCCTCAGATAGACGTGTTCGAAACTAGGTATTGAAAGCCATGTGATTTGGTACATATCGATTAATGATATAGATCTCGAGCAACACCAAAAGTCCTCGAATCAACAAATTGGGTACAAGCCCATATGGGCCAGTACTTCACTATTTAATTTGCTCAAAGTTCAAGCTATGGTCGTATATCTACCTCGTATCCCAGCTAATATGATTAGGATGGTTGAGAGTAATGGATGGTAATATCAAAACATAAAGTGAAAAAAAAATCTAAAATGTTGACAATCTCATTTATGACAAGAACTTCTCAGACCTAAAGAAAACTTCGCGTTGAACATTAGTGTTTTCACTTATCCAAGTTGCTAAGGCCATTGTTCATAAATGCAATGAGGTTATAAATTTTAGTTAGTGTTAATTAAATCATTAATAAAAAAAGTCAATTGAATGAAGCCATGATATTTAAGTGGTAGAAAAACATTATAAATATACTGGGTATTAAAACTATACCAACAAGAAATATGTTAGAACATCACCATGAGGGGTTTGATAATAATACCGCAACAAGTTATATATAAACATACACATAAGTAAAAAGGTATACATGAACATGGGAGGTAAATGCAGAGTGCCTCTTTATAATTCCCAAAATATCTTACAATGAAAGTATGGTGGAGGCATCCCTTCTTAAAGGTCTATGAGTATAAATAATTAAATGTGAGTTAATAAATATGTGGAGAAACGTCTAGTAATGTTTCCACTATTTTAGTATTAATGTTAAAATGATAAATGAACATTAGATTCATAGGAAGGAAAGAGAAGATTTGGGTAATAAATATTCTTACATGATAATTAAGAATAAAGCACTCTATTATAATGGAAATTGGAAATTGATCTCTGTATAATTAGAATACTATTGGAAAAAAAATCAATGAGTAAACTGAGATATACTATGGCAAGAAAATTATTGGGAACAATGACACATCGAAGTGCGATGAATGGTAGTCTAAAAATAATACAAAGTTAGAAATTGTACTATAATTAGGAAATTTGTTTTGAAAAGAGGTGTTAGAAATGGTATCGGAGTCCAAGTTAAAACAATGGGCAAAAATGTGTCCTCACACCAAAAAAATTAGGTTGCTATAAATTTTTATTAAATTTAAATTTCGCTAATTCATATAGAGTGAAATGGTACTGAAGTATACAGCTGCGAACCATGAATGAAGGGTTTGAGTTGTATGCGGATCTGGGTGCTGGAAAAAATATGCCAGATCCAAATGCTCCATTTATGGCTATGTTGCATCGAATGCAAAGAGAAATGATGCAACTAAAAAGCCACAATGAAAGGTTGTCTTTAGCCAGTGAAGAGCAAGACACATTAATAAGATAATTGACCTCCTGGAATAGTCAAGAAGGTGAAGATTCTGGAAAGAAGAGAAAGGGAAGGGTAAATCACTCAGAATATTCTAAAGAAGAGGATGCCTCTAGACAGCAGTCTAGGAGGAACAAGCAATTGCACGGTGAATTATGGAAAATCAAACATCCTCCTACGATGGAGAGAAGGAGGAAGATGCTGAGGCATGGATTTTGAACATAATAAAGTACTTTCAAGTTTACTAATATGAAAGTAACTTTAGAGCCAGGCTGGCTATATATCAATTGCAAGGTAAGGCTACCTTATGGTGGGAAGAAACCAAGATGGTCCATGCCATTGATGATAAAACTATTACTTCAGAGGATTTCCAAGTCAAATTCAAAAATAGATACCTTAATGAATGCTATTATGATGATATATACAAAGAATTCCATGAGCTTAGATAGGGATAGCCTACGATTGATGAGTTTGTAACCAAATTCACCAATCGGTTACGCTATGTACCTTATATAAGGGAGGAGAAGGCAAAGGTACAACGTTTCTTAAGCTGTATACCTACCATATACAAGGAAAAGATAGAATTTAATAATCTCAAGACCATTGATGAGGTAGTACACAAGGCAAGACTTTGTTACTAGTAATTCAAAGGGAAAAATGAACAAGCAAAGAATTGGAAAAACAAAGAGAGGAGTGACTCCAGCAGAAAGAAAACAAAACCAACATTTTTGAAGAACTTTGGGAGAAATCACCAAAGAAAGAAGCTCACCAAGACTGGAGAAAATAAAATTGCTCAATCACAAACTGAGTCCAAACATATGAATGGAAACAATAAAAGAGATGGGGTGGTTAAAATGAGAGAACCTATAAAGTGCTAGGCTTGTGGAGAACCTCATTTATTGAGATACTTTCGACATAGAAACATTCAGACTATAAAAGTACTGAGGGAAGCAATGATTGTTAATGATGTGGCGATAAACATCCCCAAAATTAGTGCTACTCTGGAAGATCGTCAAACACAACACTAGTCCACTAGGGTAGAAGTAGAAGCTATGATTGTTGACCAACCTATTTTGCTTTTAATAGATCTAGGTGCATCTTTAAGTTATATCAGTACTCAAATGGTAGAAAAATGTAACTTAAAGTCAGAAAAATTTCAACAGCCTTGGTTAGTTCAGTTGGCCACTGGTAAAAAAAGAAAAGTGACTCATAAGTTACCCCAAACAACCATAAATCTGAATGGATACCAAACTAAACTAAATCTAAATATTTTACCTTTAGGGTCCTATGATGTACTGGTAGGAATGGACTGGTTAGATAAATAGAAGGCCATGTTAAAATTTTTGGACAAGACAATACATTGCATGAATAAGGAGGGAAAACCTGTTATATTAAAAGGCAAACCCAAGCCCATATCAGTGAGACAAATTTCAACCCTTCAATTGAAAAGAATTGCTAGAAAGGGTTGCCAAGTGTATGTTGTCTATGTAGAAGAATTGGGATAGCCAGTAGAAGAGAATCCTTTAGAAACATTACCTATTCTCAGAGAGTTCAAAGATGTGTTTCCGGATGAAATTCGTCATCTTCCCCTAGGGGAGAAATTGATTTCTCAATTGACTTAGTGCTGGGAGCAACACTAGTTTCTAGAGCCCCATATGGAATGAGTACTCCAGAACTGATGGAGTTGAAAATGTAGCTACAAGAGTTGTTGGACAAAGATTACATTAGACCAAGTGTATACTCGTGGGGAGCACCGGTGTTGTTTTTGAAAAATAAATATGGTACCTTCAGAATGTGTATAGACTATGGTCAATTAAACAAGCTGACAATCAAGAACATATATCCTTTACCTAGGATAGATGACCTCTTTGACCAAGTTAGAGGAGAAACAATGTTTTATAAAATTGATCTAAGGACAGGCTACCATCAATTAAAAATTAAGGACCAAGATATAAGTAAAATTTCCCTTAGAACTAGGTATCTACACTATGAGTTTGTTGTTCTACAATTTGGGTTTACTAATGCACCTGCTACTTTTATGTGTTTAATGAACAATGTCTTAAATAAATACTTGGAAAAATTTGTACTAGTTTTTATTGATCACATTTTGATTTATTCTAAGAATGAAGCTAAGCATTAGGAACACCTTAGCATTGTTTTACAGACACTCATAGAAAACAAGTTTTATGCTAAGTTTAGAAAATGTGAAATTTTCAAAGATAAAATTCAATATCTGGGTCATATAATTTCATAAAAAAGGATTAGTAGTAGATCTAGAAAAGATAAAAGAAATAATATAATGTACTGTACCTACTTATGTGTCTTATGTAAGATCCTTCATGGGACTTACATGATATTACAAAACGTTTGTAGAGAAATTTTCATCCCTAGCTTGCCTAATTACATCACTACAAAGGAAAGGAGTTAAGTATGAATGGACTGAAAAATGTCAAAAAATATTTGATTAGCTAAAACTAAAACGTACAACAATAGCTATTTTAAATATTGTTTATCTAGATTAAGAATTTTTAGTGTGCACAGATACTTTTAGAGAAGGATTAGGAGGATTGCTACTACAAGAAAATTCTGTTATAGCCTATGAAAGAAGAAAAATCAAGAAACATGAATAGAATTACAATGTTTATGATTTAGAACTAGCTGCTGTAATACACACTCTAAAGATGCGAAGACATTATCTTTTAGCTAAAAATTTTGTGTTGATGACAGATCACATTAGCCTAAAGTATTTCTTCACCCAAAATGATTTGAATGCTAAGCAAGCTAGGTGGTTGTCCTTCCTTAGTGAGTTTTACATGGAGATCAAACATATTAAGGGGAAGGAAAACAAGATTGCATATGCATTAAGCATAAATTCTTGACAAGTTGTGATTAATGTTGGGAGTAGCGCCAACTTTGACATAGAAGGACTGATACAAGAAGTGGTGAAAAAAGACCAAAACTATGAAAAAATTTAGTCCCAAATGCTGAAAAAATAGATGAAAGGGTACACACAAAATCAAAGAGGATTAACTTATAATAAAAATAGAATATAAATTCCTGATGTAGACTCCTTAAAGAAAGAGATTTTGGATGAGTACCATAAAATGCCCTATTTTGGACACCCAGAATACCAGAAATTACTTTCAGCTTTAAGAAAGAACATGTTTTGGCTTGATATGAAAAAATATGTGGCAAATTACTTGGCTAAATGTATAGAATGTTAACAAGTAAAGGTTTAACATCAACATCTAGCTTGGTTTCTGAATCCTTTACCCATCAAAGAATGGAAGTGGTAGATTGTTTCCATGGGTTTTATTACTAGTTTACCAAGGACCAAATATCAACATGACTCTATCATGGTTGTAGTGGATAATTTGACTAAAATTGCTCAGTTTAAACCTGTACAGTCTACCTTTGGTAAAACTCAAGTAGCAAATGTATTTATGAAGTTGTAAAATTGCATGGTATTCCTAATATGATCATTTCAGATAGAGATGCAAAGTTCACTGCAGCTTTTTGGAGGAGGTTGTTTGGAGGCATGGGTACCAAATTAAATTTCAGTACTGCCTACCATCCCCAAACTGATGGAAAAATAGAAAGAAAAAACCAGGTTTTAGAGGACATGTTAAGGATGTATGTCATGGATAGGCGAAGAAAATGGGATGACTTTCTACACTTAGCAAAATTTTCCTACAACAATGGCTGCCAAGCTTCCATAAAAATGAGTCCTTTTGAAGCACTTTATGGCAGAAAGTGAAATACCCCTCTAAGTTGGAGTCATCCTGAAGATAAACTAATATTGGACCAGAAGACTTGTAGGAAATGGAAAGATTTATGAAGAAAATTCAAAAAAAAATCAAAAAAACACAGGACAGGCAGAAACATTATGCAGACAAAAGTAAAATTCACAGAGAATTCAGTGTGGGTGATTATGTTTACCTAAGGATTAAGCCTAATAAGAGTACTTTTCACATTGGTAGCTATGAAAAAATAGATCCATGTTGCTATGGACCTTTTGAAGTGCTAGAAAGAGTTGGATCAGTTGCATATAAACTGGCTTTGCCTGGCCATATTAAGGTTCACGATGTGTTTAATTTTTCCTTATTAAAAAAATGTGTGCATGATCTTACTCATGTTATTGATTGGAATGTGATACAAGTGGAACCAGAAGAGGAATTCCTTCCAGAGCCACTTCAAAATGTTGGCACGAGAATAAATTGAGCTCCGAAATAGGACCATGGCCAGGGTGAAAGTGCAGTGGAGGAAATTTGCACACGAAGAGGCTACTTGGGAGTGAGAGGAAGATACGATGGAAAAATATACATCACTGTTTAAACAATGATTTTCTTCTATTTTCTTTACAACACTGAGGACGATGTTTTTCTTTTAGAGGGGAAATATGTAATATCGCCAGTTTTCTATGCTTTTGTTATACATTTGACCAAGTCGAAAGGGGTACAGTGGGACCCAATGGAAAACAATTATGTGGATTTATTTTATTATTTTAAATTAATAAAAATAAAATGGAAAATTATGTGCAATGATAAGATTGAGATTTGAGATCTAGAAACCCAATCCGTGAGGATGGATAAGGTTGTAATACTTTCCCAAACTTCTATAAATCCTTGGAAGGAATAAAGCAAGATACTAAAATTAGATTTGGAGATAAATATCTAAATACCCGAATAAAGAAGAAATTACTGGGAAGAGGTGGAATAAAGCTGGAAAGAAGAAAAGCTAGCTTTAAAAGTATATTTGTGGAAGAAACAAAGGGAAAGCCTAGGAAAACAGGATTACAACATCCTAAATTAATTGGACACAGTCAAGGGAAACAAGATGGGGAAAGCAAAATTAAATAAGTTGTTTCATGATAGACAAAGGGTTGTCTATGAGTGGAGGGAAAGATCTCTTCTCGGGGGTGAGCTATGGAGAAAGAGCTCTCACGTTGGGAGGCAACTAGTCAAACCTAAGTGGTTCGCACATTTAATTTGCAATGTTGTTTGATTTAAATTTTAATGTTGTGATGAACTACTCGAAATGATAAAATGTTTATGTTAATATGCAAGTTCTAAATTTAAAATATGGGATTAGAAAATGGAAAAATTATGAGTTCCAATTTTCTTTTTCTAGTGTGTACATTCAACATAATTCACGATAGAAGAAATAGAAAAATATTTATTGTTGTACAGACGTCCTCTATAGAGGACCAACTCTCTGAAAATATAATACCCAAAATTGGGTCTATATCTCAGGTTATGTACCTCACAGGAAACTGATAATTCTGTAAATTAGTTGTTTTATTAATCTATTAGCAATTGTACAGTTTATGTAAAGAGATAAACTCTAAATAGAAAACGATATGGAAAAATGAAATATATAGATATTTATATCTAAAGGTATACTATATTGTATAATTAAATATTTTTGTATTAGCTAGAGAAAAATAAGTCGGGACTGAAATTACTAGGGACATGAATGTATCTGAATCTGTATTATTATGCTCAAAGAAGAGATTGAAAGTATTCTTGGAAAGAGAAGACATTCTCATCTCGTAAGTAAACAAAAATATAGATACATGACTAAATAATAGATACGTAACATAGGGAAGCAAATTTATATGCTGTAATGTATGTGAATTAGATAAATTATTATCTCAGAAGTATTAAATAAGAATGGATATATGTACATGTTTAAGATGCATGCTAAGCATTGTATTGTAGTTAAGACAATTTCTATAAAGAAAACCTTACATAGAAATCATAAAATACTAGTATGCAAGTCCAGTAGCTAAGTTCCATTTAAGACATAGACACTCTTATTTTAAACAGTTCAGTTCAGGAATAATACAGTGACACAGTTTTTGTTATGTTAAATACAGAGATTATATACGTCACAGTAAAGTAGATGCTACAGACTGTCATAGTTCTATACAAAATTTTCATATATTTATACACAAGCTTCCTTTGACTATTGCATTTAATTTATAAAAGAAATTAATTCTAATTACATGTAACTAGATTTGAAATATGGAAGCAAATTTCATCATAAAGAAGTATAAGCATTAAAATGGAAGAAATATTTCCCTATTAAAGTAATTGAATAATTATATGAGTTCAGACCATAGGTTACAAACCCATAAATATTCTGTGTGACAGTAAAAAATACGATAATATAGTTCTAAAAATAGTGACACAAAGGACATTCTGTTTCGCTATAAGAAACCATAAAGATTATCTAAAAAGTTGATGCAAATTCTGCATAGTAAAATAATCACAAGGAGTTGGACCAACCTATATAACCAGAGTTCCAGTATTAAAAACGAGCAACGAGAATAAGGAAGGTCAACCCTTTTCCAAAAAGATACAAGGTAGTGAAGCCTTACCTGCAAGGAAACATGAGAGTGAGTTATGAGATCGTCTAACTGAAATAAATCCTATGAATCGAATTGAGAATTCAGATACGAGAAAACTAAATTAAATCACCTCTGAGAGTCTCGGCTATATGTTATATCTCTATAGAAAATGGAGACAGAATTAAATACATATACGGTGACCAGAAAATATAATAATTATTATTGAAATTATTATGACAAAGTCTAGAAGGGATTACTAACCTATCATTTAGAGAGGAAGTCACTAGTTACCATTAGAACAAAATTTCATTACAGTAAGAAACATAATTGTGAGGCGATGTTAAAATCACGAAACAATTAATTCTATATATCGTTTTAGGGTCATCAGGGTCTCATGAAGATACCTATGCCGAGGATGATAATTTGAAAGATATGCATTGGGGACGTTGGAGGTGCCACCATTGGAGCCTCGCGTTTTCACAAATGCAATCCGAGAGGAAGTGGGTTCAGAAGATTTAAACATCAAAGCTGAAACTAGTATAAAATTTGAGTAATGAGTATCAAAACCAATAAATATACTTTCCATTTCATATTATATGCATAAATAAGTTATATTATCATTGCGTATGCGGTGGAATTAGTTTTCACAGTTCTGTAAATGAAAATAATTTCATGAAGGAATCGAAAGCAATACATCTAACCCTTAGCCATTGATAATAATGACACATTCTCTAATTATTAATACTTTAACCATACTGACTAACCATTCAAATTTCAGAGTGATCAACGAGTAAGGGATTTGAAAGGAAATTTCATACTTAAAATAAAAAAAACACAGTAACGTTACATCAAGATGTAATGAGTCCCACTGCTTGCTGAGCATGGACAAAAACCAAGTCATAGAAAAGATAAACAAAATGAGGAAAGTGCCAAATGGAATTTCTATCTATCAAAGAGTAAATTCCACATAGACAATGGACGCACTACCTATAAATGGACGAAGGAACTCATTGCATGCTCCATGCTATTCCTTATCGACATCCTCAAATTGAAGTAGTTAATTAGAATAGTGGTAAATTGCAGAACTATGAACCTATGTTTTGGCAGGAGACCAAAATGAAAATGATACAAAACCGACATTCAATATTATTTATGTCAAATGAAAACCCTAACCCATGAATTAATCCAGACTGTCCACGCGTCGAAGGATGGTAGCTAGCCCCCAGATAGACGTGTTGGAGACTCGGTATTGAAATCCATGTGATTTGGTACATATCGATTAATGATATAAATTCAAGGAACACCAAAATCCCTTGAATGAATGAATTGGGTACAAGCCCATATGGGTCAGTACTTCACTAATTGATTTGCTCAAAATTCAAGCTGTGGTCATATATGTGCCTCGTATCCCAGTTGATACGATTAGGATGGTTGAGAGTAATGGATGGGAATATCGAAACATAAAGTGGAAAACAAATCTTAGATGTTGACAATCTCATTTATGACAAGAACCACTCAAACCTAAAGAAAACCTCACGCTGAGCATTAGTGTTGTCACTTATCCAAGTTGCTCGGGAAATTGTTCATAAATGTGATGATGTTATAAAGTTTAGTTAGTCTTAATTAAATCATTAATCAAAAAAGTAAATTGAATAAAGCCATGAGATTTAAGTGGTCGCAGACCATTATAAATTTAGTGGGTAACAAAACTATACCAACAATAGATACGTTAGAATATCACCATGAGGGGTTTGATAATAGTATTGTAATAAGTTATATATAAACATATACATAAGTAGAAAGGTATACATGTACATGAAAGGGAAATGCGGAGTGCCTCTTTATAATTGCCAAAATATCTTACAATTAAAGTATGGTGGAGGTATCCCTTCTTAAAGGTCTGTGAGTATAAATAATTAAATCTGAGTTAATACATAGGTGGATAAACGTCTAGTAATGTTTCCACTATTTTACTATTAGTGTTAAAATTCTAAATGAACATTAGATTCATAGGTGGAAAAGAGAATATTTGGGTAATAAATCTGCTTACATAATAATTAAGAATAGAGAACTTCTTTCTAACGGAAATTGGAAATTGATCTCTCTATAATTAAAATATTGTTGAAAAAAAAATCAATGAGTAAATTTCTATATACTGTGGCAAGAAAATTATTGGGAATAGTAATACGTTGGAGTGCAACAAATGGTTGTCTAACAATAATAAAAAGTTATAAATAGTACTATAATGAGGAATTTTATTTTTTGTTGAAACGGAGGTGTTACAAAGACACATCAGTAGGTACATGCCACTATCTTCTTTCTCTTATATTTTTCGGGTCTACTGCTAATCCTTTCTCTAAAATTATATGGCCCAAATACTGAATTTTATCTTTGAAAAATTCACATTTGCTAAACTTAGCTTAAAACTTGTTTTCTCTAAGTGTTTTTAAAACAATTCTAAGGTGTTCTTTATGCTCAATTTCATTCTTAGAATAAATCATGATATATTCAATAAATAATAGTACAAATTTTTCCAAGTACTTATTTAAGACACTGTTCATGAAGCACATAAAAGTAGCAGGTGCATTAAACAACCAAAATGGTAGGACCCCAAACTCATAGTGTCCATACCTGGTTCTAAATGCATTTTTACTTATTTCTTCATCTTTAATTGTTAATTGATGGTAGACTATCCTTAGATCAATTTTCGAAAAGATTGTTTCTCCTCTAACTTGGTCGAAGAGATCATCTATCCAAGCTAAAGGATATTTGTTCTTGATTGTCAGTTTATTCAATTGATGATAGTCTATACACATTCTGAAAGTATTGTCTTTCTTTTTCAGAAACAACACTGGTGCTCCCCTTGGGGATACACTTGGTCTGATGTACCCTCTATCTACCAACTCCTATAGCTACATCTTCAACTCCATCAGTTCTGCAGTACTCATTCTGTATGGGACTCTCGAAACTAGAGTTGGTCCTGGTACTAAGTCAATTGAGAAATCAATTTCTCTCCTAGGGGGCAGATGAGGAATTCGATCTAGAGACAAATCCTTGACATCTTTGATAATAGGTAATTTTTCTAAAGGATTATCTTCTGGTTGCTATCCCAACTCTTCTACATGCACATGATGCACTTTGCATCCCTTTCTAGCAATTGTTTTCAATTGAAGTGCTGAAATTTGTCTCACAGATATGGGTTTAGGTTTGCCTTTAACTATTATAGGTTTTCCCTCCCCATTTATGCAATATATTGTTCTGTCTCAGCAGTTTAATATGGTTTTCTGTTTCTCTAACCAGTCCATTCCTACCAATACATCATAATACCCTAGAGGTAGAATATTCAGATTTAGTTCAATTTGGTATCCATTCATATTTATGGATGTATGGGGTAAATTAAGTGTCAATTTCCTTTTTGTACCAGTGGCTAACTAAAATAACCATGATTGCTGAAATTTTCCTTACTTTAAGTTACATTTTTCTACCATTTGAGGACTTATATAACTTAAATATGCACCTGGGTCTATTAAAATAGAAACATGTTCATCAGCAATCATAGCTTCTACTTCAACCATAGTGGACTGAAGTTCTGCTTGACGATCTTCCAAAGAAACACTAAATTTGGGGATGTTCCTTGCCACATCATTTACATTATTTTCTTCTCTAAGTACTTGTATAGTCTGGATGTTTCTGTGTGGATATTCCCTCAGTAAATGATGTTCTCCACAACCCTAGCACTTCAGTGGTTCCCTCATCTTAATAGTCCCTTCTCTTTTATTGTTTCCATTAACCTGTTTGGAATCTGTTTGTGATTGAGCTGGTTGGTTTTCTCTAGTTTTTGTGAAGTTATTTCATTGTTGATTTCTCCCGAATTTCTTTAAGTATGTTGGTTTTGTTCTCTTCCCACTGGAGTCACCCTTCTCTTTGTTTTGCCAATTCTTTTCTTGTTCATTTTTTCCCACAAATTGCTAGTAACACAGTCTTTCCTTATGTACCACTTCATCCATGGTCTTGGGATTTTCAAACTCTATATTTTCCTTATATATAGTAGGTAGACAGTTTAAGAAACTTTGTACTTTTGCTTTTCCTCCCTTATATAAGGTAAATAGCGTAGCAGGTTGGTGAATTTGGTTACAAACTCATCGATAGTAAGTTTTCCAAAGCTAAGTGCATGAAACTGTTTTTCTTTATCATCATAATAATGTTCATTCAGACATATACTTTTGAATTTTATTTGGAAATCCTCCCAAGTAACAGTTTTCTCATATATAACATGAACCATCTTGGTTTCTTCGCACCACAAGGTAACCTTCCCTTGTAACTGATAGATATCCAACCTAGCTCTCAAGTTAATTTCATATCCATAAACCTGATAGTAATTTATCATGTTCAAAAGCCAAGCTTCAACATCTTCCTCCTTTTCTCCATCATAGGAGGGAGGCTTGATTTTATAGAATTCACCCTATAATTCCTTATTCCTCCTAGACTGTTGTCTAGAGGCATCATCTTCCTCAAAATTTTCTCATTGATTTTCATTTCCCTTCCTCTTTCTCCTAGAACCTTCACCTTCGTGACTGTTCTGGGAGGTCAGTTCCCATATTATTTTGTCCTACTCTTCATTGGCTAAGTATAGCCTTTCATTTCGGTTTTTTTGCTGCATCAATTCTCTCTCCATTCAATGCATCGTAACTAGCAACGGAGCATTTGGATATGTTGGATTTCCTTCACCCAGATCCACATAGAGCTCATCCCCTTAAGTCATGGATCGCAACTGTAACTTTTTGTACTGCTTCATTGCACACACATTTAAACATTAGTGAAAATTAAATTTAACAAAAAAATTTGCAGCATCATAAATTTTTTGGTGTGAGCACATATTTTTGTCTACTGTTTTAACATGGGCTCTGATACCATTTGTAAAACCTCCCATTTCAATTTTTTTTTAATTATAGTAAAATCCATAACTTAATCCTATAGTTAATCTATCATTCGTCACATTCCGACGAAATTATGTTACTAACAATTTACTATATCACTGTTTGTTCATTTACAGCTTATAGTAATGTCTCACTTTGCCCCTATGTTGACTCATGATTTTCTCTTAAGAAAAGATTTAATTTCCTTACTAATAAGTCTTTCACTTTAGTTTATGAATAATTCTGTCCCTCTTTCATTTATCAGCTAAACTTTTTAACTCTTAATAGCATTGCATCTATTGATATAATTGATACTCGTCAATAGGTGACTATCACATACTCTCCCACAACCATACATATATAAAAATACTTGGGAATATATATTATACCCCACATATAATGAGTTTGAGTCAATACTTATACATTTTTACTCCCCGTAATATCTTCAACTATACTTATTCATGTTATCTCTTTTTATATTCACCTTAAATAATATTGGTTAGTGCACCTAGAAGTACTCGCTTCACTTTGATAATTAAATACAATTCTTCGTCAAGAAATTTAATGACATAATTTAATATTCGACTTTAGGAATTTCAAATCGTTATGTTCACACATGATATTTTTTTTTATAGTGGTCATATTAATAGACACTCTATCCTAACATTTTCATACACCTTCCTTATGAACGAAATATAATAACATAAGATTCTTAGTTTAACGTATAGTCCCCTTTTTAACTTGTGGTTTAACTAACATCATACATCGTTGTTCACCTCATTTAATTATATAATAACACTATATATTGAATTTGTTCGTAGCATTATGTTCAATAAGGCATATACTCCAGATTTGAGTCATTAATCTACCAGTCCTTCTCGTCAGAGCTTTTATGACACTCCTTCTTTTTGAAATGTGACATCACCATCCATCTCACACCTCTGTACTCAGTGTATCATTGGAGATATGTGACAACTTAATGAAAAGGCTTTGGTTTTGTGCACATTTAATCTCAACGTACAACCTCACATGGGCTTGTACCAGCCCTCTTTCATCTGCAGCATTATTCAACATACCCCAGATGAATGACATTTGGACGGTGGTGAAAAATTCAGATTAGGGTCTTTCACTTCATAAAAAATTATGAATTTGGTGCATGTTCTATTTTTTTGGTTCATTTGGTTGCAATGTGTTTCCTCTCAACACGAGTTTACTCTTGACTGTGTGCATTTATACTCGTCGATTTCAGTTATACCCACCTGCACAGCGTCATGTCGTTAACATGCTTAAGTGTTCCAGGATTACACGTTACAACTGAATTTCATCGATTTAAAGGTAACGAATTGATGAATTACTTCTACAGTGTTTTCCTATAATTATGGCTTGAAAGGTTGAATTGCAATTCTAAGTATCGTGCAAGTTTATTATTACTCTTTCTGCTTCGGCTCTTTTAAATTCATTTCTCCCAATTCGCTGCTCTTTTTATTTCACTATTCTTGCAGTAGGGAATTTATGTAATTTATTTTATGTTTGACCATGAATCATGTATATATGTAACTCTTACGTCTCTATATATGTTCATACATTCCTTTTACTGTCTAGAAGTGTTCATTGCCACTGCTTAGTTTCTCAAATAGTGTATGGCTCGATTATTTAACTTATTTAATTATTTTTTTATTTGCAACTACTAATAATGATAGAATTTTTTTTATAAAATGCATATGTACTCTAGATGATAAACATTTTTCCCCAACATGCAGATGTGATTACTGAACCACCTTTTTCTTTGTTTCTTATTTTCGTTTTGTCGCTAAATGTTTTCCACTAGAATATCATTTCATAGATTTTGTCGATTAGGATTTTGTTTTTGTTTTAGGCTACATCCATATGATATTAATGTAGATCTCGGTAGTTACATATTATAATATCGTTGGGAAAAATGTAGATGAATTCCCAGATGATTCACCTCTTCACTGGTTACTTCTTTTGAAGTTCAAGACGATGCACTAAAAGGGTAAGAACGAGCTCGTTGCCAGTTCTTCCTATCATATTCAGTCTCGGTCACAAAATTTTATTTTTTTTGTCTACTGGCTCGATCTCCTACTTCATGTAGACTCTCCGTTCTTTTGTTTCTCTATAGTATTGAAATTTCTATCGGAGTTATTTATTTCCCGACATATTGCATATTTCTCTCCGACAGCTAAATTTTTTAGGTTATTTACCATGTTATTTCCCTCTCCATGGAGTCATTTATATAGGGTTTTTGTCCCTTGCCTTCTTAAATCATATAAACAATTTTTTTGCAGCGTTTCTTCCTAATTGTACCCATTCACACAATCAATTGGGAATACTTTACTTTTCCGTTTAGTCTTTCCACCTTAATTGAGCTCTCTCTCCCTCTTTTTATTTTAGCTGAATTTAACTTGAATCAATTTCAAGATGATATTGTGAAATTTCCCTTTTATTGAGAATTCACTTTTTGTTTTGTTCAATTCTAAATTTAATGTATCTAGAGTTTGATATTTCGTTCTCTAGTGGATTGATAAGAAGAGTAATTTTTCATATAGAAATGACCCATTAATATGGTATTCATAATTACTTTCTGTTCTTTCTTTTTCTTGAACCTAGATATAACCCTGAACCTAATTTTTGAAGGTATGGAATTTATAGATATTGGTTAATTTTCTTTGATTTCTATTCCACATGTACTCTATTTCAATATAACGAATGTATATCTAACTTGGATCTGGTTATGTGCAAGTAAGATCATACGTAACCTGTCATGGATATTGGGTCTACATTCCAGATTTCGAGATTCAAGTTTTAATTTGTGACTTACTTCTGTCCAGGTTGGTCCAACTGTACGTTGGGTTCCCTATATGCTTTTAAGCATAAAATTCACCAAGTTTTTTATAGTTTTATATGAAGGGATTTGATTCCCTTACAGTCAATTTATGAATTTTCCTTTTCGTTTTATATGGATATTTTTCTAATTGGAATCTCGTTCGAATGAATATGATATACATATTTTAAGAATTGGTTGAACTCTTTTTCTATAATGAATGCATAAAATTGAAGTTCCTCATTTAATCATATATCCTTGTAAAGAGTTGGGGTATTAACGTTTCATTATTGGAATTTGTCTTATTCGTTTTGTATTCAAATATATCTCGGTAGATTCACTTTCCTTAATAGCATTGGTTATAATTTCAACTTCAACTTTGGTTTAGATATATACATATATATTATCTCTGTATATTTATCATTTTCTTTCTCTAAATAGTACATAATTTCTTTTACCAATATAATACAACATATGTTTTTTTCATAACATTATCTACATTTATCCTTCACTAATGATTAGCATTTATTTCATAACACAAAGTACATTTAACAACAAATTTCTAAAACCATAACCATTAATGAGGATCATTTCCTGTGAGGTACCTAACCTCAGATCTAGACCCAATATTGGGTTTAAACATTCTGAGAGTTGGTCATCTATAGAGTAGGTCTGTACAACAATAAAGAATAAGCATTTTCTCTATGGTTAATTTTGTTCAATGTACATGCAATCACATATGTTTCTAACTCATAAACTTTTCACAATATAAACTATATACAAAACCAGAATTTCATATAGATTCAACTACCTTACCTATTTCAGTAATTTATCACAACATTAATATATACTTCAAAAAAAATTCAAATTATATGTGCATACCCCTTAAGGTAGACTAGTTTCCTCCCAACCTTAGATCTATTTCTCCGCAACTCACCCCCGAGTAGAGATTTTTTCCTCCATAGATAGAAACCCTTTGTCTATCCCGAATCATCTTATTTAAGATTTCTTGCCCTAGCCTGTTTCTCTTAACTATGTCTAGCTAATTTAGAATGTTGTATTCATGTTTTCCAAGGCTTTCCCTTTTTTTCTTCCACAAAGGTACTTTTAAAGAAATTTTTTCTTCTTTTCAGCTTTATTCCACCTCATCCCAGTAATTTCCTCTTTACTGGGGTATTTTTTTTAGATTTTTATCTCCAATCTAATTATAGTATTTACTTTATTCCTTCCAAGTATTTTTGGAAGTGTAGGAAAGTCTTACAACCTTATCCACCCTCATGGATTTGGTTTCCAGATCTCTAAGCATAATCTAGTTATTTCACATTAATTTTCCATTTTATTTTATTAACTTGAAATAATAAAATAAATCCACACAATTTTTTTCCACTGGGGTCCACTGCACCGTTTTGGACATGTTCAAATGTCTAATAAAAACATAGCAAACTGGGGATATTACAACTTCAACCCTGTAAATGCCAAGTTAGACAATCCTTCTTCACAACAAGTCCATCAGTAAGATGCCAACAACATATTTTCAATAGGAGATGTAATACAAAAGATATTCAAAAAATTAAACTTCAAGAGACATTCTTCATCAAATTCATATTTCAAACTTCCTCTTCTTTTGCGATTTTTCAAATCAGATTGAGTGAATTTTATGTGTCCAAATAAGATAAAATCCTCCTCTACTTATATTGTTCAAAAGGATGTGAATATACATGTCCTTTGGGTTGTATTTAATTGACAGGTAGGTCAACTTGGCATCTAGAGGGGTATATGACCCAAATTACATATTATTATTATTTTTCCCTATTTCTTTAAAATAGATCAAAATAGGAGTTTATCTTTGACTCAATAAAACATAAAAGAATGAAGAAAATTCTTATCTAATAATAATAATAATAATAATAATAAAATATATAATTATATCTAGGTACAAATAGAATTATGAAGACCAAACCTAGTTACATTTTCTAACAATCCCTCTTAACTAGGGAGTTACTCATAATTCCATAAATGGTAAATTGATACTTTTCAAATTGAAATATTTTCATCAGAAGAGTTGGATTGGTAAGCCATATTTAACAATTAACATCATTAAAAAAAATTCAAATTTCAACATAGCAAGGCCTTCACTTGACAAGCTCTAACACTCCATAAGGCTAGAGCACAATCTAGGAGGCATATATATAGGTGCCATAGCCTCTCACTGAACATAACCCCTCCACATGTTCATAAGGTATGTCCTTCTAGGACTATTCTTATTTCGAATTCCCAATCTTCAAATAATATTTGTCCTCTTCAGCCACTCTTAACTTGGATACCATGTCTAAGCCTCAAAGGGTGTCAATACAAGATATTACTTCTTATCCTCGAGTCCCAATCCTCAAGAATTATTAATGTCATATGCTTATCCAATATTCAGAACCACATTCTCCCTCCATGGCTTTCACTAAATGTATGGTTTTTAGTCCTGTTGAGAAATATAAAGGGCTACATCTAAGCTGATTTCTCTTCAACTTGACAACTTCTTGAGATTTATTTTTAATTTTCTATAATATTAACTTCTTGTGCTATTATTATGTTGTTCTTATCATAAAAAAAATACGAAAACAAGAAGATAAACAATATACAAGACTACAATATAGGGGCTACAAGCCACGACAAAAATGTCTCGACTTGAGAGGAAAACCCACAAATCTCTTCTCTTATAGATTCTTCAAATGGTGAATTCCAAGACCTCTAGATAAAGACCAATACCCTTGCAAGGCCAATTATATCCACCTTGATGATGTGATTCCTCTATTAAATTCAAATCTAGTCAAATATCTTATATTTTCACAACTTAAACGCCCAAATATAGAATTTCGACCTCCACTACAGTTCTGAAATTTTCAGCCCCCAGGAACAGTTGATGTTTCAACACGTGTTAGTATTTTCAGGGTTTCCAATGATTCCCTTTACCTTCTTTCTAGGTTTTTTAGGTGATCTAATAGACTTTCCTTCAGCCTTATTTCTGCAAGATCCTCAACTTTAATATTGTAACCGTGAAACCCTAACATTCCTTCTTCACACGTGTGTGTGTGTGTGTGTGTGTGAGAGAGAGAGAGAGAGAGAGAGAGAGAGAGAGAAACAACCCAAACTTGTATCCTTCATCTTTCTTCCCTTTTCGCTGGCCTTCTTCTACTTCTTCTTCGCTTGGATGATGAGAAGATGAGTTAGTGTCTATATGAGGTCAAGTTCCCTCCTATATATAGGATTCTAAGGACGATGAAAATCCCTAATGAGGCTGACTTCTTATCTACCAATATGACTTGGTATTGGAGGTTATTTTGACATTTTTGAATACAAAATAATTATTTTCACACATTACAATGTTCCCAATAGGGTCTTCCTCATATGAAAATGGCTCTTTTGACTTCTTTACCCAAGCAAAACCACAAGAACCACTCAATGGGTGATTGAAATCTAAATAAAATATATTGAGCATGAAACCCATGCTAGAAAAGTAACAATGATAGTTGATTTTCTTTTTACAATTTACAAAAATAAAAAGTACATTTCATATTTATGAAGATTGAACCTAGTTACACATTTCATTAAGTCCTAACCTAGAGAATGACACATGAAGAAGAGAATATAATAACAATTATCACTCCCTATGAACTAGGGTGGAGATCCCCGTTCCCTCTCAATCAAGGAATATATCCTATCTCCCTCTCAACTATGGAAACATCATCAAAATCCTTAGCTAGTTGCACACATTATCAACACAAAAAATATTTGTTCCTATGTGTAGATATAGTAGTAGTTGAATCGATTCCTGCAATGCAATACATCATATATGTGTTTTTTCCTTCTTTCACATTTCATCCTCATGACAGGGTTTCTCAACTCCTAACAACATGACATCATATCAAATTGTGAGCTTCCTTGATCAAATAATAGTTTCATCAATTGGTTCATCTATCATTTTCAAGAAGTTGAGCTTCCTCACAGGTGCTAGCATATTTCTTCTTCCTTCATAACAAAGTTCTTCCTCATATTATTCCAAGTGTACTGTCAACTTTCCAATACTAATTCTACCCTTTTGTTTGTCTAAGCCACTAAAAGTTTTATTCACACAATTCATGTGTTACATGATCAAACCACACAATTATAGGTACAAGGTCATTAAGAAAACTTTTCTTAAAGCCTCTTCACATGATATATAAAACTATCCTATAAATAAACTAGGTCATATCCCAAGTAGATTATCAATATTAAAATTTCCAAATTATAATATCCTCTCGTTAGACTGTCATGTCAAATTCTTCTACTTTCTCCCTCTGAAATCAAAATTCCTTTACACATTCTATCTTCATATTGCAACAAGGTTTAAATAAATTTATTATGTAATGTATATCATAGATCATTTTAATGTGAGCTTGGGATTATAAACCATGCCACAGAATGAAAGTAGATCAAGCCATAATATATGTGTGCATCATGAAGCATTCCCAGTCATGGAATATGATGTGAATCTAAAAAATATTGTGATCCAGTTCCACAGAACCACAAATAATAAGTCTTCCATAGTTACAAACCTACCACAAATAATTTTTACCATAAATATTCATTCCTTTTAATGTTGCATACCTCATATGATGATATTCTACAAGGATGCCAACAATAATTTGAATTTCAGATCTCCATCTCTAGACCTTAGCTCTCATACCATGTTGAGAAATCTAGAGATTTCTCTTTACATGATACTTATTTGTGATTTTCCTTTGAGTTCGTTTGCATTTTTACTATCATTATATTCTCCTTCTTCCATCAATAACTTACTGTAAGAAAAAAATGAATATCACGAAAGAGAAAAGAACACAAGATATAGGCTCCAAGGAGGGAAAAACCCCTCCAAAGGGAAAACCTAGAAAATTCCCTTCTTATAGAGCCATATTAGAGTGATATATCCAAGACCAAATATCAAAGACTTCAACACTATAGACACCAAGTTAGACCATCCTTTGTCACAACAAATCCATCAATAAGAGGCTAACAAGGCATGCAATAAGGCATATTTTCAAAAAATCAAACTTGAAGAAACATTCTTCATCAACTTCATATTCTGGCCTTCATCTTCTTCTGAATCTTTTCAGATTGAGTGAATTGTCTGTGTCCAAATGAGTTTAAATCCTCCTCTATTTATATTGTTCAGAGCTGTGAGAATAGACATGTCCTTTGCGGCTTGGTTGACTTTAAAGGTAGGCCGACTTGGCATCTAGAGGTGTTTTTGACCCAAATTACATTTTTAAAAATCATTTTTCCTTTTTCTTCACAGATCATCCAAATAGGATTTTGAATCTTTGACTCAAGAAAACTTAAAATAACTAAGAATATGCTTATATAATAAAAATAATAAAAAACAAATAAAATAGTTTTCTTCTTTTTCTTTTAAATAAAATATACAATGATATATGTACAAAGACCATTATGAAGACAAACCCTAGTTAAATTTTCTAACACACCTCACATTAGTCACAAATTCAAGGAGATGATATTTTCCATGGGAGAAATACGCTCTCGAAACTTCGTAATCTTCTTTTCCACCAGGTCAAAGACTGGGAAAGGGATAAATCTCAAGCCACTTGTTAGGTTGTTGATATTTCAGCCTTCAACAATCATGCCACCGCTTCCTTCCATTGCCTCTCCCACAAATTACATTCCCTCAGCAAGCTCGGATTTTTTGAGATATTTCTGCCAGAAATTGTCGAACTCCCTAGAACTAACCCACCTTACCTAACTTCAATGTTTTCAGAGATGAAAAAGAAAATCATTTCAATAATTTCGTATTTGTTAGGTTATTAATCTAACCGATGGCTTGATGATATCATCCTATGATTTTTATCAGTATTTTCTAAACATGAGAAACCTTATATTATTTTAATTATGGTGAGTTCTTAGCATAAAATTTCCATGAATAATTCATGAATTTTTCAATAGAAAGAGCCTTCAAACATGCATCAGTCCTTGTATATTTTTTTTTGTTCTATCAATGAGACATGTTTTCAATTCCACTACAAAAGTTATATTAATTTGTGAACCCTCAATCTGTGATCCATTAGATATCCCTGGTTAGAGAAAATACAAATGAATTCTCTTTTAGTGACTACACACATCAATTTTTATACATAGTTTACTTTTTACTTAACAATCATCTAATCCCTAGAATTTCTCTTGAAATTGAAATATTCTTCATCTTAGTCAAGAAATAAAAATAGGATATTGGTATCTATACCAAAGATATACAGATATTAGAGTGTATGGTTATGAGCTTCCTCCATACAGGTTTCCAAAGTTTGTACTTATCATAGTTTCTACAATATAATACATTAGGTAGATGATAAATATGGATGCAATAACTTTGTGTCAGTTAAAAGAAAGTCATATTTTAAATTCAAAACTCAAGTTAGGCCTTTCATATGTAATTCCATAACAACCACAAAGGAGGCATATCTCATCTTAAAGGAAATGAAATCTAAACTGAGTTTTTCCTGGTCCTATGATCCCTTGGGGATCATTTCCATGATAAGGTTCAAAAATAAAATTACTCCTTATGAAAATACTCCTAGACCATAGATTTAGCATTATATGAAGTTGTAGATGGTCTGAGGTTCTAGTGCTCCAATTTGACCTGATTTATTAATAATCCATGCAAAATTAATCGTTTGTAATGGCTCTTATTCTAGTAGAGAGAGGCCCAATTAAACAATTTATGGACTTATGGTCCTTGCTATGCCTCTGAATCTTTGGGTGGATAAAAAATGAAGATCCATGATTGAAGGATAGATTTATATTTCCTTTTATGGGAGAAAGAGTTTTTATTTTTCCTCTTTTAAAAGAAAACATATAAAGATATAATTTTTCAAGGTGGGTCATATCTCACAGGGGCTAATAGTTTATATCTAGATCAATGGATTTATTATTTCAAGCATAAAATTGATATTCCATATAATGTTTCTATTTGGGTTAAATTTCCATATTTTCATCTTCAGTATTGCAAAAAACACACCTTTAGGAAAATTGGGAATGTTATGTGTCACTATATCAATTGCGAAAAACCACAAGAAGGTATTCAATCTTGTGCCAAGGCTTATGTAGAAGTGGATCTTGATAAGGGACTCTCTACAAAAAAAATCTCTAGTTAGATAATTGGACTCATTATTAGGAATTGTATTATGATAAATTACCATTTAAATGTAAGAAATATTATAAGTATGCGAATTTTTTCCAGATATAAACAAAAGTGGAAGAAATCAACAAAGATAATGAGGAGAACAATGGAATCAATCAAAAAGAAGAAAATGTTCCCCTTAGCATAATACAAACATAAGGACATAGGAAGGAAATGGATTGGGACCTACATTCCCTCCTTCTCAAAAATAAATTAGTTTCCAAAGGTGAAGGCTCAAGGAATCCAACAGCAGAATAGAACGAGCAATGTTGTGATCATACAAAGATGGTATACATCGGTTCTCTATTGTTCAAAGAACTAAAGGAAAGTTTGTGTATGTGTATATAAATATATAAACCCACACACACACACACACACACACACACATGTATAAACACAATAATGCATTTAGGTTTTCATATCACATCATTATATTCTCTTAAGCTATCAATCAATACAATTTGTTATGTGCAGATGTGTTTGTAGGATAACATGCACACTACTCATTATTTTTTATCTTTTAAAATAATTAACTTATATTATATAAAAAATGACTAAACCCAATGTATTTCTTATGACATATGGATGTAATGGTCTTCTTTGTGACTAATGTTGCTCTAATATTTAAGATATGATGGAGTATTTAAATATTTTCCCATGCATGTATATAAGGAACATGTGAGGTCACATGCTTTGGATCTCAATTTAAAATTTTTATTTAATATTTTAAATAAAAACTAATATTTTGTAGAAAAATGTTCAAACTCATTGGATGCAATGTATATTGTCATTCGCCAATGTGTTTGTAACTCTGCAACACATTCCTTAAAATTAATTAAATTAAAGCCTATAGTTTAGTTATAGAAATTTTGAGATTCTTGGTTACAAATGCAAAAATGCACTATGTGTGTTGGTACAATGGTGCAATTAATATAATTTAAGTGCATCAATTGAAAAATATTTATCCATATTTTCTAGAAACCTTTTCTAGAAAAAAACAATGAAGAAATTGTATGGAGAGGTTCCACAAATACCTGAAGTAGAAAGCGTTTTCCTTGTGATGAATCAAGTTTCAAGACTTTTTATTTAATTTTTATATAATCAAGTGTGAACAATATCTTCAAAGCTCACATATTAATTTTTGTATAATCAATGATGATGATGGTAATAATAATAATTTAAAATATATTTATAAATTAATTAATTTTAGGATTTATTGTTTTCATTCTATCTTGAAAATGTGATATATATGATGATGTAAATGTTTCAACGCTTATACAATTCATGAAAACCTTAAAAAAAAAATATTACAACAAATTTTTAAATATCTAAATTATGAAATGATATAAGAACCTAAGAATTATCAATTATTGAAGATTTATTTCGATTTATTTAACTAATATCATATATTCATAAATAATAATCGCCATATTTACTCTTAAATTTGAGAGTAGTAAACTACTTTATGTTCCAGATCATGAGGTAATTGATATGAAAAAAAATATAGGAAGACTAAAATTGAACGAAATCGGTAGTCCTTAGGTGAGAAGTCCCTGAGGCTACTGACAACGTTGGATTCATTCATTAAATTAACAACAATCAATTACAACCTTATAAAGATTCATAGGACTAGGATACTTAGAAGTAATTCCAAAAAATTAGGAAATAATCCCTAATTGCAATAAACAACCAAACAACTATTCATTTCTCCATTATTTTCAAGTTTCCCCCTTAATGGAAAAAAGATTGATTTCCAAACCTAGCATCTCTCTAAATAATTAAATTAGAACTTCCCAAGGGGCTCTGTGAAAATGTCAGCAACGTTTTCACAAGTATTACAATATTCAATAAAAAAGTCCTTAGATTGTATCTTTTCTCTAATAAAACGAAACTAGGCGTCAACCTGATTTGTGCTTTCACGAAAGATTGGATAATTTTCCAACTTGATTGAGCTATGGTTGTGACAATTGATCACTGTAGCCTTTCTTCATTCTTCTCCAACATCTTGATGAATTCGTATAAACCAAACAAATACACAAGTTGTTGCACACAAAGCTTTATTCTATGCCTCTGTAGATGAAAATGATATAGTAGGTTGCTTCTTTCTTCTCCATGAAGCAATCCTAGATCCAATATTGAATGAATAACATGTAGTAGACCTTTTATCATCTGTATTACTGACCCAATCTAAATTTTAGTAACCTATTAGATCAACATCAAATGAATTGGTATATTTAAGACCAAAATCAATTCTTCCTTTAAGATACTGGAGTACTCCTTTTGCTGCTCTCCAATGGATTTTTAGAGGTATTTCTAGAAATTGACTGAGCACACTAATATAATATGCTAAATTAGGCCTAGTTGTAGTAAGATAATTCAATATTCCCACCATTTTTCTATACACTGTACAATTTGCCTCCTTTGAGCCATCATCAAAATGTAGTTTCACATTCTCCTGCATTGGAAAAAACACAGATTTGCATTGATCTATATTGAAAATTAGAGGATATTTCATCCTAAGCGTGGCCTCCTAAGGAAAATAATAAAATAATTGTTAACATAATAAAATAAGAGTTATGAATTTTGTAGGGAAAACAAAAAACTACTCTTTTTCTAATTAGATTTGTGACATATATCCTTATTGGTTTACTCAAATTTTACGTTTAGACACTCATTATATGCGTAATTAATTTCCACATCCAACACGTACCCATTATGAAAACTTTTGAGAAGGCATGCGTTGATAAAAATTGTAGATACATTAAAAAAATGTGTTTTAACACAATGTTTTAATGTATCTACAATTTTTATCATGGAGGGTCTTCTCAAAAGTATGCATAATGGGTACTAGTTGGATGTTTAATTTAATTCCGCATCTAATGACAGTCTAAACTTGAAATTTGAGTAAACAAATAAGGAGATAAGCCAAAAATATTATTACAAAAAGTAGTTTTTCTTCTTTTCCCTCCAAAATGTTTACATGTAACTCTTTTTAAATTTAAGACATATTGATTGGGTTACGTATTATGACATGGAAATTACATGAAATTTAATGGGCACTTTTAGGCTCAAATTTCTTCTAATGTCTTTTGAGCACTTCTTTGACATACTTACCCTGAGTAACAAAAGTATTTTCTACATCTCTCCACACATCAAGACCTATAAAATAATATAACTCACTAAGATATTTCATTTCAAATAGTTGCGACATCTATTCCTTATTTCATCAATTGGTTTAACTGAATTTCATGTAATAATTAATTCATCAACATATAAAGTTGTCAGTATTACATACCCCTTTGCATCCAACTTCGTATACATATTTGGATCTCTTTGACTCCTCAAAAAACCCTGCTGGAAAAAGAATGAATCTATATTTTCATACCAAGACCTAGGTGTATTCTTTAGCCCATACAAAGCTTTGATTAATTATAAAACTAAATGTTATTGCCATTGTTTGAAAGACCCTTCGGGTTGCGTCATATACAACTCCTCCTTTAAATCACCATTGAGAAAAGAAGATTTTATATCTAACTGGTGCAAATTCCAATGGTACTTGTAGCTAATGCAGTTAACAACATAATAGTATTTATTTTATCTATAGGTGCAATTTTTTCTGCATAATCAATACCTTCCTTTTGTAAGTATCATTTTGTCACCAATATAGATTTATATTTATATATGCTTCCATATAGTTTAAAATTGGCTTTTTATAACCATTTGAATCCTGTGAGCTCTTTTTGTTTAGGAAATTGAGTCAATTACCAAGTTTTATTTTTAATTATAGATTCATATTCTCTGTCCATACATTTTATTGACTCTTCATATTCATTAGCTTCATTAAATATTATGGGTTCGATGACATTAAGAACACTATTCATATGAGAATAGCAATTATACCTTTGAGGTAGTTAAATATGCTGAGTGGATCTCCTTCGTGCTTCACTATTTTCACCTCTATTCGATAAAAGTGATTCTCCATTTCTGATTGGGCTTTGACTATTGGTGATGTCCACATCGATGGATTCTTCCCCAATATTTTACTGCTCACTGTCTTCTATTTTTTCTTTTGATGTATTGTCTTCAAATATAGGAAGAATGTTCCATATTTCATAGTTGTTATCCTTGTTTCCTTCATCTCCATGTTCATGGAAAATTGCATCTCTAATCTCAAATACTTTGCAAGTAGATAGATCAAAAATTTTATATGCTTTAAATTATGAATATCATCCTACAATAGTACATTTGATACCTTTAGTATCAAGTTTATTTTTCTTCTCCTTTGGAATATGTTCAAAGGCCTTACACCCAAATATCCTCAAATGATGAACTATTGGTTTAAAACCATACAACACTTCAAATGCAGTCTTCAAATCAAGATACCTTATTAGACTTGTATTCTTTAAATAAAAAATAGTACTAATGACTTATTCCCCAAAATAATTTGAGAGGTTCTTACCTTTGATCATACTTTGTACACACTCCACCAATGTCCCTTTTTTTCTTTCTTCAACTTTGTTCTATTTTGGCGTGCAGGGTACTGTGAATTTTTGTACTATTCCATGACCATTGCAGTACTTGATGAATTTTCTCAATTTGCATTCTCCCCCTTTATCTGAATGAAGGACCTTTACAAACTTCCATGTATTTTTCTCTGCCATTTTTTAATTCTTTGAAATAGTAAAAAACATCACTCTTTTTCCTGAGGAAGTACACCTAAGTGTACCTTGTGCAATCATAAAAGAAAAATAGAAAATAATAGGCTCCTCTTAGGTATCTAGTCTGCATGGGTCCAAAAACATATAAATGTGTAAGTTTGAATAAATCTCTTCTTCTGTTATCAAAATTAGAGGGGAATTAATTTATGTGAAGTTTACCTAATGAACAACCTTCACAAGTAGCATATTTATTCTTTAACATAGGGATTCCTTCAACCATATTTTATTTTTGCAGCAACAATAAATCATGATAATTGATGTGACCATACCTATGATGCGAAAGAATTTTTGTTGACATAGTCGTAGAAGTGAGTTGTTGATGAATTTTACTGGTGACGTCAAGCTTGTATAGGCCTCCAATTCTATCTCCTGAAGCAACATGTTTGCAACGATCCAGAAAAAAATTCACTATGCAATGTGTTTTGAAGAATTCAACCTTCAGGTTATAATTTGTAATTGTAGATAGAAATATCAATTTTTTCTTGATCCCTGGCCCATACATAAAATTATGGATGCTCCTGATACTTCCATTTGGTAAAGTCATAGGTATATCTCCATATCCCATGATCTTATATGCGCGATCATCTACAAGGTATATGTTTTTTCCATTTATTATTTCCTTGAAGTTTTCATACCAGTCCTTGTTGCATATCATATGTTTCAAAGCTACAGATTCCATAAAACAGGTATTAGCATCATCCATTTTAGCACACAACGTAGCATTACACACAAATAACATGAGATTTTTTAGATCGGAATTTATGGCTTCTCCTACAAAATTTCCTCACTTTATTCTATGTTTATGCCTATATTCATATTTTTTATTCTTATAATAGTCTCTAACAAGATGCCCACTTCCACAATAGAATAATTTTATTCCAGATGACATACTTTGGTTTGATTTTTGAAATGGCCTTTTCTAAGATGAGTTTCCACCTCTGTTTGCTCCTCCTTGCTTCCCTTTCAATAATTACTTCTTCACTATAAATGCGAAATCTGGATTATGAGGCTTGAAGTTCTTGCACCTATGTAATTCATGCAACATGATACTTATCAATTCCTCAAATTTTGGCACCTTCTCCCTTGCTGCAAGACCTATAATAAAAAACTGGTAATCCTTTCACATTCGATTTAAAGTGATTGCCACAAGATCAGTAGCGGGTACTAATTCTCGTATATCTCCCAACTTGTATTTCAAATATTTAATTATGGGAATGAATGAACTAATAGATTCATTCTCTTCCATGTTATTACACAAGAGCATACTCTTAAAAAACATGACTTGATTCGCTTTCTTAGTTTCATAATACTCTTTCAATGCATTCCAAGTCACATTAGAGCTCTGACAATCATGAATATAAGGAATTACATTGTATTTCATAGAAATTTTTAATAATACCTTTTCTTTATTCTCCTTCTTCTCCGAGTCCTAAATTGATGCACATGTCGAGCCTTCAACAAGTTTCACTTCTTCTCCCTTCATTATGGTTCAAGTTCCATAACCTTCCAACAATATTTGAAGCTTGAAATTCAAGTTGACGTAGTGCATGTCATCCAATTTATTTGCTCCATTCAGGTGTGTATTTGTTAATAGATTCACCATATTCTCCCAATTATTTTCAAGAGCACTTTCGAAGCCTTCAAATAAATTTAAATGGGAGCTAAGAAATTCACTCTGGCTCAATTATACATTGAACACAAAATAGAGCCCATATTTTCTTCAAAAAAATTATGTATGGGACCCCCCAAAAAAATCACAATACCTTTAAAAACACTTCAAATTAGTTTTACATAACCCTAAGAAAAAGAACATCACTAGATAAATAATAATCTCAATCACTCTACATGCTGGTTGCAGCAGATGCCCAGAGGGAAGCCTCACATCCACCCAACATCAATTAAACTCTATAAGGGGACTACTCTAATTTAATGGAAAATTTCAAACTTGAAAGGTTTCTATACATATATGCACATAGCGGAAAATATAATAATAAATCTCCATGAAATGAAACCATGTTGAGTGCCGAGCAGACCTCAGCAACGTGAGGAAAAAACTCTGTAAGGGTACTACTATGGAAAATTTCAAACTTGAAAGATTTCTATACCTCTCTAAACATAACAAAAAAGATAATAAGAAATCTCCATGAAATGAAACCATTTTGAGTGTGTCGAGAAGAGCACAACAACGTGAGGAAAAAACTCTGTAAGGGGACTACTATAATTTAATGGAAAATTTCAAATTTGAAAGATTTCTGTACCTCTCCACACATAACAGCAAATATAATAATGAATCTCCACGAAATGAAACTGTTTTGAGTACCGAGCATAGCGCAGCAATGAGAGGAAAGACTCTGGTATCCTCATTCAACTTATTGCTTCAAATTTCTAAACACTGAGACAGGTAAGCATAAATACCGAGACAGGAACACGTGACCAATGTGGTAATGCGTGCTCATTCAATGCACTAGCCAATAGAACTAAGTAGCGTTGGACTTCCAAAAATCATAATTTCCGATATTTTTCTACACCAATGCTCCTACGAGTTACAAGCAGTGATCTAAAAATAGATATCATGTCATTTCTCTTTGACCAGGCAGATTACACGAACATGTATATGCCACAAAAATGTAGATGATATGGATCGGGAAGCTCCGTGTGCTTCCACAACCCTATATATGAAGAATGATGACCTTTAACATGGATCCTCACCCATGAGATCTAATCCAACCAACATAGTCTATCTTCTCCTTTCAAATATGACTGAAGACTATATATGAAACAAATGTTTTCTCTACTTAGAGTTCCACTACTCCAAGACCTCCTCTCACAGCAAATTACACAGCCCGATCGGTATACATTATGACAAAGGAAACAAAGGCATCGAACCTTCGACCCAACCACTCACTACAAGTTGTGAGAACTTCGCTAGTCTTTGAACTTTTGAGGAAATATTCGTGCACAAATTATGCCCATTCTTTCACATTCACAATAAATTAACACCGCTCTCCACATCGATCTGCTTCTTATGTACTTGGGCGTGGTATTAATCGACCATTTTTACAAGGCATAATATACATGTATCCTATAAACAAAGTGACTCTCTTCAACATACTCTACGTACAACCTCCACGCAATGGACAACCCTCTCTTGACAAATGACACACATGCCTATGATCCATTGCTCTGATACCAACTAGAAAGATATGAAGACCAAAATTGAATTAAATCGCAATTCCTGAGGTGAGGAGTCCCCGAGGCTTCCCACCGTGTTGGCTTCCTTTATTTAATTAAGAACAATCAATTCCAACCTATGAATAGGATAGTTAGAACTAATTCCCAAAAATAAGGAATTAATTCCTAGTTATAGCGAACAACTAAACAAATATATGTTTCTCCATTATTTTCAAGTTTATGGTTATTTCGAAAGAAATATAAACAAATTAATTTTCAATTTAGTGAAAGGTTACAAGGCTCATATGAAAAGACAACTTAACATGTTTAACTTTACAATATGGAAAATATAATTTGGTCCAAAGAGATTGACATAATCACATCCTAACTTTTATATAACTAGCTATAAATTAAATGATTGGTCAATGCTAATAGGCATTATCTTATGTCATGATACATCTTAGATTGTTAATATTTAAAAAATAATAGAAATTAACTACGTATAACTGTAAATTTTAAATAATCTATTATTATTATTATTATTATTATTAATTATAAAATGAAATAATATACGAATTAAACATATGTAATTTGGACATGTAACAAAAATCTTAACCATGAAAATTCCCCACCACTTTATCATGAATATTCTTAACTTGGAAATAAGTTTTTTTACAATAAAATGGGCTAATAACATGGTTTCTTCATACCGTATTTCCAAAAATCCATAACTCATTTCATATGGCATTTTTAAATTAATCAATTTAATTGACAGATGAAAAAGACATAGCTACTTTCCAGATAAAACTCAATCCTTATGAATAGTAGAGAATATTCAATTGAGGTTAAATTTCTACCATCCACAAGTTGAAAAAAAGAGATTTCTTAAAGAGAAAAGATAATTTTAAGAATAAAAATAAGCTAATAAAAAATTGTAGTATGACAATAGGCATCATAGAAATACATGCTCCTGTATCCCTGTATATACTTAGCTCTTTTATGTTTTCCAAAAATAAATATTTTTTCTTTTTTAAGGAGAAATATACTATTCGAAATGAAATATAAAAGCAGGTAGTGACTTTGATTCATACTATAGGAATTAAATATGCATTCTATGGAGTGGTAGAAAGAGTGCGAAGAGTTTTTGTAGCTAAAGGTAGAATAAATAACTCAAGAGTGGATTTCTTGGCTCATGATTTTGGTAAAGGAAAAATTTACTTGAAAGCCTTAGAACAAATATTCCCATAATGGTCGTATGGCCCAACATGGGGTGGAATCCATATAGAATTTACTTATGATTGAGAAAAATATTGCTCATACATAGTTAGTAGCCTTGGTGCTCAATTGCTAAAAACTTAACTGTGTGCATTTCTTATTTTCTTTGGTTTCCCTGTAGATTCAAAACATTTAAAATTAAAAAAAATTTAACATTTTGGGATGTTATTACCTTTTTTTTATGAAATATAGTATCAACTTAATTGTTAGTTTCTCTTGTTAAATCCAGAAGAATGCCTTCTAGTTGCTAGTTTCTTTAAAAAAAAATACAAGCATGTCTTGTAGTGGACCATTTCAGTTTTTTTTTGAATTTTGAAGTTTTTAATGGTTGGAATGAGGATCTAAGGGGTATTAACTGTAATTAATGTAAAATTATATTAATTAATATGATGATGCTCCATTAGTACTTTGATTTATTTTTATTTTGATAGTTTATTTACAATGCCTTTCTGAAAGAAGGAGATAGTCATTTGCTCTATCCTTATTAAGTTGTGTTTGTTGTGCAAGGAAAGTTTTAGCATATAATGTGAATTTTATTGAAAGTTTATGTGAGGATTTTATTTTTTATGAGTTCATTTATATCATGATTTGGTCTTATATTTTCCTCTTTGAAGAAATAAAATAATCATCCCCATACTTATTGATAGTTTTCAATTTTTTGTTGTTTTGAGACTAATGTGAATGGTTGTAAATTATGCTTCGATATTTAAATTAATAATATTATAGAATATGACCTTATTTGTTCTTAATATTAGTCGTATCTATCTTAATCATATTGAGAGATGTAACTATGAATATTTAAATAAGGAGTTGAGGACCATGTTTCATAATGAGTGAGTCTCTTAGTATTTCTAGTATCCAAATGAATATTTTTTTTAGGTACATGCATATGGTATGAAATTGTCATGGTTTAAAATGTTTATTGTGTTAATATCATGAGTTTAAATCCATAATATCTTAGGTTTATTATCTTTGAAAGCGAACAAACCTCCTTTAGATGAGAGCCTATTGATCATTTAAGGTTATTAGATGCACTTCAAGGATGGATTTAGGAAATAAAATAAATGGTTACATTTATCCTGACTAGAATGATTAACATCATTCTAAGAATATATTATATTGCACACTATTAATTTCTAATTCCAATTGAAAAAAATATTGAAACTTAATTCATCGCCACGAAAACACTTTCTATTAGAGGTATTTGTGGAGCCTCTAAACAATTTCTTCATTGTTCGATTCTAGCAAAGGTTTCTAGAAAAGATGGATAAATAGAGATTTAAATAGATATTTTTGAATTGATAAACTTAAATTATATTAATTGCACCATTTTTCTATATTGAGTTGTTGCATTTATAACCAAGAACCTCAAAGTTTCTATAACTAATTTATAGGTTTTAATATTAATTAATTTTAAGAAATGTATTGTAAACCTAAAAGCACATTGGTAAATGTTCATATATGTTACATGGTATGAATTTGAACATTTTTCAATGCAATATTAGTTTTTATTTAAAATTCTAGATAAAAAGTTTCAATTGATATCCAAACCTCTCATTTTCTTCATATAAATTCATGAGAAAATATTTCAATATTCTATGTACAACATTAGTCACAGAGAACACCATTACATTCATATGTCATAAAAACTACATTAGGTTTAGTAATTTTGTTATATAATATAAATTCATTATTTTAAATGACTAAAAAATGATTATGTCCATATTATCCTTGGAACACACGTGTAAATAAAAAATTATATTGATTTAAAATTTTAAAACTACAACGATGTGCTATGAAATCCTAGACGCAACAATGTGTCTAGTTTATATATACACACTGTTGTAAGCACTAAAGGAATGTGTGTATATATATACAACACATATATTTTCATTTACTGCTTCCAACCATAGAAGAACCTATGTCCACTATCTTTGTATGATGACGACATTGTTAGTTCTATTGTGTTTGTGTTGTTACATTCCTTCAGCCTTTTCCTTTGGCAGTCGATTTATTTTGGAGAGAGAGGGACTTTGGGTCCCAATCTATATCCTTCTTCTGTTATTATGGTTGCATTTTTTCATGGGTACCTCTTTATTCTTTTTGATTGATTTTATTTATTTTAAGATTTTTTGAACTTTTGATCATATTTGGATAAATTTTTAATAATTATAATAGTTTTTACATTTAAATGGTAATTGATCATATTCTATTTCCTAATAAATAGCCCAATCGTTTATATAGAGATTTATTTTTATAAAGAGTCCCTTATCAAGATCTATTTCTACATAACTACTGATACAAGATTGAATACCTTCTTGTGATTTTTTTCAATTGATATAGTAACCCATAATATTTCCAATATTCGTAAAACTGTCTTTGTTTCAGTAATAAAAAATAAAAATATGCTAATATAACTTGAAAAAATAAAAAAATAAAAATAATCTAAAATCCATTAATCTAGATATCAACCAAATGACCCACTTTGAAAAAAATAGATCTAGATATAATTTCTTCTCAAAAAGGGAAAAAAAAAACTTTCCTCCGATAAAAGCAAATATAACGCTATCCTTCAATCATAGGTCTTCAGTTTTTATCCGCCGAAAGATTAGAAGAACTAACGAAGACTATAAGCCCATAAATTGGTTGATCAGGCCTCTCTTTACTAGCGTAAGAGCCATTACAAATGATTGATCTGCGTGGACTACCGTTTTTGGGACATTCCTGCGTTGAAAACATCGATATCAAGATCATGTGGAGAAGGCCGATGGTTAGGCCCTCGAGAACATTTCACCATTAGCTACGAAGCTAGGGTTTCTTTATTGCTTTTCCAAGGTATTTTAATTTCTTATTTTCTATCAATGTTGTTGTACATCGTAAGTGCTCTGTAAAACCTATATAATGAGTAATAACACACCACTTTGTCCCTTGTGTTTCTAAAATTTGGTGGCATTATTGGCTATGCATCTTAATATTATAGAATCCTGATATTATATTAGCTTGGTAGTCACCATCCAACACGAGGATAAAGTTATGTGGATAAAAGGCGAAGTAATAAAAATTATCATCATTAGTGTTACACATAAAAATTTGTAAATGAGTTATATTTGAAGGGAAGGAGAGTTTTTAAATATAATTTATCGTGTATTTAAAAATATGGTAAATTAAGTTTCAGCAATTTTTTATTAAATTAATGGTTATTCTTTTATTAAATTTTTTTATTCATTATATGTGTTTCAAGGTTTTAAGAAATTAAATTTAATTATCAACCATAGTTATGTAAATATTAGTATTTAATTTTTATGAGATAATTTAGAATACTTTTACTTATAGATTAAAGGTTATGTAGTTATAGCTTTCATAATTTTGTAATTAAACTAGTTAATAGGAAAAAAATGTCATATAAAATTGAGTTATTGTTTCTTGGGTATGTGGTGTTCGTAAACCATGATATTAGTTCATGATAATGTAACAAAATCCATTGAGAACATAATAAAGTGAGAGTAAATCTCTATAATTAGGAATCTTGTTTATATATATATATATATATATATACATATATATATATATATATGACTCAAATATGAATTTTTTTTATACTCAATAATAATAATAATAATGAGTTAAACTGCGGAGAGAATTTGCAGAGCCGGCGAAACCCTAAGAATTTTTCAGACATGGCCGCCGCCGCCAAAGAACTTGGCCCTGCCTCTACGCTGTTCGGCGCTGCTACAGCCGCCGACCCCACCTTAAGCTTTATGCCTCCCTCTGCCGCAGCACCAATCGGCCAACTTCACCTACAACGCAGTTTGCCAAGGAAAGCCCGCAAAGTTCCTGCAGCCACCGACATCTCAGTGTGCTCCGCGCCCTTCATCGAGGATGCTTCCGGCGGTTTTCTCAGTCTCAGTCTGGGTCGTAGATCTATTGGGAAAGCTCTCTCAATACGTGCAGGTCTGTTCTACAAGCGCCCTCCAGTTACTGTTGCCTCCTTTCACCTGGATTCAAATGGAGGAGGGGACAGCAACGATAGCCAGATCACAGATGCGGGCTCCAACAATCTCACCGCCCCGATCACTGCAAAGCCCTTGCAAAGGCTCAATATCAGACTCTCGAACAAGCAAGGCAATTCTGACAGGAAGTTGCCGCAGGAGGGTTTCAATATTCAGCCGGCTGCTCTTATGGCCAATCTCCTCTCTTCCTACCAGATCCAGATCACGCTTCTCTCCGGTAGAACCATGCTGCATTGGGTGCAAGCTACGGATTTAGTGCAAGATCTCTTAAACAATCTTGAACGCAGATTGGGGATTCCATCGGAGCTCCAAAGGTTGCTTCACAAAGGTAAACAAGTTGAAAACCCTTTCCCCCTCTCATATTACAGCATTAATAGAGATGCTTCGATTGTGCTTTCCCTGAGACTTAGAGGCGGAGCACCTGGGCAGTCATCCTCCACTCCCGCCTTCTCCTATAAGGATGCGGTTCATGCACAGCCGCCCAAGAAATCTGCTACTTCAGCTGAGGCTCCCAAGCCTTTCCTTGTGGACAAGACGGAGGAAGTCCCCTCCATTGAAATCTCCAATCCTTCGCTAGACGAACAAATTCAGATGTATGCAGAATCCGCCATCATTTGCAGGTTCAATGGCCTTTGGCCTCGAACAACTGATCTATATCAATGGATCCACGCTAATTGGACAGACAACTGCCAAGTCTTCCTATGTTCAAAGGGTTTCTTCATAGTAATGTTTGCATTCAGTGAAGATTATCAGAAAGCCTTAACAGGAGGCCCATGGTTCTGGGGAGCAGCCTGACTATTTTTCACTCCTTGGTTCCCAGATTTCGACCCCTCTTCAGCAGTTGTCACCAAGCTTCCCATCTGGGTTCGTCTTCCGAACCTCCCGGCTCATCTCTGGCACGTCTCAGTTTTCCAAGGGATTGGAAATGCTTTGGGCCGCTTCCTAGATACAGATACCTCTCGAGGGGACAAAGGAATTTATACCTATGGCAGAATTTGTGCGGAAATAGATTTAAGCAAAGGACTGCCTGATCAGATCAACCTCAAAATTGGGGACTTTCACTGGACACAAAGCTTGGATTATGAGAACACTGCATTCCGGTGCAGATATTGTCATCAGACAGGGCATCTTCAGAACACATGCTCCAGCTTCCCTGGCAGAAAACAGAAAACCAATAGCAAACTGAAGTCCAAGAGCTGGAAACCATACGATCCTCCCCCCATGAATGATCTAGCGTCCTCCAGCTCGGATGAGGAAGAATTGGAAGAGGAAGGAGAGAAAGATGTGCACCCGCAGGTCACGCCCTCGACCAGCCCTGAGGATCCCTCTGCCCCTCCGATCCCACAGAAACGTTTGCATGAGTCTTCTTCCTCCGATTCAGACAAGGAGACTCATTCTACAGTGCAAAATAATCTACAATTGGTTCCTGCCCAGCCAAATCATAATGGCTGGGTCAAAGTCATTAAAAAGAAAGGGAAAAAAGTTCGTCTGGAAGTCTCTGCCCACTCTGGGTAGCTTCCTTTGTCTCGCTCTCCTTTTTTTGTTATCCTTGTTCTCTTTTGTTCATTCCATGGCTACTTTTGGGGTCTGAGGTTGATAATGTTTCATTGCCGGCCCCTTGCTTCTATGCTCTGCTTTTTGCAAGCTCTGATTGTACTATATGGTTTTTCTCTTAATAGATTTAGTCTTATTCAGAAAAAAAAATAATAATAATAATAATAATTATTATTATTTATAATAAATTTATAATTTAATTAATTTTATGATTTCCTACTTTTATATTATTTTGAGGTAATGAGTTATATGATTTCACTATTTTAATTAATAATTAAAAAAATCATAAAAACGATAAATGTAAGATATTACATCAAATTTTTCAATATCTAAATTATGAAATGATCCAAGATCTTATGTCTTATTAATTATTGAAGATTTATTTGGATTTAATTTACTAATATTATATATTCATAAATAATGATCACTATTTTATGGATAGTTATTATGGTTTTTTTGAAAGACATATAAACATCATTATTTGGAACTTAATGAAAGGTTCCAAGGCTCATAGAGAAGGACCACTTAGCATCATAAGTTTACAAGATGGGAAAGGGAAGATCGTCCAAAGGGATTGACATAACCATATCTTATCTTCATTTTTTTTGTAACTGTTGGTTCAATGATCAATAGGCATCAAATTAGAGCATGATACATTTAACATTGCCAAGATTAATTTATTTTCAAAATTAACTAAATTAGAATTTTACATTAAATATTATTATTATTATTATTATTAATTATAAAAATAGTTAATATGTGAATTAAACATATAAATATATATTTAAAAAATATGTAATAAAATTATTAACCATAAAAAATTATCTCCACATTATCATCAATATTCTTAATATCTAAATATATTATTTTACAATATAATGAGCTAATACCATGATTTATAAATACCATATATCAAAGAAATCATAACAAAGAAATCATAACTCATTTCATGTGATATTTTTTTAATTAGTCAATTTAATCAAAAGGTGAAAAAAACAATTACTTTGGAGATAAATCTTAATCTTTAAAGTTATTTCAAAATATTCAATTGAGATTAAATCCCTACTATCTATAAGTTGAGAAATAAAAAATATATATATTTAAGAAAAATAATCAAATTAACTTTTATATAAACCATAAAAATATCAAAAAAAATTATAGTGAGACAATTAATCACTAAAAATACATAGGAAGACATGCTCTTGTATCCTGCATATTATTTGCTCTTTTATGGTGTGTAAGAATCCATAATTTGTTGTGTAAGAAAAAACATATTATTGGAAATGAAATATAAAAGTAAATAGTTCCTCATATTCTTAATATGGAAATTAAAAGCACAAAGATGGAAGCATTTCGAGGAATCGAAAAACGAAGAAGGGAGCGTCGTCTTGTATTGTATGGAGTAGTAAAAAGAGTTATAAGAGTGTCTCGAGCTAAAGATAGAATAGAATTCTTGGCTCATGATGTTGATAAAGGATAGAGTGACCTGAAAACTTTGAACGAAAATGATTTTCCATAGTAGTCTTATAGCCCAACATGGGCTGGCATGCATGACTGAGAGAAACATTTCTCGAACCTAGTTAGTAGCTTTGGAGCTCAATTGGTGAAAAGTTAAGTGTGTTTCATATATTCTTTGGTTATGAAAGTATTCTTTTATTTTTTGGGTTCTGAAAATCTACCCAAAAAAATATATATTATAGGTTTCTTAGTATCAATGAAACAATTTTGGTTATTGGCTCTCATTATGGGTAAGAAGTCTGACATGACTATTTTATTTTCCCACCAACCTTCACATTAAGACATCTCATATATTGATCAGACTCTTCAGATCACGACATCTCCGATATTCTTGCATTATTCTGTTATTTTTCCAACAAATTAGACCTAAAAACATCACGGCTATTCATTAGATTTAAGGTGTCATGATTTTCTTACATTTTTTGTGTAAAAAATTAAGCCAATAGATTTAGATTTGCCGCGGGAGACTTATTCTCCGGACAGACTGGATCGGCATTGCTTCCAAAACAAATTGATTTTTAATCACGTTATCTGGAAAATTGCTGTTTCTTATACAATATACTTTCGTTGTCGTAATTCGCTCGTAAAGGAACATCATCGTAAGTAGCTTAATTGCAGCTTAATCTTTTGATTAATTTTTTGAATATTTAAAGTATATCCACCAAATTTCCCCAAAAAAAATATAATAAGTATCATGGCACTTAGGTAAGTTAAGATATTGGTATTGGTATTTATATATATTTATGTGTAGCGGAATATTTTGGCTGTGGGGTCCGTATTGGGCTTACCCTACAAACATGTGGATGTTCTTTTAAAAATGTTTATCAGAGTCCACAATTTTGATGAGATATATGTGTTGAAGTGAAGGCAAATGGTGAAGGCACTTGACTTTCAGCAGATCCATTCAGGATCAAACCTCCGTGGAGACATACGCCTGTTGTGTCTTGAAGAGTAGGCGACCCCATAGAGGACGTCTCGGCTCTTGTTGAGGCATAAGTTAATTGCTATTGTGTGCGGCTTGCAGGCTATTGCACCTAGCCTAGGTTTATAGTGGCAGTCAGTTAGATTTGAACCCGGGCCTTGCTCAGGCAACTCTCACCAGTTACTGTTGAAATTACTTTCAGCAGCGTAAGCCGCCTTCCGTTTCTGTCTTGCAGGACACTGTAAGAAGCCGCCTTCCATTTTGGATGATCAGTCAACTTCATCGCCGTATGAACCCGGACTTGAATTTTATTAAGCCGGAATTGTGAAAAATTCCGCATCACACTTTTCATCCGTACGTGAGCCCAAAAATCGGACCCGGGGAAATTTATAGGGCGGATTTAATAAAAATCCCGCATCACAAATTGATGACATCAGCTGCAAACTTTTGGCACGCGGAATTTTATGCACGCTGGTTTAATTTATGTTTTAAAGTCCGATTCAATTCGGTTAAGGTTTGGTTAAATGTTTGGTTTAAAAATCGTGCAAACAATGTGCACGTATATATATGTTTTACATATATATAGAATGAATGCTCTCAAAAGAAAAGGCCGTGGGCCATAATGAAACTTTTTTGATTTTAGTTTTTAAAATAGTTTTATTTTAATTTAGTTTTTTTCATATGTTGAAAAAGTGCTGAAGCATATAAGAAGAAGAAAAGACTATGTGCTTTTTGACTTTGTAAGTTATTTTTTTTCACACAGCAGTGAAAAAGAGATATAGCACAGCAGTGCAGAGTTTAGTTTTGTAACTTTTATTTTTACACACAGCAGTGTAAAAATTTGAAGTGCACAGCAGTGCTTTCATTTTTGGTGAGACAGAGTATTTTTCCAGAGTGAAATTTTAGAGAGTGTGAGGTGTTTTGAACTGCGTTTTGAAGCAGTCAAAGTTTTTGTATTCCCTCAGGCAGAGGTGATTTTGTAACCAAGTTTTTTTTTGAAGTTTAATGAAATAGTGTTTACAGTGAAAGCTATGTCTCCATTGAAGAAATTTTTTTAATTTCCTCTGTGTTGAAGAGGGGGAATTTTATTCTCCATTGTTGTTCTGGAATGTTAAATATTCCAACATGGTATCGGAGCTAGTCGAGGCTCTTTGAAGATCAAAGAAGCTGAAGGAAAGGAGTTCTTTGTTGCAGCAGCTTCTCCAGCAGTGTGAAGACTCAGCCAAAGAATCCAAAGGTATTTATCTATACAGTTTTTGAGTCACTGTTGCAGAACAGTGAGTTGTTTTACATACACAGTCAAGTTTTTTTTAATCATAGTTAAGAGTGCAGAATGGCTGGAGCCAGCACTGGTATGGGTATGGGAAATGTCCATCTCCCAATGTTTAATGGGAAAAATTATGACTACTGGTCAATAACTATGAGAGCTCTGTTTGTCTCCCAAGACTTATGGGAATTTGTTGAGGATGGCTTTGAAGAGCCAGCAAATGAAGAAGAGTTTGAAGATTTAACTCAGGAAGAAAGAGAGTTGCTGAAGAGCAATAGGAAGAAAGACTCCAAGGCTCTCTTCTTATTGTATCAGGCAATGCATGAGAGTGTGTTTCCAAGGATAGCAGCAGCCAAGAGATCCAGAGAAGCATGGGAAACTCTCAAGACAGCCTATCAAGGCATGGAAAAAGTGAAGACAGCAAAACTTCAGTTGCTGAGGAGAGACTTTGAGACTCTCTGCATGAAAGAGTCAGATACTATTGACTCGTTCTTCACTCATGTAATTGGAATGGTCACACAAATAAGATCTCATGGAGAGACTCTTGAAGAGAAGAGGATTGTGGAAAAACTCTTGAGGAGTCTACCCTCAAGATTCGATGTGATTGTCACCACCATAGAGGAGACTAAGGATCTCACAAAGTTCACAGTGGATTAGCTACATGCATAACTGATGACTCATGAGCAGAGATTGGGTAGAAGTGAAAACTCATCTCTGGAACATGCCTTTAAGACCCAGATGTCTTTTGGAAGAGGAAGAGGGCAAGGCAGAGGAAACAAAAGAGGAAGAGGCAGAAGCCAAAACAGAGGTGGAAGGAACAGTCCAACAAATGCTCAAGGAAGGGGCAGCAATCCAAATCAACATCAAGGCCAAGGCAGCAGCCAGCAGAGTGGTCAGCAGAATGCTCAAGGACAGAGGTATGATAAGTCCAATGTCCAATGTCACTATTGTAAAAAATATGGTCATTATGCTAATGAATGTAGAAAGAAGCAACATGATATGGGAAGTAGAACTAGTGCAAATTTCACTAGAGAAAATATCAGCCAAGATAATTTGTTTTTGGCTTGTAATATGGCTGAAGAAAAAAGTGAGGATCTATGGTTTCTAGACTCCGGTTGTAGTAACCATATGACAGGAAACTTAGCCATGTTTTCTATGCTAGATGAGAGTGTGAAGTCACAAGTCACACTAGGGACTGATAGTAAAGTGTCTGTTATGGGAAAAGGGAATGTAAATGTTCTAACAAGTAAAGGTGCAAAGAAATCCATAGCAGATGTCTATTATGTTCCAGGAATGAAATGTAACCTCTTAAGTATTGGACAGCTTGTTCAAAAGGGGTACAATGTATTTTTTGAGGATGATGTTTGTACCATCATGGACAAACCACCTAGCAAACAATGTATTGCTAAAGTGAAGATGACAAGGAACAGAATGTTCCCTCTTAGAATGAGAGCAGATCTGAAAAATGAAGAAAAGATAGCAGCAGTGGCAAAAGAGGCTATCCAAAGCGAACCAAAAGATGAGAATTGGTTGTGGCACTTGAGATTTGGACATCTCAACTTTGGAGGTCTTAATTTGTTGAATAGAAAAGGAATGGTAAGAGGTTTACCATTGATAGAGAAGCCGGACAGCCTTTGTGAAGGTTGTATTCTTGGGAAACAACACAGAGAAAGTTTTCCTTCCGGGAAAATCATAAGGGCAAAGGCACCCTTAGAGATTGTCCACTCAGATTTGTGTCGACCGATGCAAACTCCATCGCTTGCTAGCAGCCACTACATGTTAACATTCATAGATGATTTTACAAGAAAAACTTGGGTTTACTTTTTGAAAAACAAAAGTGAAGTGTTTGAAAAATTATGCAATTTCAAAGCACTTGTGGAAAACCAGAGTGGGCTGCACATCAAAGTTCTAAGGACTGATAGAGGAGGTGAGTATATCTCTAAAGATTTTCTACGTTTTTGTAGAGAAAATGGTATTCAAAAGCAGTTTACAACTAGATATACTCCGCAGCAAAATGGAGTAGCCGAAAGGAAGAATAGAACCATAATGGACATGGTGAGGAGTATGTTAAAGGCAAAGCATTTGCCTAATGATTATTGGGCTGAAGTTGTACATTGTGCAACATACATTTTGAATAGGTGCCCTACAAAAGCAGTGATGAACAAAGTGCCGGAAGAGGCATGGAGTGGCACAAAGCAAGGTGTCACACATATGAAGGTTTTTGGATGTGTGGCTTATGCACACATTCCGGATCAGCTAAGGAAGAAGTTGGACAACAAGGGGGAGAAATGTATTTTCATTGGATACAGTGAGGAGTCCAAGGCCTACAGGTTATATAACCCATCCACCAAGAAGTTTATTGTGAGCAGAGATGTTCAGTTTATTGAGGAGGAAGCTTGGGATGGAAGCATAGAGAAAACAGTGAATGTTAAACATTGTTTATCTCATGATGAAGATGATGATGAATTGGCTGAAATACATCCCCAAACAGCAGCACCAACACAAGAGCAAAAAGAGACACCCTTGAGGAGAAATGAAAGTTCTTCTCCAAGCACACCACAAGAAGGCAATTCAAGTGCTTCTTCAAGCATTTGTACATCAAGTGAAAGAGGTAAGAAGTTCAGAAATTTGAATGACATTTATGCACAAGAGGCAGCAAATGAAGGTATCAATTCTTTGTTTGCTTTATATTGTCATGTTGAAGACCCTATCCACTTTGAAGAAGCGATTAAGGAAAAGAAATGGATAGAAGCTATGGATGAGGAGATTAATGCCATAGAAAGAAACAAGACATGGGATTTGGTTGAACTCCCAAAAGGTAAAGATGTCATTAGAGTTAAATGGGTCTACAAGACCAAGAGTAATGCTGAAGGCAAAATAGAGAGACACAAGGCAAGGCTTGTTGTCAAAGGGTATAAGCAAAAGCATGGGATAGATTATGAGGAAAATTTTTCACCGGTTGCTAGAATGGAAACCGTGAGAGCAGTGCTGTCCATAGCAGCACAAAACAAGTGGAAAGTTTACCAAATGGACGTAAAGTCAGCATTCCTAAATGGAGTGTTAATGGAAGAGGTTTACATTGAACAACCTCTAGGCTATGAGAAGAAAGGCCAAGAGCACAAAGTGTGCAAGTTGAAGAAAGCTCTTTATGGGATGAAGCAAGCACCAAGAGCATGGTACAGTAGGATAGATTCCTATCTATTGGAAAATGGATTTGAAAAGTGTGAGGGAGAACCCACCCTCTACATCAAAGAAAAGGATGGTAAAATGTTGATTGTAGTTTTATATGTTGATGATGTTATTTTCACAGGTAATGATGATTACCTTATTGAAAATTTTAAAACAATCATGAAAGAAGAATTTGAAATGACTGACATGGGTTTGTTGAAATACTTCTTAGGAATAGAAGTAGAACAAGATGAAAATGGGATTTTTATCTCACAAGCAAAATATGTTAATGAAGTGCTGGAAAGATTTAATATGCAGGAGAGCAAGGCAGCGATCACTCCCACAGTGATGGGATTAAAACTCAGCAGAGAGGACAGCAGCAAAGATTTTGATCCTAGCTTGTATAAGAGCATAGTTGGCAGCCTCATGTATTTGACTGCAACTAGGCCCGACATAATGCATGTTGTTAGCTTAATTTCCAGATTTATGGAGAAGCCAAAGGATGCACATTGGCAGGCAGCGAAGAGAATTTTGAGGTATGTTAAAGGTACAAAAAGATTTGGTATTTTATATACTACTTCAGAAAATTCAGATTTAGTTGGATACACTGACAGTGATTGGGCTGAAAGTGTAGATGATCGGAAGAGCAGTTCCGGTTATTTTTTTCACATGGGTTCAAGAGCCATTTCATGGGCTTCTAAAAAATAGCCCATTGTAGCATTTTCTACAACAGAGGCAGAATATGTGGCAGCCACAGCAGCAGCTTGTCAAGCAATTTGGATGAGGAGGATGTTAAGAAGTTTGTGCCAAGAGCAGGTAAAAGGAACCGTGATTTATTGTGACAATAGCTCAGCTATTGCATTATCCAAGAATTTTGTGTTTCACAAGAGAACGAAACACATTGACACAAAGTTTCATTACATCAGAGAATTGGTAAACAATGGTGAAATTGTTTTGGAACACTGCAGAACTCAGGAGCAGTTTGCAGACATACTGACCAAGCCATTGGGGCAGAAGAGTTTTGAGTTTTTGAGGAAATGTCTGGGTATGACTGATAACCCAGCAGCTGAAAGTAAGGGGGAGTGTTGAAATTACTTTCAGCAGCGTAAGCCGCCTTCCGTTTCTGTCTTGCAGGACACTGTAAGAAGCCGCCTTCCATTTTGGATGATCAGTCAACTTCATCGTCGTATGAACCCGGACTTGAATTTTATTAAGCCGGAATTGTGAAAAATTCCGCATCACACTTTTCATCCGTACGTAAGCCCAAAAATCGGACCCGGGGAAATTTATAGGGCGGATTTAATAAAAATCCCGCATCACAAATTGATGACATCAGCTGCAAACTTTTGGCACGCGGAATTTTATGCACGCTGGTTTAATTTCTGTTTTAAAGTCCGATTCAATTCGGTTAAGGTTTGGTTAAATGTTTGGTTTAAAAATCGTGCAAACAATGTTCACGTATATATATGTTTTACATATATATAGAATGAATGCTCTCAAAAGAAAAGGCCGTGGGCCATAATGAAACTTTTTTGATTTTAGTTTTTAAAATAGTTTTTTTTTAATTTAGTTTTTTTTTAATATGTTGAAAAAGTGCTGAAGCATATAAGAAGAAGAAAAGACTATGTGCTTTTTGACTTTGTAAGTTATTTTTTTCACACAGCAGTGAAAAAGAGATATAGCACAACAGTGCAGAGTTTAGTTTTGTAAGTTTTATTTTTACACACAGCAGTGTAAAAATTTGAAGTGCACAGCAGTGCTTTCATTTTTGGTGAGACAGAGTATTCTTCCAGAGTGAAATTTTAGAGAGTGTGAGGTGTTTTGAACTGTGTTTTGAAGCAGTCAAAGTTTTTGTATTCCCTCAGGCAGAGGTGATTTTGTAACCAAGTTTTTTTTTGAAGTTTAATGAAATAGTGTTTACAGTGAAAGCTCTGTCTCCATTGAAGAAATTTTTTTAATTTCCTCTGTGTTGAAGAGGGGGAATTTTATTCTCCATTGTTGTTCTGGAATGTTAAATATTCCAACAGTTACCTATTACACTAGATCTATAACTAGATCTATAAAAAAACAAATCGCCATCCACATTCCTTATCAGGTGTCCCCCCTAACCTACGCTCATTTTCAGAGGGCAGATTTTGAGGATGATAATGACGTACTATGTGTTTGGTTGGTGAAAGTATTGACCCCTTACCATATCCACGCCAATGACCTAGCCTTCAACACTGCTACTCTCGCACAATCAGTGCTGCCGGTCTGATTCTCAGTGCATTTGTGCGTCGGATTTTCTCAGATCTTCATATCATGACTGAGGCCACTCAGAAATGGGTTATAATTTTTAGTTTCACAAGTCAGATGGTAAGTCCTGCGTGACAAATAAAGGCATAACGCAAGACCTAGATATGATGGCAGATTGGAAAAATTCACGGTATTTAAATGATTTGAAAATAATTTTCAAAGATCATTTTGGAGACTCTTTGAGCGAATGACCTATATTTTATATTATATTTGTACTTTAATTGTTTGAGGTCTGAATAAAATCATCCTTCCGTTCAGACACTAACATGTTTTTCATAAGTTGATTAATATCTCTTGGAATACTTCAGAAGACAGTAACTTTTCAAAGTTGCACTTAAACCTCATTCAATTCTTAATAATTATTTTCTATGAAAAATGTCCCGGTGGACTTTTATTTCTATCAGATAATTTGGGTTGGTAATTATGGCTTCAACTAAATTCTCTATCAGTTTAAAAAAAATATTTTTAAAAATTCTATTGCATGACACAAAATATTAGCTATATATACATATTAAGCCAACCACAGATACATATACCCATGGAAACTATCAACGACATTGCATCAACAACCGTTGTGGTTGTTCAGAAGAGTACAGTTTGTATCTTTGATAATTATTCCATTCAAAATTAATACAATTAGAAGCAAATCTAAGTTTATGGAATGAATCTTCTGCTCCAGATAGCTAAGAAATACACTGGTGTTTTCAGTCGAATAAGTAAAGGAGTATAATATAATAATCACTCTAGTTTACAGTATGGTTGTGCGATCATTTTGCCAAAATGCAGAAAAGGGAATTTTTAGTTATTCCTTCGATGAGCAGCAATACTTGAATTGTCTGCATGCAGCGCAAGTGAACTCTAGAATGTTTGCTTTAGCATAGCAAACCGTTAGACAAAACATTACTTAATAGAAAGAAAACCATCCATACAACCACAATAATATGGTTGTTTCAGTAGGATTTTTCCGGATAATTTTCCATCTTATTATATTTTTTTAAATATAAAAGTTATAAATAAATTCAAAATTCTGAATTTTAATAAATAAAGTAATAATTGAGAGTGCAAGCTTCTGTGATCCATAACATTTTAATTATAAATCTTCTCGAAAGACCCGTTTCAAACTATCAATTGTAATTCATCATGAGGATAATGAATCATGGCTGATCTAACTTTCACATTTATACCAGAAAGACAGAAGCAACTCTGAAAATCAAACATTAAAAAATAGAAATAAAAATATAAAATAAACCAAAAAGCTAACCAACTCATCCTTAAAAAGTTATAAATGTTAAAACGGTCAAAAATAAATAAATAAATAACCTATCCTTAAAAATTACAAAACAACCATGAACTAAACCCAAGTCAAAAATAAACTAAAAACTAAAAATATCACATTTCCAAAGAAATAAGATAAACAATATTTTAAACTTAAATTAAATCATTAAGTCAAAGGTCTAAAAAAAAAGTTAAAAAAAAAAAAATAATCAGATTCCATCTCATTCGTTGAACAGGGATGACGGATGGAAAGTTAGTAGTTGTTGGATTCCATCCACCTAACAACTGATCCAATCCAACAACTGCTAACTTTCCATTTGTCATCCCTGTTCAACGAATGAGATGGAATCCCATTATTTTTTTTTTAATTTTTTTTTAGACTTTTGACTTAATGATTTAATTTAAGTTTAAAATATTGTTTATCTTATTTTTTTTGGAAATGTGATATTTTTAGTTTTTAGTTTATTTTTGAGTTGGGTCTTGTTCATGGTTGTTTCATAATTTTTAAGGATAGGTTATTTATTCATTTATTTATTTTTTACCGTTTTAACATTTATAACTTTTAAGGATGGGTTGGTTAGATTTTTGGTTTATTTATATTTTTATTCTTATTTTTTACCGTTGGATTTTGACCATTGCTTCTCTCTTTCTGGTATAAATGTGAATGTTAGATCAGCCAGGATTCATTATCTTGATGATGAATTACAGTTGATAGTTCGAAACACCTGGTTCCTAAATTTCTTATGTGATTTTCCGGAATATTTATAATTAAAATAAAGATTTATTTATTTATTTATAATAAATTTAACTTTTTATTTAAAATAAATTTTTAAAAGTATAAATAAATTTAAATAGGCTTAACATAAATAAATATACATAAGATTATGTTAAATTATATATGATTATGCTGAAAAATATATTATATATGTGTGGGGTTGTTATGTTGAATCGGAGAGAATTAAATATATGAAGTTGAAAAATGATTGAAGTGTGTTTTTAGCATTTTCACTTAAAAAATAATTATTTATACATATTTTAATTTTTTTAATTACTTATATTTATTTTCTATTTTTGATATTTTACAATTTTAAGGAAAAAAATATAAATATGAAAGCTTTTTCATTTTTAATTTTATAAATATAGTGGATAAAGAAAAATTCTTTATCCTAATAAATAAATAAACCTCAAGATCACAAAGGATAAAAATATTAGGTGTCAAGTTTCTCTGTTTATCAAGTCTATAAAGATGAATATGGTTAGCAGTTGCAGTGATTATCTTTTTGGTATATCAAAACTTTATCTTATAGAATATAAGACTTTTATTTATATTAATTGGATATTTTGCAGGATCTATGAGGTTTAATTTAGAAGAGTTTGTAGAATCGAGAAAATCATATGATGCTTGATAAATATTCACAATTATAGTCGTTGGAAAGGCAGAGAGGAGAAACACAAAAGCAATTTACACACAAACCATATGAGTTGTTGCTCTTCTATTAATCTTCAATCTCTCTCAATCACAATGAATACAATGAACCCAGTGAAAGGTATGTATCCGAAGTTGCTGACATGCACACACTTACCACACTCGACTTGAAACACACAAATCGACTTGCTTACTTAATTGACTCTCTAACTCTTCATGACAGATTAATTACCTTACTTTAACACTCTCCCTTAATTACGACCGCATGACTCAACATAACTCAAACAAGACTTAACTATGCCTTTTAGGCTTACAATAAAAAAAATGACTCAAATATCACTCAAACATGTCTGTTGGTCTATGTATCAGCTAGGCTTACAATGACTCAAAACTTTTGCAATTTTTCATTTTCTTTTTCTCTACTTATAAATTCTATATCCTCGAAATTTCTTCATTCTTTGTTGCATTTTCTTGTTGTATGTTTTCTTCACTTGTTGCTGCTACAATTTTTCTTTGACTTGTTGAGAATTTGTGCTGAAAAAAAAATATGATCTTGTCTTCTACACCTTCCTCTTCAAATATTTGTTCAAACATGGATTGATGCCATAGCATTACATCTTCAAACTGTCTTCTTTGCTCTTCTTCATGCGCTTCATATTCCTGACTTTCTTTCTGCCATATTTCTTGATAGAAGAATCTTATCTCTTCTTGAGTCCATTGTAGAAAAATATTTTTAATGCATTGTTCCTTGTTTTCATAAACATCCATATCATTCTCTTGATATTCATCATCAGGTACTATTACTTTCTTCCTATAATCTACACACTCAAAATCATTATTCGCCATTTCATTCAATTCTTTTATTCCAGTTGCTGCTTTAATGCTCACATCAATTTGTTCAATTGGCTTATGAATCCATTCTTCAATGAGCTTCAAATATACATAGAACTTATTAGCCACCTTGTTTTCAACTTTTTCTTCCATGCTATTTTGAGTACCTGCATATCAAAAACAATGTTAAAAACATTTTTATTATGATTTTTAGTAAGAGCTTATTGCTCTTCCTCTTCCTTCTCTGCGTTCTTTTGAACTGTTTTACAAACCTCTATTGTTGCAAACATGTTTTCTTCCACTTGGCTTCCAAACAAAAGTGGGTTTCTCTCACCAAATAACAACATATCGATATGTTCATTTTGTTGCATCATGTGCAACGACTCGTCACCAGTTAATGGTTCTTCATTAAATTTAACTTCAAAAATTCCAATTTTTGGATCCACCAAATAACTTTCTACCATATTGATAGCTTTATCTAATCCAAACTTAGTTGTTGCTTCTTCGCATATTGCTTCATGAGTAGTTCCAACTGCTTCATATCTTGCTGCTACAAAGGCAACTTCAACCTTCAATGATTCATTAGACATGGCACTTACAATATTACCATAATCAATCCTTTTTTCAAAAAGGAAACCATAGATAACATCAAAATAATGTTCATCCACACTTTGGTGGGATATCCGAGCATGCATGTGTTCATTGTCAATTTCATTGCCAATTTCAGCTTTACGAAACTCACTAGCTCCAACTGGATTCACCCATGTACATTTCACCTTGTAATCATCATCCACATGTTTTTCATCACAATGGGATTCAGCATATTCTGCATCATCCACGTTACGGTGGAGTGATTGAGCATTGATATGCTCAAGCTCTGTTTCACATACAGAGGCTTCAAGTTCTCTCTTTGCAATTTGTGTTGCATATTTTTTATCCATATGCTTGCTTGCATAATGGGTTTCACCATCATCTGCACCATCCACGTTACGGTGGAGTGCTTGAGCATTGATATGCTCTTGCTCCATTTCACATACAAGGGCTTCAACTTCCCTCTTTGCAATCTTTGTTGCATCTTCTTCATCCATATGCATGCTTGCATAATGGGTTTCTCCAAGCTCTGTTGTCCTCACAGAGTTTTTCTCATCAACTCTTAGATCCGTGTTTCACATCTTTGCATGTGACATATCCTACTGCATGTCATGCCACCTTGCACTAAATTCTACTTCTAGGATCTTTCATGATTCCTTGGAAGTTTTATCTTTTGCTACCTTGCACAAAACCATTTCATCCATTGCATGGTGAATTAAACTCAAAATCTAGGGAATATTTTTCTTCTACAAGACATTGTAGTTCCTCGGCTATGACCTGAACTTCTTTAAACATGGAAACAATGTTTGCCTATTTTTTTTATCCCTTTTATTAGTCTTATCCAATCATGATTTACGACCCATCAATGTCGTCATAGCTACTTGAATGAGGCTATCTTCCATATCTCCCCCGAGAAAAAATATGAATTTTAATATGCACCCCCATAAGGAACAATATTCTCCTAAAAGCTTGTCATGCTTGACAAAAACACCAAAAATTGTAGAGTTGTAGACTTTTACAAAGCCCTAAATTCTCTTTCCAATAAAAAAATGTCTTTATACCATGCAACTTTCACAAATTTTTCAAATCTCTTAAATCTCTTACACCCTTTCAAAAACACTTTGAGAAACCTCCACTTTCCCAAAATAGTCCTTCAAAAAAAATTATATTAAAAAAATATTTTCAAAATCTCTTTTGAAAAAATTTAACATAAATCTTTATTTAAAACATCTTCCACCACACTTTTTTATTAAACAATTTATGAAGGTACACTTTTTAAACCTTACAAATCCTTATACCATGCACCATCCACCTTTTAAATGGACTCTTTACATTAAAATTTATGTGAAATTTCATAACCCACAAATGTTCATTAAGTAACCTTTTAAAATACTCCATCCATATTATGAAAAACTCCACTTACTGTAAGTTCCTTTTTACTTTTCCAAAGCTAATGCGGCTTGGTTTGAAATTTTGTTGCGTGTTAACACTCCCGTTAATTGGGAGTCCCGTGTTAGTGCTCTAATGCACAAAACAGTATGATGCACGAAAGTCATATGTTTACCAATTATAACGTGGTTGTCTACAAAGCCCTATGCATTATAATGTGTTGTATACCACAACAAGGTGCATTGTAGCTGAAGTCAAGAGAAGAATATTTCTCTTCTCTCACTCATGGATTGCTGCTAATCTGTATTTACTTTTCGATCTTCTTATTCACAGATTGTTGCTAATCTGTCATTTGTCCTGGATATTTTAATCAGCTCTGATACCAATATGTTGGAAATGCAGAGAGGAGAAACACAAAAACAATTTAGACACAAACCATATGAGCTGTTGCTCTTCTATTAATCTTCAATCTTTCTCAATCACAATTAATACAATGAACCTAGTGAAGGGTATTTATCGTAACTTGCTTGCGATGCACACACTTACCAAACCTGACTTAACCATCACTCACTTATCAAATTCGTCTATCACACAACTCGACTTTCTTACTTAACTGACTGTCTAACTCTTCATGCCAGAGTAATTACCTTACTTTAACAATACCCTGATAAAGATTCAAAATTATAGCTTTAATGTTAACTAACATGATAAAGATTCATGTTTTCTAATTTCCAGGACATACAAATTTTCAATAGACTTTGTTGTTTTATAATATCCTTCCTCTATTACCTGCATTTAGAAACTCGATTAAAGATACATGTTATTTATCTAAGACATGAAAGACACCTTACTGCGATATTCTCTTAGTATAGACAATTCTTTTCGATTTATACCTTTCCACCTCCCTACTTCATCTGGTAGATGATTTGCACCCTGCTGTTTCAAATATTAGAGGATGATAAATTTAATAATAATGGAAAAATTATATAATTTTTTCATGTGAGTAAATACCCATTGAATTGGTCTGATGTTTAATAGTGCAAAAAAATTGTATTCATGGTTTTTCTATGCCTAATATCTCATGTTACCGAGCGAGAAAAATAGGCTTATTCGGAATGGAGAACAACAACATATGGATCATGACCTAACTACTCATGGGAAAGGTGTTAGAGCTCAACATTATAGAGACTGATAGGGACAAAACAGTGAGTCACAGGCATGCATGTTGAAGAGAGATGTATTTATTTAAAAGGAAAATGAAAGATAAATTGATTACTTGGAATTTGAAAGAAAATTGTAACGGTGGAAAGAAAAAACTTGAAAAATAATTCTAGGCCTATATACCTATTGAAAATGGTGAAACATCACATGCAAGTTAAGCTATGTTTTACTACTTACATAATTAGAAACCTAATTTTCGTTGGTTATTGGTTAATCAAATCCAGGTAAACATGATATGTTTTCTTGAAAGGATAGCAAGCTGCTGCAGGCGTGGGGAAGTGAAGAATAGATTTTTGAATGAATTCCTAGCCTCAATAAAATTCAATATATATCCCAAGAGAGAAAAAGGGGGGATAATTTGAAGCAAATCAGATTTTTTGGACAGAGACATAAAAAATTAATAGTGGGTTTATATCATAATTATTCACTAAATATTGTAGTACCTCTACCTGTGTTTTCAGGGCAACGATCTAATCAATTGTTTATGCCAATAAGAATCAATTTTCCATTGATTTTTATCTAGAGATGAGTCTTTGTAGGTGATTCTTATGCTTGCCCACCTGCAACCTCCTAGGAACCACAGAGGTAGGTATAGGTTCAAATCTCTTAGCCGACGACACACATAATAATAATAATCTCCTCATCATATATAACCTCTTCCACTCCTCTCAAGATGTTCTCTTTTACTACAAGGTGTTCTTTAGCCTGGATTGTGATAGATAATACAATTGAGATATGGCCCTCTCCACAATTATCCTTCAGAACCTCTTTCGTCCAAGGATCCTTCATATAGTCCTTTGATTCTTCTCATTGCAGGAAATTTTACTCATCAACCAATGAAGGCAGGTTGCCCTCAAGCTTGCTTCCAATGCCAATGAGATGTGCAGTGCGACATACTGCTTGAAGCTTTTATATCGTTGCTCCACCTCTTGATCCGATCGAGGCTCGTAGAAGTTGTTGTAGGTAGAGCTAGCGGAAACTCGACACTGAAATTCTCATATTCGATTCTAGCAGATAATCCTAAATCCTCACAAAGGAATCCAAAATTTTTTTAAACCAATTCAGATTAGAAGCAAAGGACAGAATTTGTCACACCTCCTATTTTCCTTACCTCCCAATTTCCTTCCCAAAAAAAAAAAATTCATTCATCTTTTCAAGTTAAATTCTAGCAAGGTATTATACTATTACTTTGCATATTTGATCAGATCAGAATTGTTTCCCCAATTTCGATTTATTTCCATGTATCAACTATATTCAACTACATGTAAATGAAATAGATTTGTAACACCAATGGAATTTAAATAGATTTCTAACAAAACATAACCATAATTAACATAACCCCTAATGGGTTTATATATCACTAGCCATTTTATGTCCCACCTTTGTTTGTATACATTCAACCCATTCATATATTTGATACACCTATGGGAAATCTATTCGCTTTCACATGTTGCCCACATTGTTATATGTCAATGGGCCTATATTAAATCACTTCAATTTACTATGTTTATTACCCCGTGTCTCCACTCATTGATGACATATTACTATTAGTGGGATTTAATTTACTCATGTTTATATCTATGTGTACAAAGCACTCATGTCTATTTATTGATTTCTCGTCCTTGTTCATATCAAGATTTGAAATCTTTTGTGTTGGCCTCCACGTAATACAATTTTGCAAATTGGTTCATCTTTGTTGTAAATTGAGATGTGAAGCTATATTCCACGTAGGCTCATATATGGTTTTTCGTCTCATCATAGAGGTTGTAATGGTTCTTTGTCCATTTATGGTCACGTGAGTTAGCTCCACGTCACTCTGGACTCCTCCCGTCAGCCTACCTAGTTGCCAAGGCAATTTCTATGGCACGACCAGCACGTTGCGACATTTAATTGCATTGCTTGTCATATTAAACATTGAACGTATGATGTACATTGCTCATTAAACCCTTCGATCCGTGGCTTCACCCTTTGGATCTTGCCAGGTGCACGACGCTGATTCATTCTGTGCGTTAGGGTTTCGTTGATCGATTCAGGAGGCCTTGATATAAATTTACCATGTTAATTTGTTCGTCGGTTCTTTTTTCCTTCCTACGCATTTGGTTTGTCACGTGACAGTGAATTTCGGTGCCATAGGAACTGAGCGGGACTCAGTCCAGTCTTTGGCGTATCTCTAAGCTACAATTGACAATTTCAGGTATGAGATTTCACGCTCTGTTCTTGCCGTTTAACATGGCCTTTCCTTTTCTGGTTCAGAATTACGCTCCATGCTTCGAGCCCTTACTGAGATTATTGGATTTAGATGGATCATTTACCATCATTTAGTTCCAGATTGAGTTACGTCTACCAATTTGTCAAGATTGTGTTGCGTCTCACAATTTGTTATATTGTTTTGCAAAGAATTGGTTATTTTGATTTCAAGGTATTCGATTGTGCGTGGGTTAAACTCATAGTATTGGTATTTCCTTACGCGTATTCTCAAGAGCTAGACTGGAACGAATGTTCTTGTGATTTTGGAGCTGACCCTCTACCTTACTCTTATCGAAGGTTTCTCTGAGGTCATTCACATGGCGCTAGAGGGATTCTAGCCCTCTCGACATTCTGGTTCATTTTTGTTTTTTGACCTGTGTAGGGCGCCATTCATACTGTTCATTCACTAGAGTGCTAGCTTCCTTATTTAATTTTGAACGCCAACCTCCAAATTGTATTTATGAAAAATTCCTATTTATATGTACAAGTCACGAATGGATTTGAGTTTCTTTCTCACCAGGTAGCTATTCTCTTCTTAATTATCATTTTATCTTCATTCACATTATTCTTCCTCGTCACGTTCTGCATCGTATTTATTTTGGGGTTTTGTCTCTTACAGGTAACTACGACCTGCGTCTTACTCTCTCTCTCTTGAACATTGAGAGTTGTGGCTTCCTTTGACATTAACATTGACTCCTCTTGCCACTTGCAGGTCAGTATTCACTGAACACTGGTTAGAGGAAGTCCGCTCTTCTCTCATTGTTCTATAATGTTTCCGACAGATTAAAAATTGTATTGATAAAGTTGTAAAATTTTGACAATTATACATGTTAAATCCCGACACTGAATGTCTATTTATATCAGCTCCTGGAGTATTATGAACTTTCCTCAGGTCACAGTGGCCTTGTAATCATTTGGATTTTTGTATATATATATATATATATATATCTGTTGTTTCCTGCTTTCCATAATACCCACTTTGATTTAGTGGATTAATATGTGTTCTAGGGGAGTTCTCTCTTTACTCTTTTTGACTTGGCTCTAGCTTAAGATTTGCTGATGGGATTTTCAATTTTTGTATCCCCCGCATTCTTTGTATTTTATTGCCTGGAAGCTCTCAGGCCATACCGTGGTTAAACTATATTCATGAAATTGTGATATTTTAGTGAATACTGTACTATTCTTCCCCATATTGAAATTCAGTTGCTTGTATTCTTATAACTCCACATTTTATTTTGGTATTTAAGCAATTAATCTATCTATACCAATTTTGTAGTAGGAAGGTTCTCTTTTCCAAGGCTTTTGTATGTGGTTCTCATATCACACTATTTTGTAGTTTTGATAGTAACAGTATCTAAGTCTCTTCCATAATTTTGGGAATAGTACAAAATATTTACCATCTCTGCTCTACACCTTTGTTTATTAATTTGCACTGGATATTTGTCTAGATTATCTACAGGTGGTGTGTGAATATATGTCTCTATATTTATGTCTAGAAGAAATTTGTATTTAAAATATTCCACTATACCCCCTTGCCTTTGGTTTACATGATAGACTAGAATACATATAGTTAAATATGCCCTGCTATTGTGAAATCTGCATGTTGTTTATTTACTGAACTTTCTTCCATCTATTAGTTCTATCCTCTAATGCAGGAATGATTACATAGAATAAATATTAAGGAGCAATCTCCTGCTAATTGATGTTTGCTTCATTCTGGTGTAGAATTAACTTCTTATATGTAGAAATAATCTTTTCCTACTCATTTAAGGCACAGTTTAAATTACAGTTCGTATATGGAAATTTTCAAAGTTAGTACAGTAACTCTCACACTGCTTTATCCTATTCGTGTTCATAATTTATACTAATAGATCAGAAGCAGTCCAAAGTTCAATTATCTGTAGAGGAATATGTATCCTCAGTTTTAAACCAACCTCGGTTTAGAATTTCTGTTGGATTCTACTCTACAGATTTCTGTTCTACAACTATACAGAATTATAAAGGTGAATTCCTTATGATTAATTCCGTTAAATGTAGCATTAATAAATCAAATCTAAAAATCAACTGTTATATGTAGCCAATTCATACTATATGAAATAAACACACCAATAATTTTAGAGACATACCACTCATGCAGTCGACCAACCGCCCAACCTTACAGTCCTTTAGTCTCCCAGAACTCACCCCCGAGTTGAGATCATCTCCTAGAACAGACTAACCTCTAATCTGTTTAGAAGCAGCTTATTTAAGCTATTGTTCCCCAAAGCATGTTTCTAATTCTATGTCCAGAATATCAGGATGCTTTTCTTCCTGTTTGCCTAGGCTTCCCATTTTAGGGATTCTTTAAAGCTGTTTTATGTTTTTCCTCAGCTTTTCCAGCTTTTTACCTCTTCCCAACTATTTTCCTCATCATTGGGGAATTTAGATTCTTCCTCAAAAATCTAAATTAGAAATAATTTCTTTCAAGTATTTTTGAAAGATTATGGGGAAAGTATTTTCCTTATCCATCCTCATGGATTTAGCAAGTGATCTCATAAATCTCATTTTGGTCAATCTGCACACAATCATTTTATTCATTTCCTCAAATTTGAATATTTAATTACATTCACAACACACTTGTCCTTTGGGGTCCACTCCCCTTAGGATTAAAGTTCAAATGTCTAGTTTAAAACAAAACACATAAACTAGGGGTGTTACATATTCTCCCTCTGAAAGCAAACACCATCCTCGGTGTTGTTATTTAACTACTAGAGTTCATTTTTTTTCTCAAACAAAAATGGATATCTTTCCATCAATTCAGCTTCTCTTTCCCAGGTAGCTTCTGCAGCATTAAAGTGCTTCCACTGCACCTTTACTCTTGCTACTGTTCTGTTTCTCAATTCAATTTCTTCCTTTCTACCTTAAATATTTAAAGCGGTTCACAGAATCTCCTTCTGGTTCATCTCCCAGACAACATTCCAATCAACTATGAGAAGCATCTTAAGCATCATGTATATATCTTTTTAATAGTGAAACATGAAACACATCATGAACTCTAACATGGGGTGGTAAGGCCATCTTGTAAGCCACTGATCCCACCCTTTCTAATACTTCAAAAAGACCCCAATATCTAGGAGCCAGTTTTGCACAACTTCCAGCATAGAGTGTGCTCTTTTTGGGTTTAATACGCAAGTACACATGCTCCCCCACTTTAAATTCTCGGTCCACTCTTTTCTTATTAGCATAGTTTTTCTGGCGATCTTGAGCTATCTTGATGTTTCTTTGTATCTGTTTAACAATTCTTTCCATCTCTTGTAACGCATCTAGTCCCAACATTAGTTTATCTTCTGGTTGGCTCTAGCTCAGAGGAGTACGACATTTTCTCCCATAGAGTGCCTCAAACGGACTCATTTTGATGCAGGATTGGTAGCTATTATTATATGCAAATTCAGCTAAATGCAAGTAGTCTTCCCACATTGATGGCCTATCCATCACATACATTCTCAGCATGTCTTCCAAAATTTGATCAGTTCTCTCCGTTTGACCATCTGTCTGAGGGTGGTAATCAATACTAAAATTCAACTTAGTACCCATCCCTCCAAATAGCCCTTTCCAAAAAGCGGCTGTAAAATTAGCATCTCGGTCAGAAAAAATTACCTTTGGAACTCCATGGAGCTTTACTACCTCCTTCAGGAACACATTCGCTACTTGAGCTGTTCCAAAGGTAGATTTCACTGGTATAAAATGGGCAGCTTTTGTTAAAGTGTCTACTACCACCATCACTGAATCATGTTGGTATTTGGTTTTGGGAAATCCTATTATGAAATCCATGGAAACTGTGTCCCATTTCCATTCTGCAATTGGCAAAGGGTTTAAAAGACCAGCAGGATGCTGATGCTCAACTTTGACTAGTTGAAATTCCATGCATCTAGTTAAATATTCTGCTACATCTTTCTTCATTCCTGACCAAAACAACTTCTTCTTCAAAGCTATTAACATTTTCTGATATCCTGGATGTCCTGCATATGGTTGTTTGTGATATTCATCTAGAATCTCTTTTTTCAAGATCTCCACATTTGGAATATATAATCTATTTTTATAACAGATCAGCCCTCTTTGGTTTTGAGTGAAATCAATTTTCTCCCTTTTCTGTAGTTTCACCAGGAGTGTTTCATAATTTGGATCTTGGTTTGCTGTCTTTCTCACCAACTCTTCTACTTTGATCTGGGCACTACTTCCAATGCAGTTTATATTCTGACAAGCATTTCTCCTCAATGAATCAGCAATTTTATTTTCTTTCCCCCTGATATGTTTTATGTCCATATCAAATTCACTTAGAAAAGATAGCCATCTGGCTTGTCTCGCATTCAAATCAGTTTGGGAAAAGAAATATTTGAGACTAATATGATCAGTCATCAATGTAAATTTTTTTCCAAGGAGATAGTGTCGCCACATCTTCAAGGCATGAATAACAACAGCTAACTCCAAATCATAGGCACTGTAGTTTTGTTCATGTATCTTCAGTTTCCTAGATTCATATGTAATAACTGAATTTTCCTGTGAGAGAAATCCTCCCAACCCCTCTCTACAGGCATTCGTACATACCACAAATTCTTTATCAGGATTTATAATCTTCAGTATAGGGGCTGTAGTAAGTTTTAGCTTTAATTGGTCAAAATTGTTTTGGCATTTTTCAGTCCACTCAAATTTGACACCCTTTCCTTGTAATGATGTTATGGGATGTGCTATGGCAGAAAATCTCTCCACAAATCTGCGATAATAGCTTGCAATCCCCATGAATGACCTTACTGCTGAAACATCAGTTGGGACAGGCCATTCCTTAATAGCTTTTATCTTTTCAGGGTCAACATCCAGCCCTTGTTTAGAAATATTATGACCCAAGTATTGGATCTTATCTTTATAAAATTCACACTTGCTGAACTTGGCATATAACTGGTTTTCCTTTAGAGTTTGCAATACTATCCTCAAGTGTTCTTGATGTTCCTCCTCACTTTTTGAGTAGACTAAAATATCATCTATGAATACAAGAACAAATTTATCCAAGTATTTATTTAACACACTGTTCATCAGGCACATAAATGTGGCAGGGGCATTTTTCAAACCAAAAGGTAGGACAACAAATTCATAGTGACCATATCGGGTTTGAAAAGATGTTTTGTTGATGTCTCCTTCCTTAATTCTGAGCTGGTGATAACCAGTTCTTAAGTCAATATTCGAAAAAACTGAAGCTCCTCTCACTTGATCAAAAAGATCATCAATTCTAGGTAAAGGGTATCTATTCTTAATGGTCAACTTATTCAGTTGTCGATAATCAATGCACATCCTAAAAGTTCCATCTTTCTTTTTCACGAACAGCATGGGTGCTCCCCAACGAGACACACTCGGTCTGATATAACCTTTATCTAACAATTCTTGCAATTGCATTTTCAGTTCCATAAGTTCAGGGGGGCTCATTCAATAAGGGGCTCGGGAAACAGGTACTGCTCCCGGCACCAGATCGATTGAAAAATCAATCTCTCTTTTGGGGGGAAGATGAGGAATCTCATCTGGAAAAACTTCCTTAAATTCTCTTACTACTGGTAAAGTATTCAGCAATTTTTCTTCAGTTTTTTGTTCTGTTTCTTCCACATGTACTGCATAAACATGGTATCCTTTTCTAGCTGTTCGTTTTAATTGCAGTGCTGATATTTGTCTTACAGAGATAGGTTTTGGTTTTCCCTTGAGGATAAAAGGTTTCCCTTCTTCATCTACACAATGTAAGGTCTTGTCCCAAAAGTTCATCATAACCTTCTTCTTTTCCAGCCAGTCCATTCCTATCAGCAAGTCATAGGAACCTAGGGGCAGAATGTTCAAATTTACTTCAGTTTGAAAATCATTTAATTTAATTGCTGTTCGGGGCAACTTATGTGTTACCTTCCTCTTGGTTCCAATGGCCAACTGAACCAACCATGACTGCTGAAATTTTTCAGGTTTAAGATGACATTTTCTACAATTTTTGGACTAATGTAACTCAAAGAAGCACCCGGATCAATCAAAACTGTAACAGATTGGTCAGAAATATTACCCTCCATTTCAACCATGGTAGCTTGATGTTCTGCTTGCCGATTTTCCAAGGCTGCACTGATAGTTGGTATATTTCTGGCTATGTCATTTACTGTGGCAGCTTCTCGGTCTCTCATAATCATCTGAATGTTTTGATGGGGACAGTCTCTCAGCAGATGGGGTTCTCCACATCCCCAGCATTTCAGAGGTTCTCTCATTTTCATTATGCCCTCTTTCTTATTGTCTCCATCTATTTATTTTGAGGCCACTTGGGACTGAGCAGTTTGAATTTCTTTGGGTTTATTACACTTTTTCCACTGATGATCTCTGCCAAAATTCTTCAAATAGGCCGGTTTCTGTTTCTTCCCTTTGAATTCACTCTTATTGACCCAGCTTTTTCCATGTTCGGTTTTGCTTTTGAACTGTTGGTAGCACAATCTAGCTTTCCTAACAGGTTTTTCCATTGTTTTTGGGTTGTCAAACTCAATTTTTTCTTTGTACACAGTAGGCAAACAGTTTAGAAACCTTTGTACCTTTGCCTTTTCTTCCCTTATGTAGGGTACATATCTCAACAGGTTTTTAAATTTAGTAACAAACTCATCAATAGTGAGCTGCCCCAGTCTAAGTTCATGAAATTCCTTGGCTTTATCATCATAGTAACGTTCATTCAGGTAGCGGTTTTTTGAACTTAACTTGGAAATATTCCCATGTAACTATCTTTTCATCAATGGCATGCACCATTTTTGTCTCCTCCCACCACAAGGTAGCCTTACCTTGTAGTTGGTAAATAGCTAATCTAGCCTTCATATTGCTTTCATATTCATAGACCTGGATGTACTTAATCATGTTCAACAACCAGGCTTCCGCATCTTCCTCCTTCTCCCGATCATAGGAAGGAGGTTTAATCTTTTGGAATTCCCCCTGCAATTCCTTTTTCTGCTTATATTGATGCCTAACAGCATCATCATCATCAGACTCATCAGTCTTCCTCTTTCCGGAACCTTCGCCTTCTTGGCTGTTTCGCGAAGTTAATTCTCTGATGAGCTTTTCCTGCTCCTCACTGGCTAATGACAATCTATCATTCTAGATTTTTATCTCAGCCAATTCTTGTTGCAACCTCCGCAACATAGCCATCATGGGCACATTGATATCTGGTGCATTATCCTCATCACGCAGATCAACATAAATTTCGTCACCTTCTGCCATTTTAGCACCACTGTACACTACACAACACAGATCAGTGAAAATCAAAATATAAAAAAAAAAATTCCACAGAAATAAATTTATACAGTGAACACACAGCCACAGTGAGCAAAATGTCACCAACCCAGTTTTATAACTTAGGCACTGATACCATTTTTCACACCTCCCATTTTCCTTACCTCCCAATTTCCTTCCCAAAAAAAAAAAAAAAATTCATCTTTTCAAGTTAAATTCTAGCAAGGTATTATACTATTACTTTGCAGATTTGATCAGATCAGAATTGCTTCCCCAATTTCGATTTATTTCCATGTATCAACTATATTCAACTACATGGAAATGAAATAGATTTGTAACACCAATGGAATTTAAATAGATTTGTAACAAAACATAACCATAATTAACATAACCCCTAATGGGCTTATATATCACCAGCCATTTTATGTCCCACCTTTGTTTGTATACATTCAACCCATTCATATATTTGATACACCTATGGGAAATCGATTCGCTTTCACATGTTTCCCACATTGTTATATGTCAATGGGCCTATATTAAATCACTTCGATTTACTATGTTTACTACCCCGTGTCTCCACTCGTTGATGACATATAACCCTTAGTGGGATTTAATTTACTCATGTTTATATCTATGCGTACAAAACACTCATGTCTATTTATTGATTTCTCATCCTTGTTCATATCAATATTTGAAATCTTTTGTATTGGCCTCCACGTAATACAATTTTGCAAATTGGTTCATCGTTGTTGTAAATTGAGATGTGAAGCTATATTCCACGTAGGCTCATATATGGTTTTCCGTCTCATCCTAGAGGTTGTAATGGTTCTCTATCCATTCGTGGTCACGTGAGTTAGCTCCACGTTGCTCTGCACTCCTCCCGTCAGCCTACCTGGTTGCCAAGGCAATTTCTATGGCACGGCCAGCACGCTGCGACATTTAATTGCATTGATTGTCATATTAAACATTGAACGTATGATGTACATTGCTCATTAAACCCTTCGATCCGTGGCTTCACCCTTTGGATCTTGCCAGGTGGACGACGCCGATTCATTCTGTGTGTTAGGGTTTCATTGACTGATTCAGCAGGCCTTGATATAAATTGACCATGTTAATTTGTTCATCGATTCTTTTTTCCTTCCTACGCGTTTGGTTTGTCGCGTGATAGTGAATTTCGGTGCCATAGGAACTGAGCGGGACTCAGTCCAGTCTTTGGCGTATCTCTGAGCTACAATTGACAATTTCAGGTATGAGATTTCACGCTCTTTTCTTGCCGTTTAACATGGCCTTTCCTTTTCTGGTTCAGAATTATGCTCCATGCTTCGAGCCCTTACTGAGATTATTGGATTTAGATGGATCATTTACCATCGTTTAGTTCCAGATTGAGTTACGTCTACCAATTTGTCAAGATTGTGTTGCGTCTCACAATTTGTTATATTGTTTTGCAGAGAATTGGTTATTTTGATTTCAAGGTATTCGATTGTGCGTGGGTTTAATTCATAGTATTGGTATTTCCTTACGCGTATTCTCAAGAGCTAGACTGGAACGAATGTTCTTGTGATTTTGGAGCTGACCCTCTACCTTACTCTTATCAAAGGTTTCTTTGAGGTCATTCGCATGGCGCTAGAGGGATTCTAGCCCTCTCGACATTCTGGTTCATTTTTGTTTTTTGACCTGTGTAGGGCGCCATTCATATTGTTCGTTCACTAGAGTGCTAGCTTCCTTATTTAATTCTGAACGGCAACCTCCAACTTGTATTTATGAAAAATTCCCATTTATATGTACAGGTCACGGATGGATTTGAGTTTCTTTCCCACCACGTAGATATTCCCTTCTTAGTTATCATTTTATCTTCGTTCACGTTATTCTTCCTCGTCACGTTCTGCATCGTATTTATTTTGGGGTTTTTTCTCTTACAGGTAACTACGACCTGCGTCTTACTCTCTCTCTCTCTCTTGAACATTGAGAGTCATGGCTTCCTTCGACATTAACATTGACTCCTCTTGCCACTTGCAGGTCGGTATTCACCGAACACTGGTTAGAGGAAGTCCGCTCTTCTCTCATTGTTCTATAATGTTTCCGACAGATTAAAAATTCTATTGATAAAGTTGTAAAATTTTGACAATTATACATGTTAAATCCCGACACTGAATATCTATTTATATCAGCTCCTGGAGTATTATGAATTGTCCTCAGGTCACATTGGCCTTGTAATCATTTGTATTTTTTAATATATATATATATATATCTGTTGTTTCCTGCTTTCCATAATACCCACTTTGATTTAGTGGATTAATATGTGTTCCAGCGGAGTTCTCTCTTTACTCTTCTTGACTTGGCTCTAGCTTAAGATTTGCTGATGGCATTTTCAATTTTTGTATCCCCCACATTCTGTGTATTTTATTTCCTGGAAGCACTCAGGCCATACTGTGGTTAAACTATATTCATGAAATGGTGATATTTTAATGAATACTGTACTGTTCTTCTCCATATTGAAATTCAGTTGCCTGTATTCTTATAACTCCACATTTTATTTTGGTATTCAAGCAATTAATCTATCTATACCAATTTTGTAGTAGGAAGGTTTTCTTTTCCAAGGCTTTTGTATGTGGTTCTCATACCACACTAGTTTGTAGTTTTGATAGTAACAGTATCTAAGACTCTTCCATAATTTTGGGAGTAGTACAAAATATTTACCATCTCTGCTCTACACCTTTGTTTATTAATTTGCACAGGATATTTGTCTAAATTATCTACAGGTGGTGTGTGAATATCTGTCTCTATATTTATGTCTAGAAGACATTTGTATTTAAAATATTCCACTATACCCCCTTGCCTTTGGTTTACATGATAGACTAGAATACATATAGTTAAATATGCCCTGCTATTGTGAAATCTGCATGTTGTTTATTTACTGAACTTTCTTCCATCTATTAGTTCTATCCTCTAATGCAGGAATGATTACATAGAATAAATATTAAGGAGCAGTCTCCTGCTAATTGATGTTTGCTTCCTTCTGGTGTAGAATTAACTTCTTATATGTAGAAATAATCTTTTCCTGCTCATTTAAGGCACAGTTTAAATTACAGTTCGTATATGGCAATTTTCAAAGTTAGTACAGTAACTATCACACTGCTTTATCCTACTCATGTTCATAATTTATACTAATAGATCAGAAGCAGTCCAAAGTTCAATTATCTGTAGAGGAATATGTATCCTCAGATTTAAACCAACCTCGGTTTAGAATTTCTGTTGGATTCTACTCTACAGATTTCTGTTCTACAACTATACAGAATTATAAAGGTGAATTCCTTATGATTAATTCCGTTAAATGTAGAATTAATAAATCAAATCTACAAATCAACTGTTATATGTAGCCAATTCATACTATATGAAATAAACACACCAATAATTTTAGAGACATACCACTCATGCAGTCGACCAACCTCCCAACCTTACAGTCCTTTTGTCTCCCAGAACTCACCCGCGAGCTGAGATCATCTCCTAGAACAGACTAACCTCTAATATGTTTAGGAGCAGCTTATTTAAGCTATTGTTCCCCAAAGCATGTTTCTAATTCTGCGTCCAGAATATCAGGATTCTTTTCTTCCTGTTTGCCTAGGCTTCCCATTTTATGGATTCTTTAAAGCTGTTTTATGCTTTTCCTCAGCTTTTCCAGCTTTTTACCTCTTCCCAACTATTTTCCTCATCATTGTGGTATTTATATTCTTCCTCAAAAATCTAAATTAGAAATAATTTCTTTCAAGGATTTTTGAAAGATTGTGGGGAAAGTATTTGTCTTATCCATCCTCATGGATTTAGCAAGTGATCTCATAAATCTCATTTTGGTCAATCTGCACACAATCATTTTATTCATTTCCTCAAATTTGAATATTTAATTACATTCACAACACACTTGTCCTTTGGGGTCCACTCCCCTTAGGATTAAAGTTCAAATGTCTAGTTTAAACTAAAACACATAAACTAGGGGTGTTACAGAATTGAAGCTTAAACTGGAATCTAGTGATGGCTCTGATGTGAAATTTGATGCTTAGTAGCAGATAAAATCTGAACCCCAATCCCTGACAAGTGTTGCACCTAAGAGAGGTATAAAATCTCTCAAATGCAATAAAATATTTGAAATTCCTTCAAGCAGTATAATTTTCAATTGATTTAACCTCGGCGGAATGGACTAATTTTGATGTAAATTTTGTGATCGTATGTAATGGTGTGGACTAATTTTAATGAAAAATTTGTTATCCAACAAAACACAATGGGCTCCTCAATCATTTGATTGTTTCATTTGTGTCTTTTTAGGAGGATTTTGGTCCAAATATGTGACTGGAGATGGGAATCACCTTGGTAGTCATCATTAAATATGAGTATAAAGGTTCTTTCTAAAAATAAAAAGAAAATAATCCTTATCATTATATTTAATAAAAGAGTAAGTACATTTTAAAAAGTATTTTTCTCTATTTAAATATTCTAACCATTCCCCCATTACATATAAGCCTCCCATTTCAAAAACTTTAGATATCCTATCTACGATTATTTAAGTCTGCACCCCTGTTTACCCGTTCCCTGCACTTTCAGGGAATACAAAATTTTTTATTGTGATTGTGCCTTATAATGTTCCTTCAAAAAAAAATGTTTCGCATTCTTTATCTTTCCTTAAACAAAGAGAACTTATAGTTCTGTTAAGCAAAAGAGTGACACTTTTATATTTAGATAGAAAAAGTACTGGGAATACAAAAAATTATCATCTATATACTATTCTTTTGAAAACAAAATTGTTCACCATTCTTTATGATGCAGGAGCATTAGACCATAATTAAAATTCAACATTGCAAAGGGTGAAACATGGACAACCATTTGTAAATGGGGGAACATTTCCATGAAACAAAGATGAAATTATGGAAGTGATAAGCATCTAGAGGACTTTATTGATTGTAATTATCTGCCATGTAATGAAACAGAGATATGTCAGGGGTTTAGTTGAGTGATTATGGGAGAAAAAATCATGGATGCTAGATGATCCACTCGCTTGTAATTTCTTTATAAATATGAGTCTATATTTCTAGTGAGATAGGGCAGAAGAGAACGATGTACCCTGAGGGTGAAATTTTTTCTTCAAGCCTGAGTGGCCTTAGCATGTATTCAAGCTCGAACAATAATTAAATTTGGGTTTTTTTAAGTATCCAGAATAATTTGGAACTTACAATATCAATGTGTTGTTTATTTTGAATTATGAATATATTTGTGTGCTCTTTCTGTTAATTAGTAGAATGTGTGAGTATGAGTGGTTATCGAATTTCCTCTGAAATTCACATAGATTAATTATGATAGAACATGTATTATTGAAACGTGATTCCATTAGTAGAGATTAGTGTAGGCAGAAGAGACAAAGAAGATCCATGTGAAGGATGAACAGACGGTCATGATTAGATCGTAGAACTGAGGGGAAGAGATTGATGGTCAAGATGACATCGCAAGCTAAACAAAATAACTTGTGATGTGATGAAGAGAAGACTACGTGTCGTCAAAGAAGGGCCAGTAGTGAGTACTGTTAGATTTGGGCATCGATCAACGGTGGAAGGAAAATCGCGTATACACACATCGCAGAATTTAGTGGATAACATTAATACTTCATTCGGTAAGTTATATTTCTTATGATGAGATGAGGAGAAGGGCCATGTGTCGTCATTGCGGATTAGCGCACATCATATGATTTATGGTTTAACCATTATTATATAGAGTTAAACTTGTGGGTGACGATTTTTGATGAGATGAGGAAGTTGCAACGTTGCAATGTGACATTGTCATCGTAACTTTGCATCGGCAATTTCATTGTTTACCATTTAAGTTAATTGTTAAGTTTGTGGATATGTGATATTGTGAAAGTTTAGATGTGTGATTGCTTCTGATTGGTTACTGTGTTGTGGGACCTTAGAACCGTAGTTCTGCATGTATTCATGTTGTTTGGGAGCGATTGTGATTTGTTTTAACTTGCAGTAAAGATACCCGTTGTTAATTTCTTCTGTATATATGTTTATAAAACTCCAATATTGTAATCCACTGCAAGTAAAGGGAATTTATGTGGGTCATAACACACAGGTCCACAGTATTTTTTAAATGCAGTTTTGTACTACATCCACTGGTATCATAGTAAGGAAATATTTCCTATGAGAAAGAGTTTCGTGCGAAGGAAGAAGGAGGTACAATTATGTTGAAGATTGGTAAGTTTGTGGTCTTTATATTACTGTGCATGTAGCAGAGGAAGGTGAGAATATTGTAGTAACCTAGAGCCAGGAGTGCTCAAATGGTTCCAAAGAAGAGAGAACCAGATAGATGCCAAAAGAATGAGCTCAGAGGACAGAAGCTTAGTGACGTATCGTGTAGCAGGGATGGCTTTCTACTGCAGAGGTTTTGTTGCAGCTCATGGAAATATCACAAAGGAAATTTAAAATAAGATGTGGGTATAATTTCTGAAGAAGAAGATCCGGTACTGATAAAAAGTAGTAGACTTGTTGCAGAGATGAAGCATATAACCAGGAGGTCATAATAATTTTTGTACCCTGAGAGTTTGATGTAGGAGCATCGGACCATAATTAAAATTCAACGTTGTGTAAGGTGAAATGTGGACAACTGTTTGTAAATGGGGGCGAATTTCTGTGAAACAGAGCTAAAATGATGGAAGTGATAAGTCTCTAGAATACTTGATTAATTGTATTTGTCTTCCATGTAATCAAAAAAAGAGATTTCAGGGGTTTAGTTGAGCGATTGTGGGAGAAAAAATCATGGATCTTAGATGATCCACTCACTTGTAATTTCTTTATAAATGTGAGTCTGTATGTTCAGTGAGATAGGGTAGAAGAGCACGATGTAGCCTGAGGGAAAAATTTGTGATTCGGACCTAAGTAGCCTTAACTTATATTTGAGCTCAAAAAATAATAAAATTTGTGTGTTTTTAAGGATCCGAGATAATCTGGAACTTATAATATCTATGTGTTGTTCATTTTGAATTCTTAATATATTCGTGTGTTATTTCTGTTAATTAATAGACTGTGTGAGTATGAGTTCTTAGCGAATATCCTATGAACTTTTCATAGATGAAGTATGGAAAAAAATGTATTATTGAAACATGATTCCATTAGCAGAGATCAGTGCACGTGGAAGAGACGAAGAAGAGTCGCGTGAAGGATGAGTGGACGGTCATGATTAGATCAAAGATCTGAGTGGAAGATATTGACAGTTAAGATGACATTGCAAGCTAAATAAACTTTCGATGCGATGAAGAGAAGAATATGTTTCGTCGGAGAAGGGGGAGCATTGAGGACCGTTAGATTTGGGCACAGATCAATAGTGGATGACAAATCATGAATTTGCACATTGCAGAAATTAGCGGATAGCATTAAGACTTCGTTGGGTAAGTGAAATCTCTTATGATGCGATGAGGAGAAGTACCACGTGTTGGTATTGCACATTAGCACACATCGCATGATTTATGATTTAACCATTATTTTATAGATTTAAACTTGTGGGCGGTGATTTGCAATAAGACAAGGATGTTGCAATGTTGTGATGCGACATCCTCATCACAACTTCACATCAGCGATTTCATTGTTTACCATTTATGTTATTTGTTAAGTTTCCCAATATGAGATATTGTAAAAGTTCTGATGTGCGATTATTTCTGATTTTTTACCGTGTTATGGGACCCTAGAACCCCGGTTCTGCGTGTATGCATGTTGTTTCAGAGCGATTGTGATTTGTTTCAAGTTGAGGTAAAGAGACCCGTTGTTAATTCCTTCCGTATATATTTTTATAAAACTCCAATATTGTAATCTGTCGCGTGTAAAAAGGGTTTATGTGAGCCATAACCCACATGTCCACGGTATTGTTTAAAATGAATTTTCGTGTTGCATCACTTTATCATTTCTTACACAAAGAGAACTCAGAGTTCTATCAAGCAAAACAATGAAATTGTTATATTTGGATAGAAACACTACTAGAAATACAAAAAATTCTCATTGTGCCTTATATTGTTCTTTCAAAAACAAAATTGTTCACCATTCTTTATCATTTCATACATAAAGAGATTGACACTCTTATATTTTGACAGAAATAATATCAATAAGAAAATGTTTTCCTTAAATTAAACTCACACTGTCAGCTTTAATTCTAATATTATTTTCAAAAATTGCAAAATAGATCTTACTAGGAAGCACCTTTATACCTCTTTTGGACCAACATAAATTTATCTAGCTAAAAGGTGAAGGTAAGTTACTATTTTACAATTCATATAAACTTATCATCATTCGTGTTATACATTAAAATTTGTAAATGACTTAAATTTAAATCATTAGAGAGTTTTTAAATGTAATTTATTATGTAATTAAAAATATAGTAGAGTAAGTTTTGCAAATCTTATTAAATTAATTGTTAATGTTTTATTACGTTTTTTACTCATTATTTCAATAGGCATGTTTTTATGTTTTTAGAATTTTAATTTAATTATTAATAATTATTAATTTGATATTCAAATCTTACTTTCTTGAAAAAATCTAGAATATTTTTAGTAGTAGTCATAAATAAAATGTCAAGATTTATCTCATAAGAAGTCATGTTCTTATGATCTTTTAATTAAATTAATTAATAGAAAAAAATGTGATATAAACATGAGTTATGATGTTTTTGGCCATGTAGTGTTAAGAAACCATCATATTGCTTACGATATTGTAACAAAGTATAAAATTCTCAATAATGAAATGAGAATAAATTTTTATAGTCAATAATTTTGTTACATATTCTTTTAAATGTACATATATTTAACTTAAATAATAATAATAATAATAAAGAAATTGTTATAATTTAATTATTTTTAATAATTTTTATTTTATTTTATTCTACAATATAATTAGTGTCATAAAGTAAATGTGTTGATATATACCATTACCAAACATGTAAATTATATAATTATACTAGTTTAATTAATAATTAAAAAAATGAATTCATTAAAAAAACTAAAAAAAAATGGTTGCATCACATCCTGCATCTTATGAATTACATCCTACACTCAATGACCCAAGATCTTGCATCTTATGAATTACATTGAAAATTTAATTTGATTTATTTAACTAATCTCATATATTGATGAGTAACCTCTCCTATTCTTAAATTATCTCTTATTGTTAAATTTGAGCGTTGTAAAGTATTTTATGTTCCACATCATAAGGTAGTTGGGATTTTGATAGAGATATAGATATGTGCATTTTGAATTTAAATAAAGGTTTCAAGGATTATAGGAAAGACTATCTCTCATCTTAAGTTTATAATATGAGAAAAATAATATGATCTAAAAAGATTGACTTAATTATATTTAAAATTTTATGAAATTTGCCCAATTACATAAGTTAAATGGTAAATCAATTTACATATATACATTTCATATTGTTAGCATTAAACAATTAAGTAGTAATTATTATAAATTATAAAATAAATTAATATATGAACTATATATATTCTTAATTTAGATTCACTTCATTTTATATGGATAGTTTTAAAGTGTAAATAAGGTTTTCTACAATACCATGCATCAATACTATGGTTTATTAATATCATATGTCTAAAAAACTAGAACTCATTTCATATAACATTTTTTTAATGAATTAATTAAATTAATAAAGAAAAAAGATATAATTGCTTTAGAGATAAATTTCAAATTCCAAAAACATTCTAAAATATTCAATTGAGGTTAAATTCCTATCATCCACATAATAGTTATTGATAATTAAATTATTAATGTTATTATCATTAGTGTTACACATCAATTGGGGGAGTAAAAGTTATCATCACTCTAGTGTTACACATTAAAATTTTTAAATGAGTTAATTTTAAATGAAATGATAGTTTTTAAACATAATTTATTATGTAATTAAAAATATAGTGAAGTAATTTTTGCAAAATTTTATTAAACTAAATCAATGGATAATGTTCTATTAGATATTTGTATTCGTTATACTAATAAACATACTTCAACTTTTAAAAAATTAAACTAAATTATTAATCATTATTATGTAGATATTAGGATTTAATTTTTATGGAATAATCTAGAATATTTTTAGTCATAGATAAAATGTTAAGATTTGTCATAAGTAGTTATGCCCTTTGTAACTTTTTAATTATATTGTTTAATTGGACAAAAATTCCATATGAATATGAGTTATGGTTTCTCGAGCATGTGGTGTTAGTAAGCTATGGTATTGGTTCATAGTAATGTAAAAAAATCTATTTAGAGTATTATAATATCCATGAAAAAGTGAGAGTAAATATCCATAGTTAAGAATCTTGTTACATGTTCTTTTAAATGTGTATATGTTTGATGCAGCCATATCGCTGCAATACCCACATAATCTCAAATCATACATTTCCTAGGATTTTACTTTTCGCTATGATGGGATCTGTCCTAAAACCATTGTTGTAATAGTAGAATACCTCCTCGAATCTTTAAAAAAACCACTTTAAAAATTGAAACATTATACACCCAGCTCCCTTCAGTCTAACTTATTTCATAAGACCCGAAACTAGAATCCTGCAAGTGCTTTATCAACCCTGATTTATCAAGTAAAATCCCAATTCCATGCTTTCTATTCATCGGATCAAACCTCTTTATATCACCACTACACGAACTGAGGCTTCCCAAAAATCCTTATCTACAATCCTCATCATATATACTCCATCACACTTACACTTCAAAACTATAGATCGCAAATGTCAAATCACATCGCAATTTCACAGATTCAAGGCTCATCGCAATATCACAACTTTAGGCTTCATTGCATTTTAGCTCCCAAACAATATCACAGATCGGAAATTTTACTATTTCGCAAATCACAGCTTATAAGTTTTTGCGAGATGCAATTCCAAAGATCCTTTAATCTATGCAATATGTGATATGCACAAAAACCTGACATGTGGCTCCTCCTTGTATTCTCCAGTTCCTTTAACAATTTTGCATCTCTGAATGCGATATGGCTTCCTGACCGTCCATATTCCACTGTAATCCTTTGATGTTATCTTGACCATTCACCTTCCACTTCATTTTTACGATAGGATCTTAACCATCCATCGCTCTCGCTTCATATCTGCGATAAAATCTCAACTATCCATTCTTTAGCTTCACCCTTGTGATCTAATCTCCACCATCCATTCACCCTTCACACTTTTTTTCTGAAACCTTTGGAACTTCGGGAAAAAAATACAGTTTTGCATTTAGAAAATATATTTGTTTTTCCTCTCGTCCATAGTAATACCACTGCAATTACTTCCAAACAGATCCATCCACCATTTCAATAACAAAATCTCGGCTCACATGCACCTACACACAAATTTCTAAGAAAAATTCTTAAAACCGGTTCCACAAAGGAAAACTTCAGAAATTTCATCAATATTGCTCAACATAGAGAAATCTTCTAGCTACGCAGATTCACAATTTAATCCATTTTATACTTTGTCAATGACTCAATCAGAAATGAATTGTGAATTCACCCTTGAATAGGTAGAGATAAACCTTCCAAAACAGAATTGTTCACACAACATAAATATCAAAACCCCATCTAATCACTGTCACTGTACATTGTGTTTTTTTATTAATATATCAAAGTATATTTACAAAGGCTAATAGGTATACTCTTAAGACTACTAAATCCTACCTCATAAGGCCCAAACTATTAACTGTGGGCCAACACCCTTTTGTTTCAAAATTCTTACCAATATATACAACAAAGGAATCATGGACCTATTTAAGTTAAGATCCAACAATATCTCAATATTTACAAAAGCTTCTCCCAATTCCATTCTTTACTGAACTGTTACACCATTTTTTGGTCATCTAACCTATTATTATTAGATGAACCCAAGTACACCATGTACGACCAATTTTACCCTAAGTAAAATTGCTTTCACCATATAAAATAACTCATTTGTTGATATTTCCTGCTCATATTTAACCCAAAATAAGGAACTTAATTAAATAAACCCTTATTTATTTAATTATTCCCTAAGAATAAGTTATTTAAATCATTATTTAAATAATATTCTTACTTAAATTTGACTAAATCATCCATAAATAATTAAATAAACCATTATTTATTTAATTATATTCCCATCACTTCCCTAAAATGATAAAGAAACCATTTATTTATTTATTATTTATAAATAAAGGAATTGACCCAAGTCAAGAACCCTTTTCCCTCCAACAAATATAATAAATTATTCCCTAAAGGGTGCTTCTAGAATTCGACTAATAATATTTTATTCATTCACCAAGTTCTAGACTGCCCCAATATTTTGTTATAAATAGTCAGGTTTTCCCCATTCATTAGTCACCTCCATTGCATTAGATCACTCTAGATCTACTCTTGGTCACCATTTTCCATTTTGATTTGTGAATTCCCATTGAGTTCTATGTTTGTTTTTCTACACCACTAAGAGAGAGGAATGTTAGATCTAAAACACTGAGGAATTTCAAGAACCCATACCACGGAGGAGAACCGGAAAACACCTTCCTTGTTTTCCTTTAAAGTGCCCCATTCTTTAATATAATATAAAATTCTTTTATTACTTCTTGTCTTGTCCATTGAATGCATGGAGCCATGTTATATTTTATCTGCTTAATATCTTTTATGCTTAGATCTGAATTTGTGCAGCAAACCTAAAGATATTTTGAGGCCATAATCAATGTTAGGGCTATTTGTTATGTGTAGCTGAAGTGATATTTTACGACGAAAGATTCATACTAACAATTGGTGACTCCACACGGGTTTTCTTTTGCGACCGATGTCGTTTTATATATTCCTACATATCCAGTTGTTTCAGACCCTAGGGTTTCTCTCTTCTTTTCTGTTTTTCCTATTTTTATGGTGCTTTTCACCCCTAAAATCCTCAAATAGTTAAATTTTTGACTTCCGTGTGTTTCTGGCCTTATTCCACAGGTGACAGACATCAGCCGCAGCTGAGACGAAAATTCTTTCTAAAATTTGCCGCCGAGAGAGCCGGATCTACAGGTCGCACTTATCGGCCCAAAAAGTGCGACCTAGCCTTGAGGTCGCACTTTTCTACCCAAAAACTGCATCCTGGACTGCACACAGGTCAGAACCTGCAACCTGCCCTTTTTCTACAGATTTCTAGCACTTTTTATGGGTTTTTCTGAAGCTTCTGTCAAGGTTTTCCAACCTCTGTCTCTGCCCGTTTAGACCTGCTTCTGACCTGATTTACTCAACTAAGAGGGAATCTTGCCCCTTAGGGCTCTAGTACCCTCCACATTTTGTGGGAGAGTCTTTGCTGTTTCAGAAGTCTGAATGCTCAGAGTTTCAGCCTTATTTTTCTCAGATCTGATACCTTCATTTCAGATCCTTTTAGATCATCCCTTCTCCCTCTCAAATCACCTCATATCATTTTGTTTGGGTTCATTTCTAAGGCCATTGCCTTGTCTCTCCTAGTTTTAGCCGATCTCCTCCTTTTTAGTAGCAACCTTGCCTCTGCCTCTTTGTTGTTCGCTCCACCACTTTTCCCCAGATTTCTCCTTTAGATCCCCGTCCCTCCCGACATTTGATCTATTGGCCTCTTTTTAGTGTGCTTTGCTGATTTTTTCCCTCTTATCGACTAGTTTTGAGAGACCCGCTTTCTTGGGTTAGATTGATGCATTGCTAGCTGTTAATTTGCTGCTCTTTTAGTCTTATTTACTACAGATTTATTTTCGGTTACACGTCACACTTTTTCTTTTACTCTCAAAACGTTTGGGTTTAAACAATTAAAATTAACGCACACCACACACTGACCCTAAGTGAAGAAGCGCCTGGTTAACACCGCCTGGAAAAGACTTTAAAATCAATTGTCACTGCACCTTTTTTCCCTTGACCTCACTTGATTTTGTCCCTCCCTGCCCTTGTCGGTTTTTCTTCTTCCCGTCATCATTGCGGCCCCAAGGTGCCTTTCTCAGAGACTTCTTGGCCTTCACCCTCAGTTTCCGCCTGGTCAACCTCCTCCTTCCCATCGTCATCGAGTAAGTCCTCCCCCAAGTCCGCATTCCGACTCTTCCCCTGATTTTTCGGGTTTTCCCCTACTCCTGCTTCTCCCCCTGTCACTTTTACCATGTCTACTTCAGGGCTTCCTACCAGGAGTAACCCCAATACCACTGCTGGGTCTGTTTCCAGTGGAACCACCTCGGGACCTACCTAGACTACCCCATTGCTCCCTTATATGGCCGGCCTTAGTCTCCCCGACTTCAATCAGCTAATCAATGATCTTATCCGCCACGATGTTAGTTGGCCTGCTATGCCAACAAAGCTCCCTTCCGACATTCCCAAGTTCGAAGGCCTTGCTAGTGAAGATCCCTCCAACCATATTAAATCCTTCCATATGTGGTGTTCCTCCAATTCCATTATCGACGACTCCATTCGTCTTAGATTGTTCCAACGCATGCTTACAGGCGAAGCTTCTAAATGGTATGTTGAACGGACCACCTCCTCCCATACCACTTTTGCGACCATTACCCAAGCCTTTTTATCTTATTTCTAGCTCCCCCTTCGATTAAACACGGGTACCGAGCTTTTAACCTCTTTCCATCAATCCTCTTCGACCCGCCTTTCTGCTCATGTCCAGGAATGGCGGCGAAGACGGAGCTTGTGCCGCGCTCACCCATTTGAAGATCTGGTTTACATGGACTGGTTCCTTCGCTCTCTCTTACCTCCCATTGGCAAAGATGTTGCCTCCCATTTTCACCAAACCGAAGAAGCCGCCCTCCAAATAGCCTTGAAGTATGACCTTCTCTATGCCCATTCTGCTTATGTTTATACCTTCCTCCTTGACCTTCCCAAACCCGATGGCCCTAATGCCTCAGGGGCATCTCACTGTCCTGACGGTATCATTGGAGCCCTGTCACATACCTCTGCCCCCCCTCTTCCGGGCCATGGTATTCCTCCAGGGGCCAGCCCCTCCGGCGTTTTTTCCCCTCCCGGTAGCATGTATTCAGGCTACGGCATGCCTCCTGCTTTTGCCCACCCTCCTATTTACCTTACTGCTGCCCACCCTACTCCTTATCCATATCCGCAACCTGGTGTGCCAGCTCCTCCAGCATTTGGACCACCCACTCCCTTGCCTTCTCCACCCCCACAACCGCACTTACTACCCCCTCCAGGGCAAGTATTTGCACAATAGGGGGCACCTACTTTTCCGTCTTCTCAAAGAAGGAGAAGAGGCAATCTCTCTGCTTTTGGTAATCGTGGACCCAATCCTTTTAATATCGACTCAACCACTACCAACCAGCCACAAGGCTCTCATCCCAAGCCGGACAGGCCACTTTGCACCAATAAGCCCTATTCGTGTTGTGGTGTTTATGGTCACTACACTCACGATTGTCCCTTATTACCACAAATGCAGCAGCTGTGGGATTCTCAGACCACCATACGGGGACATCACTCCTCCCCTAATACCCCTCCCACCCCCGTTACTTCTCAACCTGCTGTGTTTACTGATCCTTTCCCGCAACAAGGATTCATGGCCACTCACCCACCTCACGCCCTGGTAACCACTCAACCTTCCCCTTCTGGTTCCTCTGATTACCAGATTCTCATGATGACCTCTGACCCACCTCTCACTGTCGATCTCAACCTTCAAACTCGGTCCCATTAGTATTCCACACCTCCTGTTCCTTTTTTCTCTGAGTCTCCATCGTCAGGTCCTACAGAGCCTCTATCGACACCTAATGGTCCCTTGCAACTCCCTCCACCCAAAGCCGAGGTCCATCCCAAGACTCTTATGGGACCATTACGCCGAAATGCTGCCTCTGGTCACGCTGCCCATTCATACAACATAGTAGACGATCTGGCCCAATCTCCTACTGCCATTTCAACACTGGAACTCCTCCAATCGTGTCCTTCTCCAAAGAGGGCTCTACTTTCTGCCGTGGGCGCTATAGATCCTTTTGATGACCAATTGATTATTTTTGATGGCCGTCAGTCAGACCATCCACCTCTCCCTCCTTTGGTTGCTTTCCAAATCCCAGTCAAAATCCAAAACGTCAATGTTGCTCGGTGTATTATTGATGAGGGGGCATCTACCTGCGTAATGTCTGCTTCGGTTTGGAAACAACTCAGATCCCCTGAACTCGCCCCATCCACCATCACCCTTCATGCATGGGATGGTCATGCCTCCTAGCCCATTGGCCTATTCCGTAACTGTCCTATCACCCTTGCCGACAAGACGGTTTGTGTCGACGTTGAAGTTATCGACGCCCCTCTTGACTACGACATCCTTTTGGGGCGTAGTTACACCTATGCCCTGTCAGCCGTCCCATCCGCAATCTACTGCAAGATCTTTTTCCCTCATAACGGGAAGATTGTCACCATTGACCAATTGACTTACCATGAACCAAAATCTCAGACCTCCCCTGAGTCCACCATCTCTACTGTCACCACCAAGAAAACTATTGATTCTTTGACCAGTGTTTCCCCCGGCGTCTACAAAGACTCCTCCTTGCTTCGCACCTTTTTCGACTCCCCTCCCATCTCTGATCCTAACTTGGTGAATGTTTGCATGATGCAATCATCTTTGGATAACCTTATAGAGCCCATTTTGGCTAGTCAGTAACCTCAACCTCAACCAGCTCCTAGCCCTTTTCCCCCGTTAGCCACCCTTCTTCCTTTTGAATATTCTTCACCCGCCACTCTTCATGGGTCGATTCCACCTAAAATCCACCCCCTTGGCACCATTCCTCCTGGCCATTTCCATGCTGGTCAGATCCCTTTCCTCGCTCCCCCTCCTAGAGCTTATTCGGTCCCTACCTTGGGCACCCTATCCCTCCCCAACTTGGCCTTGGGTATACCTGTCTGGTACCTTGACCCTCCAGCCACCACTCTGCCCAATCAACCTAAACCATATATTACTTTGACCCCGGTTCAACCAATCCCTATGACTTCTCTTACTACACTGGTACCTCAGTCACGTCAACATGCACCGCCTCCTGTTACAACCACTTTGAGAACAAATGGCAAAACTCGCAGGGGGGAATCAAGGGACAAACCTACCCCACCCAACCCTGCCCCTCCTGGGCCCCCCAAGCATCCCATCTAGTGTGCTTTGTGTGATGTTTTTGGTCACGCCACTCATACCTACCCTGAATTACCACCTCTCAAGACCATGGTTAATGAAACTTTTTCAGAATCAGACATCCCAAAATTCCATGTCACCATACCAAATTCTACCCCTAAACATATGAATTTGCGCACCAATCACCCTTGTTCTTTGTGCAATTTCCATGGTCACTATACCCACCTTTACCCCCGCCTTAATGAGTATCGTGCCTCTTTAGCCACATACCGCCAATTTGAAGCCGCCCTCGCTCGTAATCCTTCTTCCCTCACACAAGACCACCTATCTACCATGATTACCATTACTCCTCCTGATACCAAAATGACCGAGACTTTAGCTACCATTTCCTACCTTTCCTCATTACTGCGATTCTCGGATACCAACCCCTTAGTACCTTCCCCCAATTCTTCGCCTGATCATTCAACTGCTCACTCTGTCACCTCACATAACATCGTACCTGTGAACCCTTCCCATCACAATCAAGAATCTCATCCCTCTACCTCCTCAGGTCAACCTCTTCCACCCTCTCTTCCCATATTCCAGTCCGATGAAGACATCATGGAAGCCATGACCAACCCTGATTTTCCATGGGATGATATGCACCATCATGCATATTTCCTCCCACATCAATCCCATGACCAATATGCCCTCGAATCCAAAGAATTCATCCCTGATAAAGTCGATTGGTTCAAAAACCCCATCCCCGCCCCTGATGCTTTCGAAGAAGGCAATATGGCTAATATCTCTCCCACCATCAAAATCAACATTTTTGTCAAGACAGGTATTGAAGAACATATCACCATGGGCACCCAATGCACTCCGGAAGAAATTGAAGCCTACATGAAACTCTTCAAAGAATTCTGTGATGTTTTTGCCTGGTCATACTCAGAAATGCCCGGACTCGATCCTGCCACTGTCGAACATCACATCGACACATGGTGTGATTCCATTCCAGTTCGTCAAAATTTGAGACCCATCCATCCTTCTAGACATGAAGCCATCAAAGCTGAAATCGACAAGCTCCGGCAGGCAAGTTTCAATTACCCCATTGAATATACCACTTGGGTGTTTAACCCAGTTCCCGTCCTCAAAAAACAAGGCACGATTCTTGTTTGCATCGACTTTCGCGATCTGAACAAAGATTGTCCCAAAGACAACTTTCCCACACCATTTAGTGACCATATCATCGATGAGTGTGCAGGGCACGAGATTCTCTCCTTTATGGATGGCTTCTCTGGATACAACCAAATTGTTATCCATCGTGTTGATCAACTTAAAACTGCGTTCATTAGTTTGTGGGGCACTTTCGCATACCGATTCATACCATTTGGCCTTAAAAACGCCGATGCCACCTTTCAATGAGACATGTCTTATTTCTTCCATGACTTAGCCCATATTATCCTTGCCTATTTAGACGACCTTACCGCACGTTCTAAACATCGGGCGCAACACCTTCATGACCCTCATACCATTTTTCTCCGATGCTGCAAGTATAACATTCGCCTTAACCCTTTCAAATGTGTCTTCTGTGTTCCCGTCGGTTGTCTCCTTGGCTTCATCATGTCTAAAGACGGGATAACTCTCGACCCTTTGAAGGTTCAAGCCATTCTTGAAATTCGTCTGCCTCGTACCTTACACTAGCTACAAAGTCTCCAAGGCAAAGCTAATTTTCTTCGCCGATTCATTCCTGACTATGGCACTACCGCAGACGGCTTCCTTAGACTTATTCGCTCTCACACCCCTTTTGTCTGGGATACATACGCTCAAGAGTCTTTTGATGCCCTCAAGCATGCTCTCACATTCGCTCGCTTGATCCGTCCCCTTGATTATGACCGAGATTTCATCCTATACATCTCCGCTTCCACATATTAGGTTGTTGGTGTCCTTATCCAGGAGGATGATAACGGTGTTGAACATGTGATCTATTATGTCAGTAAGAACCTTGCCGGTCCACCTGTGTCCTACTCACATGAAGAAAAATTAGCACTAGCTTTCGTGTTCTCAGTCCAAAAATTGTGTCATTATATCCCCATGCGTTCCACCAAGGTTGTGACTGATTCTAACCCCGTGGCTTTCCTATTGAGTCGCCGCATCCTCAATTGGAAGTATGCCCATTGGGTCGTTATTCTCTAAGAATTCGACCTTGAATTTGTCACCCCAAAAAGTAAGAAAGGTTTAGTCCTAGCTGAACTCATTTCTGATTTACCTACCCGGACGCAAGATACTCCAATTAATGACGCTCTTTCCGATGAACATTTGTTTTCCATCACCACCGACGATCCTTGGTACGGTGACATCCTTACTTACTTGCGAACCAAAAATTTTGCCCTTCACCTTGATCATGACACTCGACGATGTATCCGACACCAAGCCTCTTGGTACCTTCTAATCGGTGATGACCTTTATCATCACGGTGTAGATACTGTCCTTCATCATTGCCTCACCCATGCTGAAGCCCAACAAGTCCTAAATTCCTATCATAGTGGCGCTTGTGGTGGCCACCTCTCCGGCCTTACCAGTGCCCAAAAAATCATGCATGCTGGGTATTTTTGGCCTTCTCTCTTCAGTGATTGCATTGAAGCAGTTAAACATTGTTCCAATTGCCAACATTTCACCCCCAAGGCGTGAGCTCCTCCCTCTCCTCTCCATCCTGTCATCACAGCTGGTGCTTTTTGTAAATGGGCCATCGACATTATGGAATGTCGACCTCGATCTGCTGGTAACCACAAATGTATCATCATGGCGGTTGACTAGTTCACTAAATGGGCTGAAGCTATGCCTACGTTCAACAATACGGCAGCCACTGCAGCCCTCTTTTTCTTTAACCATGTCATTGCTCGATTCGGAGTTGCAAAACAATTAATCTCGGACCATGGCCGACATTTCAAAGATCAGATTTGAAATGAGCTCTCCTCCTCATTGGGTTTTAAACAGCAATATTCATCTTCCTATTACCCCCAAGGAAATGGCCAAGCTGAAGCGGTCAACAAAATTCTTAAAACCATGCTTCAACGAACGGTGAATAAACACAAGACCAATTGGCATCTCATGCTCTTCCCTGCTTTGTGGGCTTATCATACTTCTGTTAAAACCGCCACCAGTTTCACTCCTTTCCACCTTGTCTTTGGCGAGGAGGCAGTCTTACCAATCGCATGTGAAATCCCTTCCCTTCATTTGGCCGTCAAACTTCTCCCTGATACCCAACCTCTAGAACAACGACTTATCATGCTTGAGCGTGCTTCTGAAGATCATTGTGTTTCATTACAAACTCTTGAAGCGGCCAAAAAGCACACCAAAGCTCAGTATGACTGAAAAGTGCATCCTCGCACCTTTCATGAAGGTGACCTTGTTCTAGTCTATGACCAGGCCCATGATACCCTCAGTCATGGGAAGTTCGACTCATTATGGCTAGGTCCTTACATCATCAGTAAAAATCTTGGGAAGGGGGCATATCTTTTAGAGGAATTTGAAGTCCGCCCCCTTCCTAATCCTTGCAATGCACTCTATCTCAAGCGGTATTACCCTTAGCATTTCCTGCTCAAAATGCATGTTTTACGTTCTTGTAGATAGCCAAAATATGTTTGTTTTCATGAGTCACTACTTCACCAGGACACACGTTGTCCAAAAAGTCTTCCTTTCCTCCTTTTTCAAATCAGATTTCCTCACTTACAACACTTTTCGTTGGGGCACCACTTAACCTCCATATTTATTCTTGTCTGTGTCGATTTCCGTCATGAGATACCATTTCATACTCATGATTTTCGGGTCCCCTTTGGACCTTTCATCATTTCAACATCATCATTAGTCTTTGTCTAGGTCCCTTGGATCCAGGCCCTTTTCAGCATGTTCGCGATACGTATTCTCGGTGATCCAGTGATGCCGCAGTAGCTATTGGTGATTCCTGGGCATGTGTGAGATGTCTCAACCCTCATGAGGGGGTGGCCCTACAAGTAGCCACCCACATTCCTGGATGACTTGATTCCCGCCCTTGATGAAGCTCCTCTCATTTGATGATATCGACTTCAACTGCTTGCAGTGCCATTTTCGATTCACATGTCTCTGTCAGATTTTGAGAGCACTTCCCCGTGTGTAGGGGGAATTTGGGAATATTTGTATCTCATGTACTACCATATTACTGTATAAATCCTGACGATCCTTCCAGGCATCACATGTATGTGAGATTCATCCTTTGATTTATCTTGCTCATGTTTCGACCAGCACATGCTTCATTATTTCGTTCCGTGATTTTCCGGGTGCCTTACTCCTTGTACTTATTGCGTTCTGTGGTTTTCCGGGAGCCTTATTCTTTGTACTTTGTCTTGGCGGGCATAGGTATGCCTCGCCTGCCACCTTTAACATAGGTACCACTTCATAAACTAGAGACTTGTTGCACCTGTAAGTCTCATCTCCTCAGGGTTTAGTCCTTCAGCACATCAGACAACCTTACATTTCTCTCTCTCACTTCCCTCTCGATATCTAGTGATTGAGTTCTTACAACGTACTTCGGTCACACGATTTGCTCCTAACACTCGTATGTTGGGGGGCAATCTGTTACACCATTTTTTGGTCATCTAACCTATTATTATTAAATGAACCCAAGTACACCATGTGAGACCAATTTTACCCTAAGTAAAATTTCTTTCACCACATAAAATAACTCATTTGTTTATATTTCCTGGTCATATTTAACCCAAAATAAGGAACTTAATTAAATAAACCCTTATTTATTTAATTATTCCCTAAGAATAAGTTATTTAAATAATTATTTAAATAATATTTTTAGTTAAATTTGACTAAATCATCCATAAATAATTAAATAGACCATTATTTATTTAATTATATTCCCATCACTTCCCTAAAATGATAAATAACCCGTTTATTTATTTATTATTTATAAATAAAGGAATTGACCCAAGTCAAGAACCCTTTTCCCTCCAACAAATATAATAAAATATTCCTAAAGGGTGCTTCTAGAATTTGATTAATAATATTTTATTCATGCATCGAGTTCTAGACCACCCCAATATTTTGTTATAAATAGGGGGGTTTTCCCCATTCATTAGTCACCTTCATTGCATTAGATCACTCTGGATCTACTCTTGGTCACCATTTTCCATTTTTCTTTGTGAACTCCCATTGAGTTCTATGTTTGTTTTTCTACACCACTAAGAGAGAGGAATGTTAGATCTGAAACACTGAGGACTTTCAAGAACCCATACCACTGAGGAGAACTGGAAAACACCTTTCTTGTTTTCATTTCAGGTGCCCCATTCTTTAATATAATATAAAATTCTTTTATTACTTCTTGTCTTGTTCATTGAATGCATGGAGCCATGTTATATTTTATCTACTTAATATCTTTTATGCTTAGATATGAATTTGTGCAGCAAACTTAAAGATATTTTGAAGCCATAATCGATGTTAGGGCTATTTTTTATGCGTAGCTGAAGTGATCTTTTATGACGAAAGATTCATACTAACAATTGGCGACTCCACACGGGTTTTCTTTTGTGACCGCTGTCGTTTTATATATTCCTGCATATCCAGCTATTTCAGACCCTAGAGTTTCTATCCCCTTTTCTGTTTTCCCTATTTTTATGGTGTTTTTCACCCCTAAAACCCTCAAATAGTCAAATTTTTAACTTTCGTATGTTCCTGGCCTTATTTCGCAGGTGTCAGACATCAGTCGCAGCTGAGACGAAAATTCTTTCTGAAATATGCCGCCGAGAGAGCCGGATCTACAGGTCGCACTTATCGACCCAAAAAATGCGACCTGGCCTTGAGGTCGCACTTTTTTGCCCAAAAACTGCGTCTTGGACTGCACACAGGTCAGAAACTACGACCTGCCCTTTTTCTGCAAATTTCCAGCACTTTTTCTGGGTTTGTCTAAAGCTTCTGTCAGGTTTTTCTAGTCTCTGTCTCTGCCTGTTTAGACCTGTTTCTGACTTGCTTTACTCAAATAAGAGGGAATCTTGCCCCTTAGGGCTCTAGTACTGTCCACATTTTGTGGGAGAGTCTTTGCTATTTCAGAAGTTTGAATTCTCAGAGTTTCAACCTTATTTTTCTCAGATCTGATACCTTCGTTTCAGATCCTTTTGGATCAGCCCTTCTCCCTCTCAAATCACCTCATATCGTTTTGTTTGCGTTCATTTCTAAGGCCACTGCCTTGTCTCTCCTAGTTTTAGCCGATCTCCTCCTTTTTAGCAGCAACCTTGCCTCTGCCTCTTTGTTGTTCTCTGCACCACGTTTTTGCAGATTTCTCCTTTAGATCCTCGTCCCTCCCGACATTTGATCTATTGGCCTCTTTTTAGCGTGCTCTAATTAGTTTTTTCCCTCTTATCGACTAGTTTTGAGAGACCCGCCTTCTTGGGTTAGATTGATGCATTGGTAGCTGTTCATTTGCTGTTCTTTTAGTATTATTTACTGTAGATTTATTTTCGGTTACACAACGCACTTTTTCTTTTACTCTCAAAACGTCTGGGTTTAAACAATTAAAATTAATGCATGCCACACACTAACCCTAAGTGAAGAAGTACTTGGTTAACACCGCCTGGAAAAGACTTTAAAATCAATTTTCACTGCACCTTTTTGCCCTTGACCTCACTTGATTTTGTCCCTCCCTGCCCTTGTCTATTTTTCTTCCTCCCATCATCATTGCGCCCCCAAGGTGCCTTTCTCAGAGAATTCTTGGTCTTCACCCTCAGTTTCCGCCTAGTCGACTTCCTCCTTCCCATCATCATCGAGTAATTCTTCCCCCGAGTCCGCACTCCGACTCTTCCCCTGATTTTTTGGGTTCTCACCCTACTCCTGGTTCTCCCCTAATCACTTTTACCATGTCTACTTTAGGGCCTCCTACTAGGAGCAACCCCAATACTACTACTGGGTCTATTTCCAGTGGAACCACCTCAGGACCTACCTCGACTACCCCATTGCTCCCTTATATGGCCGACCTTAGTCTCCCCAACTTCAATCAGCTAATCAATGATCCTATCCGCCACGATGTTAGTTGGCCTCCTATGCCAACAAAGCTCTCTTCTGACATTCCCAAGTTCGAAGGCCTTGCTAGTGAAGATCCCTCCAACCATATTCGATCCTTCCATATGTGGTGTTCCTCTAATTCCATTACCGAAGACTCCATTCGTCTTAGATTGTTCCAACGCACGCTTACATGCAAAGCTTCTAAATGGTATGTTGAACAGGCCACCTCCTCCCATACCACTTTTGTGACCATTTCCCAAGCCTTTTTATCTTATTTCTAGCTCCCCCTCTGATACGACACTGGTACCGAGCTTTTAACCTCTTTCCATCAATCCTCTTGGACCCGCCTTTCTGCTCATGTCCAGGAATGGTGGCGAAGACGGAGCTTGTGGCGCACTCCCTCCTTTGAAAAACGGGTTTACATGGACTGGTTCCTTCGCTTTCTCTTACCTCCAATTGGAAAATATGTTGCCTCCCATTTTACCCAGACCGAAGAAGTCGCCCTCCGAATAGCCTTGAAGTATGACCTTCTCTACGCCCAATCTGGTTATTTTTATACCGTCCTCCCTGACCTTCCCAAACCCGATGGCCCTAATGCCTCGCGGGAATCTCACTCTGCCGACGGTATTGTTGGAGCCCTGTCACATACCTCTGCCCCCCCTCTTCCGGGCCATGGTATTACTCCAGGGGCCAGCCCCTCCGGCCTTTTTTCCCCTCCGGGTAGCATGTATTCAGGTTACGACATGCCTCCTCCTTTTTTCCACCCTCCTATTTACCTTACTACTGCCCACGCTATTCCTTATCGATATCCGCAACCTGGTGTCCCAGATCCTCCAGCATTTGGACCACCCACTCCCTTGCCTTCTCCACCCCCAAAACCGCACTTACTACCCCCTCCACGGCAAGTATTTGCACAATAGGGGGCACCTACTTTTCCTCTTTCTTAAAGAAGGAGAAGAGGCAATCTCTCCGCTTCTGGTAATCATGGACCCAATCCTTCCAATATCGACTCTACCAGTACCAAACAGCCACAGGGCTCTCATCCCAAGCTGGACAGGCCAATTCACACCAATAATCCCTTTTCGTGTTGCGATTTTTATGGTCACTACACTCACGATTGTCCCTTATTACCACAAATGCGGCAGCTATGGGATTCTTAGGCCACCGTACGGGGACAACGCTCCTCCCCTACTACCCCTCCCACCCCCATTACTTCTCAACCTGTTGTTTTTACCGATCCTTTCCAGCAACAAGGATTCATGGCCACTCACCCACCTCATGCCCCAGTAACCACTCAAACTTCCCCTTCTGGTTCCTCTGATTACCAGATTCTCGTGATGGCCTCTGACCCACCTCTCACTATGGACCTCAACCTTCAAACTCGGTCCCGTCAGTATTCCACACCTCCTGTTCCGTCTGTCTCTGAGTCTCCATCATCAGGTCCTACAGAGCCTCTATCGACACCCAATGGTCCCTTGCAACTCCCTCCACCCAAATCCAAGGTCCATCCCAAGACTCGTACGGGACCATTACGCCGAAATGCTGCCTTTGGTCGGGCTGCCCATTCATACAACATAGTAGATGATCTGGCCCAATCTCTTGCTGCCATTTCAACACTGGAACTCCTCCAGTCGTTTCCTTCTCCAAAGAGGTCTCTACTTTCTCCCGCGGGAGCTGTAGATCGTTCTAATAACCAATTGATTGTTTTCGACGCCCGTCAGTCAAACCATCTGCCTCTCCCTCCTTCAGTTGCTTTCCAAATCCCAGTCAAAATCTGAAACACCAATGTTGCTCAGTGTATTATTGATAAGGGGGCATCTACCTACGTAATGTCTTCTTCGGTTTGGAAACAAATCGGATCCCTTGAACTGGCCCCTTCCACCATCACCCTTTGTGCATGGGATGGCCATACCTCCTAGCCCATTGACCTATTCCGTAACTGTCCTATTCGGTAACTGTCCTAGCACCCTTGCCGAGAAGACGGTTTGTGTCGACGTTGAAGTTATCGACGGCCCTTTTGAATACAACATCCTTTTGGGGTGTAGTTACACCTATGCCCTATCAGCCGTCCCATCCGCAGTCTACCGCAAGATCTTTTTCCCTCATAATGGAAAGATTGTCACCAATGACTAGTTGACTTACCATGAACCAAAATCTCAGACCTCCCCTGAGTCCACCATCTCTACTGTCACCACCAAGCAAACTGTTGATTTTTTTACCAGTGTTTCCCCCGGCGTCTACAAAGACTCCTCCTTGCTTCGCACATTTTTCGACTCCCCTCCCGTCTCTAATCCTAACATGGCGAACGTTTGCATGATGCAATCATCTTGGGATAACCTTATAGAGCCCACTTTGGCTAGTCAGAAACCTCAACCTCAACCAGCTCCTAGCCCTTCGCCCCCGTTAGCCACCCTTCTTCCTTCTAAATCTTCTTCTACCGCCAATCTTTATGGGTCGATTCCACCTGAAATCGACCCCCTTGGCACCATTCCTCCTAGCCATTTCCATGCTGGTTAGATCCCTTTCCTCGCTCCCCCTCCTGGAGCTTATTCGGTCCCTACCTTGGCCACCCTATCCCTCCCCAACTTGACCTTGGGTATACTCGTCTGGTACCTTGACCCTCTAGCCACCAATCCGCCCAGTCAACCTAAACCATATATGACTTTCACCCCGGTTCAACCAATCCCTACGACTTCCCTTGCTACGCTGGGACCTCAGTCACCTCAACATGCACCGCCTCCTGTTACAACCGCTTCGAGAAAAAATGGCAAAACTCGTAGGGGGGCATCAAGGGACAAACCTACCCCAGCCAACCCTACCCCTCCTCGGCCCCCCAAGCATCCAATCTAGTGTGCTTTGTGTGATGTTGTTGGTCACGCCACTCATACCTGCCCTAAATTACCACCTCTCAATACCATGGTTAATGAAACGTTTCCATAATCAGACATCCCAGAAGTCGATGTCACCATACCAGATTCTACCCGTAAACTTAAGAATTTTCACACCGATCACCCTTCTTCTTTGTGCAATTTCCATGGCCACTATACCCACCTTTGCCCCCGCCTTAACGAGTATCATGGCTCTTTAGCCACATACCGCCAATTCGAAGCTGCCCTCGCTCGTAATCCTTCTTCCCTCACACAAGACCACCTGTCTACCACGATTACCATTCCTCCTCCTCATACCAAAATGACCGAGACTTCAGCTACCATTTCCTACCTTTCCTCATCACCGCGATTCTCGGATACCAACCCTTTAGTACCTTCCCCCAATGCTTCGCCTGATCATTCAACTGCTCACTCTGTCACCTCACATAACATCGTACCTGTGAACCCTTCCAATCACAATCAAGAGTCTCATCCCTCTACCTCCTCAGGTCAACCTCTTCCACCCTCTCTTCCCATATTCCAGTCCGATGAAGACATCATGGAAGCCATGACCAACCCCTATTTTCCATGGGATGATATGCACCATCGTGCATATTTCCTCCCACATCAATCCCATGACCAATATGCCCTCGAATCCAAAGACTTCATCCCTGATAAAGTCGATTGGTTCAAAAACCCCATCCCCGCCCCTGATGCTTTCAAGGAAGGCAATATGGCTAATATCTCTCCCACCATCAAAATCAACATTTCTGTCAAGACAGGTATTGAAGAACATATCACCATGGGCGCCCAATGCACTCTGGAAGAAATTGAAGCCTACATGAAACTCTTCAAACAATTTTGTGATGTTTTCACCTGGTCATACTCAAAAATGCCTGGACTCGATCCTGCCATTGTCGAACGTCACATCGACACATGGCCTGATGCCATTCCAGTTCGTCAAAATTTGAGACCTATCCATCCTTCTAGACGTGAAGCCATAAAAGCTGAAATCGACAAGCTCCAGCAAGCAAGTTTCATCTACCCCATTGAATATACCACTTGGGTGTCTAACCCAGTTCCCGTCCTCAAAAAAAAAGGCACCATTATTGTTTGCACTGACTTTCATGATCTGAACAAAGCTTATCCCAAAGACAACTTCCCCACTCCATTTAGTGACCAAATCATCGATGAGTGTGCAGGGCACAAGATTCTCTCCTTTATGGATGGCTTCTTCGGATACAACGAAATTGTTATCCGTCGTGCTGATCAACTTAAAACTGCGTTCATTAGTCCGTGGGGAACTTTCGCATACCGATTCATGCCATTTGGCCTTAAAAACGATGGCGCCACCTTTCAATGAGCCATGTATTATTTCTTCCATGACTTAGCCCATATTATCCTTGCCTATTTAGACAACCTTACCGCACGTTCTAAACATTGGGCACAACACCTTCATGACCTGTGTACCGTTTTTCTCCGATGCCGCAAGTATAACATTCGCCTTAACCCTTTGAAATGTGTCTTCCGTGTTCCCGCTAGTCGTCTCCTCAGCTTCATCGTGTCTAAAGACGGGATAAATCTCAACCCTTTGAAGGTTCAAGCCATTCTTGAACATCCTTTGCCTCGTACCTTACACGAGTTACAAAGCCTCCAAGGCAAAGCTAATTTTCTTCGCCAATTCGTTCCTGACTATGGCACTACCGCACACATCTTCCTTAGAATTCTTCTCTCGCAAACCCATTTTGTCTGGGATACATACGCTCAAGAGTCTTTTGATGCCCTCAGGCATGCTCTCACATCCGCTCCCTTGATCCGTCCCCCTGATTTTGACAGATATTTCATCCTATACATCTCCGCTTCCACATATTAGGTTGATGGTGTCCTTATCCAGGAGGATGATAATAGTGCCGAACATGTGATCTATTATGTCAGTAAGAACCTTGCCAGTCCACCTGTGTCCTACTCGCATGAAGAAAAATTAGTACTAGCTGTCGTGTTCTCGGTCCAAAAATTGCGTCATTATATCCTAATGCATTCCACCAAGGTTGTGACTGATTCCAACCCCATGGCTTTCCTATTGAGTCACCACATCCTCAATGGGTTGTACACTCGTTGGGTCATTATTCTCCAAGAATTCGACCTTGAATTTGTCACCCCTAAAAGTAAGAAAGGTTTAGTCCTAGCTGAACTCATTTCTGATTTACCTACCTAGACGCAAGATACTCCAATTAATGACGCTCTTCTTGATGAACATTTGTTTTCCATCACCACCGACGATCCTTGGTACGGTGACATCCTTACTTACTTGCGAACCCAAAATTTTTCCCTTCACCTTGATCGTGATGCTCGACGACGTATCTAACACCAAGCCTCTCGCTACCTTCTAATTGGTAATGACCTTTATCATCGTAGTGTAGATACTATCCTTCATCGTTGCCTCACCCACGCTGAAGCTGAGCAAGTCCTAAATGCCTATCATAGTGGCGCTTGTGGTGGCCACCACTCCGGCCTCTCCACTGCCCAAAAAATCATGCGTGCTGGGTATTTTTGGCCTTCTCTCTTCAGTGATTGCATTGAAGCAGTCAAACACTGTTCCAATTGCCAACATTTCACCCCTAAGGCACGCGCTCCTCCCTCTCCTCTCCATCCTGTCATGACAGCTGGTCCTTTTTGTAAATGGGCCATCGACTTTATGGAATGTCAACCTCCATCTATTGGTAACCACAAATATATCATCGTGGCGGTTGACTACTTCACTAAATGGGCTGAAGATATGCCTACCTTCAACAATACGACAGCCACTGTAGCCCTCTTTTTCTTTAACCATGTCATTGCTCGATTTGGAGTTTCAAAACAATTAATCTCGGACCATGGCCGACATTTCGAAGATCAGATTTGGCATGAGCTCTCCTCCTTATTTGGTTTTGAATAGCAATATTCGTCTTCCTATTACCCCCAAGGAAATGGCAAAGTTGAAGCGGTCAAAAAAATTCCTAAAACCATGCTTCAACGAACGGTGAATAAACACAAAACCAATTGGCATCTCATGCCCTTCCTTGCTTTGTGGGCTTATCATACTTCTGTTAAAACCGCCACCGGTTTCACTCCTTTCCACCTTGTCTTTAGCGAGGAGGCAGTCTTACCAATCGCATGTGAAATCCCTTCCCTTCATTTGGCCGTCGAACTTCTCCCAGATACCCAACCTCTAGAACAACGACTTATCATGCTTAAGTGTGCTTATAAAGATCATCGTGTTGCATTAAAAACTCTTGAAGCGGCCAAAAAGCACACCAAAGCTCAGTATGACCGAAAAGTGCATCCTCGCACCTTTCATGAAGGTGACCTTGTTCTAGTCTATGACCAGGCCCATGATACCCTCGGTCATGGGAAGTTCGACTCATTATGGCTAGGTCCTTACATCATCAGTAAAAATCTTGGGAAGGGGGCATATCTTTTAGAGGACTTTGACGACCACCCCCTACCTAATCCTTGCAATGCACTCTATCTGAAGCGGTATTACCCTTAGCATTTCCCGCTCGAAATGCATGTTTTACTTTCTTGTAGATAGCCAACATATGTTTGTTTTCATCAGTCACTACTTCACCAGGACACATATTGTCCAAAAATTCTTCCTTTCCTCCTTTTTCAAATTGGATTTCCTCACTTACGACACTTTTCCTTGGGGCATCACTTAGCCTCCATCTTTATTCTTGTCTGTGTCGATTTCCGTCATGAGATACCATTTCATACTCATGATTTTCGGGTCCCTTTGGACCTTTCATCATTTCAACATCATCATTAGTCTTCATCTGGGTACCTTGGATCCAGCCCCTTTTCAGCATGTTCGCGATATGTATACTCGGTGATCCAGTGATGCCGCAACAGCTATTGGTGATTCCTGGGCATGTGTGAGATGTCTCAACCCTCATGAGGGGGTGGCCCTGGAAGTAGCCCCCCTCATGCCCGGATGACTTCATTCCCACCCTTGATGCAGCTCCTCTCATTTGATGATATCAGCTTCAACTTCCCCGTGTGTAGGGGGCATTTGGGCATATTTGTATCTCATGTACTACCATATTACTGTATAAATCCTGACGATGCTTCCAGGCATCACATGTATGTGGGATTCATCCTCTGATTTATCTGGCTCATGTTTCGGCCAGCACATGCTTCATTATTGCGTTCTGTGGTTTTCTGAGTGCCTTACTCTTTGTAGTTATTCCGTTCCATTGTTTTCCGGGCGCCTTATTCTTTGTAATTTGTCTCGGCAGGCATAGGTATGCCTCCCCTGCTGCCTTTAGCATATCTACCACTTCATAAACTAGATACTTGTTACACATGTAAGTCTCATCTCCTCAGGGTCTAGTCCTTTATCACATCAGACAACCTTACATTTCTCTCTCTCACTTCCCTCTCGATATCTAGTGATTGAGTTCTTACAACGTACTTCGGTCATACGATTTACTCCTAACACTCGTACGTTGGGGGGCAATCTGTTACACCATTTTTTGGTCATCTAACCTATTATTATTAGATGAACCCAACTACACCATGTAAGACCAATTTTACCCTAAGTAAAATTGCTTTCACCATATAAAATAACTCATTTGTATATATTTCCTGGTCATATTTAACCCAAAATAAGGAACTTAATTAAATAAACCCTTATTTATTTAATTATTCCCTAAGAATAAGTTATTTAAATCATTATTTAGATAATATTCTTAGTTAAATTTGACTAAGTCATCCATAAATAATTAAATAAACCATTATTTATTTAATTATATTCCCATCACTTCCATAAAATGATAAATAAACCATTTATTTATTTATTATTTATAAATAAAGGAATTGACCCAAGTCAAGAACCCTTTTCCCTCCAAAAAATATAATAAAATATTCCTAAAGGGTGCTTCTAGAATTCGATTAATAATATTTTATTCATGCACCAAGTTCTAGACCGCCCCAATATTTTGTTATAAATAGGGAGGTTTTCCCCATTCATTAGTCACCTCCATTGCATTAGATCACTCTGGATCTACTCTTGGTCACCATTTTCGATTTTGCTTTGTGAACTCCCATTTAGTTCTATTTTTGTTTTTCTACACCACTAAGAGAGAGGAATGTTAGATCTGAAACACTGAGGACTTTCAAGAACCCATACCACTGAGGAGAACCGGAAAACACCTTTCTTGTTTTCCTTTCAGGTGACCCATTCTTTAATATAATATAAAATTATTTTATTAGTTCTTTTCTTGTCCATTGAATGCATGGAGCCATGTTATATTTTATCTGCTTAATATCTTTTATGCTTAGATCCGAATTTCTGCAGCAAACTTAAAGATATTTTGCAGCCATAATTGATGTTAGGGCTATTTTTTATGCGTAGATGAGGTGATCTTTTACGATGAAAGATTCATACTTACATGAACCAAAATCCTATATTAGACCTCTAGATCCCTAAAATCCTCACTCTTACTAGGATTACTCACTCATCCCTAAGATCTCTACAACTCATGAGATATTTTTCTTTAATCAAATTACATTTAAATTTATTTAGAACTCAAAATAAACTTTAGGAAATAAACAAAACAATTAAGGGAACCCACTCCCTTTATTAATGTGTGATAGAACTCCCAGGTCTTACAAAGATTTAAGAATGCTCCTACATTAGAATCCCCAGGTTGAAATAATTCATGGAATCCTGTTCATGAGTCTTCCAACTTCCTTTCTTGTAAACTTCATCAGACTTCATCTTCCAACTAGTTGTCTGACCTTTTCAAATTGCACGTGTATTTGATGCATTATCTCCTTCTCCTGGATGCCAAACCCTATATTTTGGACGTCCTTTTTCTCTACTGTCATGAGCATCTCCACTGCATAGTGATTTAATGTTGATATTAAACATAAGCATTTCTTGAAGAAAAATAAATTTCTATACCTATGTGTGTTGTTGTCTTGTCATCATCTCAACAGAATTGAACATCAGCTTCATGTATTCTCCACTAGTTCCATTGTCTTTTACTTGACTGTATATTTTGATTTTTGACCCTATCACCAACATCCTATTCTATTTCCAAACCATTTTCCTTATAGTGTCATGCATATCCTTCCATCTCTTCTTGACTTGTTGACTTTGCTCTGAATATTGTCTCATTTCTTAATTCTATTCTTTGTTATTCTCTTTGTGTTTCCTTCCTTTCATATTTCTTTTCATTCTTCCCTTTTCTTCCTTTAAAATCTGTAAGCCACTAAGTTTCTTTTTCCATTCCTCTTTATTTTCAATCAAAATCTGCCAATTATTAATTTTAGAAGCTAAAGTTCTCTTTGTTTCTATAAAAAAAACAAAATCACAATATACAACATATTTTCCATTCCAATATAAAGTCCCTTTTACAACAATAAAAATTACTTTTAACACCATGAATATCACATTCCATTGAACCCCTTTTTGGACCACTGGAAATGCATAGTTCATCAAATAATCTTGCCTTCATCCTCTGAGATTGTCTGTCTCTTTTCAGTTTTCTGATTACATTCACCTTTAATCCTTTTACAATTTGTACAAATAACATTGTCTTCCATTTTCTGTTGTGCATTAGCCTCTGCCAACCTATTCTTAATTTCATGAATTTCCTCTTTTCCTTTCTTCTTCATAGCCTTTATTGGACTAACTGTACCTCCTTCGAATGAATGCTCCTTACAATTTTTTTTTCTACCATCTTCCACAATGCAATCTTTACTAAGATCCATTTCCATTGATGCTCCATTATGTCCTTTCAAGACAATTTCTTGCCCATCAACTATTAATATAGGTTCATAATTTTTGAATAAAATTTGAAGAGATAATCCCATTACCTCAAGTTTTTGCACTGTACATATACTCTTGTTTGATTCTGTCAGGAGGCTATTTTCATACTTCTTTTCAACTTCTTCTTTTGCAATATGCAATTTCCTTTTTTCTTCAGACTCTCTGCCATTTTTTTTCCAAGTCTTACTAGATTCATCATCTTTAGCTTCCATAGTAGTATTCAAATGCTATCCATATTCAGTTTCTTTGAACACATGTTCAACTAATAACTTTTCTATTACAACCATCTCTTACAACAACTTCATTTCTTCATCAATCTACATAGACACCTCTTCTAAAGGTTTTTCATCACTTGCATACATACACAAAACATTAATTTCAAAAATACAAAGCTCCTCTTCCTTTGATGTCTCAATCGTGACATACTTCAGTTGATCCAAACTTGTCCAACAGTTCGGAAAATCATCAATAATTTCTTCCTCAACAAGGTAAACTTCTTGCTCAGGTCTACTAAAGTCATCTTTCACCTTTAACTCAGCTTCTTTGAGTTCTTCTCTTAATCTGATGAACATTTTCCACTTTATATGTATTTGTAACAACTTCCATTTTATATTCTTTCTTTTCATAGCCCACTCATACCTTTGGCCCCTTTCTTAGTCTTGAAGAAACATTATTATTACATCAATACTTGCTTTCCATTCAGCAACGTCTTTGTCAAGTACTTCTTGACTCATCTTCTTTCCCTTACCATTTTCCTAGGCATATTTCTCTCTTCTTTTTTCACTTCTCTCATGACCCATAATAGTCATCTCGAATTCTTTATGTGGACCCATAATAATCCTCTCTCATTTCTTTGTAGCAAGTCTTTACTTGTCACCTACACCAAGTCATCATATTGGTATATTTCTTTCAGTTTCTGCAACAAAACCTATTTTGAGCACTCCTGTTCCTCAGCTTCCAATGTTGTCAGGATTTTATAACCAATTCTCACATGCCCTCTCTCTATTTTGAGAATTTTTCTATTCTCTTCTTTTCTACAGTAATATCTTTTGTTGAATTTCCACTAAAACAACTTCTCTTCCCTTTACAGAGTTTGATGTTGTGTGTTGGTTGATATCATTCTCTTCACTATGAAAATAATTCAAATTAGACCAAATATCAAAATATAACTCATACTTGAGAGATATTCCAATGATATTATATCCTTAAGCTTTCATTGGCTTGCACAATAAACATGTTTCTTTACTTTTCACTGTCTGCAATCAATTTCTTCTTACAACTAATTTTATTTTCCTTCTAAGAACATCCATGTTCTATTCATTTCCTTACAACATCTCTTGGTGAAATTTATTCACTTTCTCCCTTGTCCTTTGTCATAACTACCTCACTGAAATTTCCTTTTTCTACTTACATTCACATACATATATCATTAAAGTTTTTTTAAACTTACAAGATCATTCCTTGATCTTGTCTTCCTCAACATCCTTTCGCAACTTGTACTGAAAGAAATGGTTGAAGTCTTCATTGCCTGCAACATTTCAAGATTCTTCTCTACATAAAATTGTTTGTGTTCTGATCTCCCAATGACCAATTCCTTTTAGACCAAAACCCTCTCTATCTGTATCTATTACCAATAGAAATTATACACATACTAAGAAAAAAATTAAATCTTTGAATGAAAAACCCCAAAGAGCACTAAGCTAGCTCTGATACCAGAAATGATGCAGCCATATGACTGCAATACCCACATAATCTCAAATCATACATTTCCCAGGATCTTCTTGATGGGATCTGTTCTGAAACTGTTGTTGCAATAGTAAAATACTTCGTCGGATTAAAAAAAAGACACTTTACAAATGGAGAGATTATACACCCATCTACCTTTAATAAACTTATTTCATAAGACCTGAAACTAGAATCCCACAAATGCTTTATCAACTGTGTTTTATAAAGGAAAACCCCAATTCCATGCTTTCTAATCATCGGTTCAAACCTTTTTATATGAACACTACATGAACTGAGGCTTACCACAAATCCTTATCTACAATACTCATCATATATACTCCATCACACTTACACTTAGAAACTATAGATCGCAAATGTCAAATCGCATCGGGAATTCGCAGATTCAAGGCTCATCGTAATATCACAACTTTAGGCTTCATCACAATTCAGCTCCCAAACAATATCACAAATCAGAAATTTTACTATTTCGCATATCACAACCTATAAGGTTTTGCAAGACGTAATTACAAAGATCCTTTAATCGATGCGATATGGGATATGCACGAAAACTCGACAGGTGGTTCTTCCTTGCAGTCTTAAGGTCCTTTAACAATTTCGCATCTCTGAAGGTGATATGGCTTCTTGATTGTCCATATTCCACTATAATCCTCTGATGTTATCTTGACCATTCACCTTCCACATCATTTATACGATAGGATCTTCACCATCCATCGCTCTCACTTCATATCTGCGATATAATCTCAACTATCCATTCTCCAGCTTCACCCTTGCGATCTAATCTACACCATCCATTCATGATTTACACTTTTTTCTGAAACCTCTCGAACTAGGTGGAAAAACGTAGTTCTACCTTCAAAAAATATATTTGTTTTTCCTCTCGTCCACAGTAATACCATTGAAATTACTGCCAAACGGATCCATTTGCCATTTAAATAAGGAAATCTCAACTCATATGCACCTACATATGGATTTCTAAGAAAAATTCTAAGCACTAGTTCCACAAATGAAAACTTCAGAAATTTCATCAATATTGCTCAGCACAGAGAAGTATTCTAACTATGCAGATTCAAATTTAATGCATTTTATACTCTGTTAATGACTCAATCATAAATGAATTGTGAAGTCACCCATGAACAGGTAGAGATGAGCATTCTAAAATAGAATTGTTGACACACCACAGGTATCAAAACCCCATCTCATCGCTCTCACTACACACTGTGTTTTTTAATTAATATAAAAAAGTATATTTATAAAGGCTTAAGCTATACTCCTAAGTCTATTAACTCCTACCTCATAAGGCCTAAACTATTAACCCTAGGCTAGGCCCTTTTGTTTCAAAATGCTTACCAATATATACAAAAAATGAATTATGAACCAATTTTAGGTTAGATCCAACAGTCTCTCAATATTTCCTAAATATTCTCCTAATTTCACTCTTTACTCAACCGAAATCCTATATTAGACCTCTAGATCCGTAAAATCCTCACTCCTCCTAGGATTACTCACTCATCTGTAAGATCTCTACAACTCACGGGATATTCTTTATTAATCAAATTACATTTAAATCTCTTTAGAACTCAAACTAAACTTATGAAAATAAAAAAAATAATTAAGGGAGCCCACTCATTTTAGTAAATGTGTGATAAAACTCCTAGGTCTTATAAACCTTGAAGAATGCTCTTGCATAAATGTTAAACTCAAATATTAATTTTTTTATAATGGATTGATAATGATGATAATAATAATAATAATAATAATTTATAATAAATTTATAACTTAGTTAATTTTATGATTTCTTATTTTTAGTTTATCTTGGAAATGTGATATATATCATGTAATAAGTGTTTTAATTTCTAGACATTTACCAACCACTTAACTTATATGATTACAACAAATTTTTAAATATCTAAATTATGAAATGATACAAGATCTTCAGTCTTATCAATTATTGAATATTTAATTGGATTTAATTAACTATTATCATATATTCATAAATAATTATCACTTCTAGTGTTGTAAACTATTTTGTGTTCCACAACCTCTGGTAGTTGTTATGGTCATTTTGAAAGGCATATAAACATGATTATTTTGAACCACCTCTAATTGTAAGTTTACAAGATGGGAAAGAGAAGATGGTCCAAAGGGATTGACATAACCCAATACTAACTTCTTTGTAACTAGCTAAAGCAACCATATAAATTATATGGTTGGTCAGCTTTAATAGGCACTAATTTACATCATGCTACATGTTATATGGCTAAGATTAAAAAAATGTTAGAAATTAACTAAATTATAATTTTATTTTAAATAATAATTTAATAATAATTATTATTAATTATAAAAACAATTTATGTGTGAATTAAATATATAAATATACATTTAAAAAACATGTAGCAATATTCTTGATCCTCAGGATACACCTTACTTTATTACCGATATTCTTATTGGTAAATAGGTTTTTCTAAATACCATGGGCTAATACCATGGTTTATAAGTACAATATGTCTAAAAACCCATAAATCATTTCCTGTGACAATTTTTGAATGAACCAACTTAATTAAAAAGTGAAAAAGACATAATTATTTTGGAGATAAATCTCAATATTTAAGAGTATTTCAAAATTTCCAATTTAATTTAAATTTTTATCATACATAAATGGAAAAAAAACCAAATTATATAAAAATAATCAAATTAAATCTTATATAATCCATAAATATATGGAAGAAGAAGAATTGTACTGTGACAATAGAAACCAAGAACACATAGGAATACATGCTCTTCTATCCCTGCATATAAGGATCCATAATTTGTTGTCTAAGAAACAACATACTATTCGAAATGAAATTATAAAATAAAAAATAGATAGTGACTTAGATTCTTAATATAGAAATTAAAAAGCACAAAGATGGAGAGCATTTTTTAGGAATAGAAAAACGAAGAAGAGAGTGTGGTCTTTTATTGTATGCAGTAGTAAAAAGAGTTACCGGAGTTTCTCTAGCTAAAAATAGAATAAAGAACTCAACAATCGATTTCTTGGCTAATGATGTTAATAAAGGAAAAAGTGACCTAACAACTTCGAACGAATATTATTTTCCAGAGTGGTCTTGTAGCCCAAGATGGGCTTTGTTGATATTCATGATTGAGAGAAAGATTGCTCACGCCTAGTTTGTAGCTTTGTAGCTAAATTGGTGAAAAGTTCACTGTGTTTTTTATTTTCTTTGCTTTTGAATGTGTTTTTTATTTTCTTCGAGTGTGAATTCATTTACCTTTAATAAAATAATATATTTTCATTAATTATTATAACATTTTATTATAGAGGTTATTGGGTGTATATTTTTTTTTATGACGTATTAACTTCTTATATATATATATATATATGAAAATATAATGGTTCGTCTTGAAAGATTATATTTGAAAATTTAAAATTTAAAGTTTTTCAGCATTTTGGGATGGTTTTTTTTTTTTTTTTTTTTTTAATAATAATAATGATGGATGACATCAACCTCATCACTGATTTTCCTTGTTAAATCGACAAGCATACCTTTTAGTTGGTAGTTTCCTTCATAAAAAATATAAGCATGTCTTGTAATGGACCATTTTGGTTATTTTTGTTGAATTTAAAGGTTGGAATCATGATCTCAGAGAATATTATTATTTATTAATTTGTATGATGATAATTTTATTGATGGAAAATAATATTTATTAATGTATATGATGATTTGAGAATGTATACTTTTGTGATCTACATTTATTTTTCAAAAAATCTTTCAAAAAAATTACATCACAATTTATAAAATCAATAAATTTCAAGTTATTTAATGTAATTCATTATCAAGAAAATGATGATTATGTTATTCATTAAAAACTATTGTGTTATTCTCTAAAATATATATATATAATAAATTCTTTTAGTTTCCATGTAAGGATTTTGGTTATAGGTTCTCATTATCGATAATAATTCTGACCTAATTTATTTGGTTATAGGCTGTCATTTCCCACCAACCTTCCCATTAAGACACTTTTTATATCAGGACATCTCCTATATTCTTGTATTATTCTGTTATTTTTTCCAACAAATATAGAACTACAAACATCACGGCTATTCATTAAATTTAAGGTTTCATGATTTTCTTACATTTTTTGTGTGAAAAATGAAGCCAATTTATTTAGATTTACGGTGTGCAAATTGTTCGCCGAACGGATTGGATCGTCATTTATTTTTAAAGAAATTGATTTTTAATCACATTATCTGCGAAATTGTTTTTTCTTATACAATATACTTTCATTGTCTTAATTGGCTGGTAAATGGAACAACATCGTAAGTAGCTTAATTTTATCTTAATGTTTGATTAATGCTGAGGTTCTCTTGTTCTTATGTTTTCCTTGCTCTTCTTTCCAATAACAATAAGGAATTAAATAATGAAAATACAACACACAACGTGAGACAGAGCTCACACAACTTGTTATTAGCTCGACAACATTACATATTTATAGCACAGGCACTGCCCTGATATTCCTAAGTTTGGAGCAATAATTCTAAACTGGTGGAACTAAACTCTAATTATGAAAGTCTCGTTCAACAAACCATAACCACTCCTATTTCTACATTATTCTAGATTATTCTCACATCCTCCCTTAATGGAGAAATGGATTTTCTACAACACCTAATTTACTTCTCAAAACTTCAAAATTAAGTTTAAGAAAAGGCTTGGTAAAGATATCGGCCATATTATCCTTGGTATTACAAAATACTAAATCAATTTCATTTGATTCAATCTTCTCTCGTACAAAGTGGTATTGCAGCTCAATTTGTTTTGATCTAACATGATATATTGGATTTTGTGCTAATTTGGTAGCACTTTGATTATCACAATTTATGCATGTTGAATCACTTTTCTCCTCCTTGAGATCTACAAGAATTCTTCGCAACCAAACAAATTCACAGGTGGCATTGGTAAAAGCTTTGTACTCAGATTCTGTTGATGATAAATAAAAATTTGGTTGTTTCTTACTACTTCATGACACAACCCCTGATCCTATATGAAATGCACAGCTAGAGGTAGATCATCTGTCATCAGGATTTCCTGCCCAATCTGAATCAGAAAAACCTATCAGTGCAACATCAGATTCATCAGTATACATAATACCTAAATTGATTGATCCATTTAAGTATCAGAGAACTTTTTTTGTACCATTCCAGTGATTTCCTGAAGGCTTAGCCATAAACTGACTAAGGATACTCACTGAGTATGCAATGTCTTGTCTGGTAGTGGTGAGATAGTTCAAACTTCCCACCAACTCACGATATAAAGTTCCATTTGCCTCTTTAGTTCCATCTTCTTTGTACAACTTTGAATTCTGTTAAAAGGGAGTTAACATAGCTTTGAAATCACTCATATTGAACTTTTTAAGAATTTCCTTTGTGTATTTACTTTGAATGATCAATGTTTTACCAGGCTCTCTCCATACCTCAATTCCTAAACAGTAATGCAATTCACCGAGATCTTTCATTTCAAATTCCTGAGACAACTAAATTTTAATTTCTTTAATTAACTTGTAAGAACTACATGTGATAATGAGATCATCCACATATAAAGATATTAAAGCAACATTTCCTTCTTCATCTTTCTTAACATAAAGGTTAGGATCATTTTTTCATTTCACAAACCCATTCTGATGAAAGAAGGTATCAATCTTTACATACCATGATCTTGGCACCTGTTTTAAACCATATAAGGCTTTTCCTAACCTGTAGACTAGATGCTCTTGTCCCTGTTTCACAAACCCTTCAGGTTGATCCAGATAAACTTCTTCCTTTAAATCGTCATTCAGAAAAGAAGATTTGACATCCAATTGATGTATATTCCAATTATGTTTTGTAGCTAAGGCAATAAATACGCTAATTGTATTCAATTAGCTACTGGTGCAAAAGTATATTCATAATCAATTCCCTCCCGTTGAGCATACCATTTTGCAACTAATCTCGCCTTAAATTTATCAATGCTACCATCTGCTTTAAATTTAGATTTATACAACCATTTTCTTCCAATTGGAACTTTGTTTTCAGGCGGTTCAACTAATTCCCATGTTTGATTTTTCATAAGAGAGTAACATTCATCATTCATAGCATTTCTCCATTTTTCATGCTCTTTAGCTTGTTCATAATCAACTGGTTCTACAACATTTGTGATATTAGACATCAAGGCATAATCTCTATACCTTGCAGGAAGCTGGGTTTGTCGGGTTGACCTTCTTGGTTCTACCATACCTGTTGGAGTTCCATCCATGATTCTCCTGCTTTGAGGTGAATATTTGTCTCATGATGAATCACTACTGTTGGATGTGCTCATGCTGCTTTCATTCTAATCTTGAACCTGTACCTATACCTATTTCTATTTCTGTTTAACCAAAGTATCAATTTTGACATGATCATCATTAGATATATGCCAAGCATCATTCATTGTATCAATTTTATCAGCATCCTCATGAAACACCACATCTCGACTTGCAAACAGTTTAAGTGAACTGGGATCAAACAGTTTATATGCTTTCTAATCTATACAATACCCAATAAAAACACACTTGATTGACTTTGCATCAAGATTTCTTCTATTATCCTTAGGAATATGTGCAAATGCAGTACATCAAAATACTCTTAAATAACTGACATCAGGTTTACGACCATAAAGAATCTGAAAAGGAATTTGAAAAGATAATTTCTTAGTGGGACTTTGATTCTTCAAATAAAGAGCAGTATTAATGGCTTCTACCCAAAAACCATTAGAAATGTTTTTACCTTGAATCATACTGCGAGCACACTCCACCAGTGTTCCATTCCATCTCTCAGCAACACCATTTTGCTGAGGAGTATGGGGTACTGTGAACTGTTGTTGGATCCCATGAAATTTACAATACCTGTTAAACACTCCTGATTTGTATTCACCACCTTGATCTATTCTGAGAATTTTAATGTATTTTTCTATTTACTTTTCAATCAAAGCCCTGAATTCCTTAAAATACCCAAAGACATCATTTTTTCTTCGTATGAAATAGACCCATGTATATCTAGATCTATCATCAATAAAAATAAGAAAGTAGGAAGCACCACCAAGCGACCTAGTTTGCATAGGTCCACATACATCAGTGTGAATTAATTCAAGTATATCATATTGTCTTTTCTCTATATGAATGGGAAACTCCTTTCTATGATGCTTACCAAGTGCGCAAGCTTCACATGGTAAATTTTCACACTTCATAACAAGAAGACCTTCCACCTTTGTTTTTCTTTGCAACAACAATAAATCATTGTAATTTAGGTTCCCAGGCATGTGATGCCATAACTCTGCTATTGACATTGTTGTGGATGTCAATGAAACATGACGCTTGATTGTCACATCCAATTTATAGAATCCACCAACCCCGATACCCGTGGAAACAATGCTATAGCGATCCTAAACATCTTTCACAATACACCCCAATTTACCTAATTCCACTTTTAAATTATTATGAGTGATAGTTGAAATAGATATCAAATTCTTGTTAATACCATGAACATACATCACATCATGAATCTGTCTCATTTGTCCATTAGGTAAGTACATACTTATTATGCCATATCCTTGGACTTTATGTGACGTGTTATCTCCTAGGTAAATGTGTGTGCCATCAGTTTTCTTGTAATATTTGTCATACCATTCTTTATTACAAGTCATATGAGCTCATGCACCAGAATCTATAAACCAAGCAGTCTCATCATCAGTTTCAGCAGACAATGCAGCGTCAGAAAGAAACAATTTAAAATTTTTAAATCCATTAGTAACTGAAGTGTCTCTATTCATGATATTTCCATTATGCCTTCTGTGTCTTTGATTTGATTCATGATTATTTCTTCTATAGAAATCTTTAGCTAGATGTCCAGGTTTTCCACAATAATCACATTCGATATTTCTTTTAACATAAGAATCAGGATGTGTCATACCTTTCTGCTTTGCCTGAAAATGGCCTCTGTTCCTGTCCCATGGTCTCCCTCGGAATGATCTTTTACCTCTTGCAATCAATGCCAAATCAGAATCATTTGAATCCAATTCAAAAATTTTCATTCTCTCTTCTTCTTGAAGAATAATTCCAGCTAATTCATCAAATGTAGGAGGCATTTGTCTAGCTGAGAGTGCTAAAATAAAGACTTTATAGTCTTGGACTAAACCCTTGAAAGAAACAGTTACAAAATCACTACTAGACACTTTTTCATCAATGTCTCCAAGGTTATCACTTAAGTCTTTAATTCTAGAAAAAAAGGTGCCGATTCTTTCATTGGCTTCCATTTTGATAGATAGTAGTTCCACTTTTAAAAATAAAATGTTGTTTGCATTAGTAGTTTTGTACAAACCTTTGAGAGATTCCCACATGTGCTTTGAAGATGCACAGTCGTGAATGTGAGGAATGATGTTGTCCTTCACAGACATGCTCAACAACACTTTCGCTCTCATTTCTAACTTATCCCAATCTGGAATTGCAACAACAGCAGCAGGCTTGGGCTCGTCACCTTTGACAATCGTCCAGAGGCTGTATGCCTCGAGAACGGTGACCAGCTTAAACTTCCAATTGATGTAGTTTTCGCCATCAAGTTTGGTGGAGGATTAGCCATTGTTTTCAACAGCAATGACCAGATTCAAGGATCTAAGTAGCATGTTTTATTGAATGCAACGATGCACAACCCAATCCTCAGAGTCCACGAGGATCCTCAAATCATTCAAATCCGAATTATGAATGAATGTCTAGATCGATTGAATGATGAGAGACACACATACAATATAGTAAAACACAATCGAATCCCCCTCGTTAAAAAGGGTATGAGTGATACCTCTGCGAAAAATGATCACTTCCACTGATAGCAAACAAAATCTCTTCTCCATGCTCCTTCCACGGCCTATGCAATCGACGCAGCAAGCAAACATCTTATGGGAAATTCCACTATAGGATATGCTGTCCCCTTCTAGGTTTTTATAGCACGACGTGCAATCCAGTTTCTTGTATGTGGATGACAGATTTCTGACAATACAACGGAAATTCTTCTGTTGGAATCCAGGCTTTTGGCAGAAGCGCACTTTCGCTCCCTTCAAGCTCAGCCTTCATAGCATGCACACAATCACCGTGCCACACACCTTCTCAACCATGGAGATATTGTAATGCAACAACATTGTTTTACAAGGTCAACAATGTCAATGATCCGAATCTAATGTAACTATCACTCTCAAATGTCTGAATCTCTTATAACTATCACGCCCCATCAACGGAGTGTTTGCAATGGGCTCTAGCCTTTGAATTTTTCCTGTCGGACCACCACTGGCCCAAGTTAAAAACAAAGAACAGTGGATTCCAAACGAACCACGACTCTTTCGAGTGCAATCGGCGATCAATTCAATGTCGTGTATTTCCTCAGTTTCATGAACACGACATTTGGCAATTGCTCTTGCACAACAGAGCCTCAATCCATAGCTTCAACTCAATTATGTGCTCTGATACTAAATTAAATAAAGAAAATACAACACACAACATGAGACAAAGCTCACACAACTTGTTATTAGCTCGACAACATTATATATTTAAAGCATCGGCACTCACCTAATCTTCCTAAGTTTGGGGCAAAAATCCTAAACTGGTGGAACTAAACTCTAATTATAAAACTCTCGTTCAACAAACCATAACCACTCCTATTTGTACATTATTGTAGATTATTCTTACATAAGGTTCCAAATGAATTTTTTTAATATTTAAAGCACGTGACCAAATTTCCAAAAAAAAAAAAAAATGTATAAGAAGTATCATGCAATTAGGTGAGTTACGATATTGGTATTGATATTTATATACATTTGTGTGTCGCAGAATATTTTGGCTGTGGGGTCGGTTTTGCGTTTACTCTACGAACATGTGGGTGTTCTTTTAAAAATGCTTATCAGAGTCCACAATTTTGATGATATATCTGTGTTAACAAATGGCCATCCACTTTCTTATGAGGTGCCTCCTAACCTACTCTCGTTTTCAGAGTCCGACACATTCGAGGATGATAATGATGTACCATGTGTATGGTTGGTGGAAATATTGACCCCTTACCATATCAAGGCCAATGACCTAGGATTCAACAGTGGTACTCTAGCACAATCAGCCCCGCCGGTCTGATTCTCAGGGCATTTGTGCGTCGGATTTTCTTAGATCTTCATCTCATGACTGAGGCCACCCAAGAAATGAGTTATAATTTTTCGTTTTATAAGTCACAGGTTAAGAACTGGGTGACAGAAAAAGGCATAACGCATGAACTCGATATGATGGCAGATTGGAAAAATGAACACTATTTGAATGATTTGAAAGTGTTTTTCAAAGATAATTTTGGAGACTTTTCCAGCGAACGACCTATATTCTATACTATATTTGTACTTTAAATGTTTGAAGTGAAATATGTGTTAACAAATCGCCATCCACTTTCTTTTCAGGTGCCTCCTAACCAACACTCTTTTTCAGAGTCCGACACATTTGAGGATGATAATGATGTACCATGTGTTTGGTTGGTGGAAATATTGACCCCTTACCATATCGACGCCAATGACCTAGCCTTCAACAGTGGTACTCTAGCACAATCAGCGCCGCTGGTCTGATTCTCAGGGCATTTGTGCGTCGGATTTTCTCAGATCTTTATATGATGACTGAGGCCAGCAAGAAATGAGTTATAATTTTTCGTTTTATAAGTCACAGATAAGTCCTTGGTGACAAATAAAGGCATAACGCATCGCCTGGATATGATTGCAGATTAGAAAATTCACACTATAAGAATGATTTGAAAGTGCTTTTCAGAGATAATTCTGGAGACTTTTCTGAAATGACCTATATTTTATATTATACTTGTACTTTAAATGTTTGAAGTCTGAATAAAGTCACCCGTAGGTTTAGACACTCAATAATTTTTGATAAGTTGATTAATATCTATTCGAATATTAGAGAAGAGACTAACTTTTCAAAGTTGCATGTAAACCTCATTCAATTCTTAATAATTCTATTCTATCAGATAACTAGTTTTGGGAATTATGGCTTCAATTAACATCACCAGCTTTTAAAAAATAAAATAAAAGCCTAGTCCATGATACAAAATATTATCAATATATATAGCATGAAGAACATAACAATACTCCATGTTATACACGTACTAGCCGGCCACAGTTACATTTTCCTCCGGATTTTAATCCCATGGACAATATCAACGACATTGAATCAACAACAGTTCACAACACAGTTTGGATCTTTGATAATTATTCCAATTAAAATTAATACACTTAGAAGCAAATCTAATTTTATGGAATGAATCTTAGCATTAGGAAATACACTATAAGGTTTTCAGTCGAATAAGTAAAGAAGTATAATATAAGAATCACTTTAGTTTCTAGTATGAGTATGCCATCATTTTCCCAAATGCCTCTAGGTAATAGAAAAACGGAATTTTTAGTTATTCCTTGTATGCTTAGAAATACTTGAATAGTCTGCATGCAATGCAAGTAAATATTTGCTTTTGCATAGCAAACCATTACTTAATTGAAAGAAAACTATCTATGCAATCACAATAATTTAATATTTTCGGTTGGATTTTGTTGTATAATTTTGGATATTATTATCGTTTTTAAAACTTGATATATAAAATTTTATAAATAAATTTCAAGTCATGAATTTTATAATTAATATATAATATTTTTAGTTTGAGTTTTTCTATATAATTTTGAATTGTCTTATATTTTTTATTTAAAAATTACAAATAAATTTAAATATGTTGAAGATAAATAAATATATATGATCATGCTGAAATATACATATGATTATGCTGAATTATATGCGTGGGGTGTTATGTTGAATCCTAAAAAAGCAAAATTGAATATATGATTATGATGAATTATATGCCTGGGGTGTTATGTTGAATCCTAACAAAAGGGAAAATTGAATATGATATTGAAAAATATTAAAGTTGATTATTTTTTTCATTAAAATAAATACTTATATATCTTTTAATTTTTTCTGGTTTATTAAAGTATTTTTAATTTTATTTTATTTTATATTTTAAAATTTTAAGAAAAAAATCTAAATATAAAATTGTTCATTTTAATTTTATCAAATATAATGTATAAGAAAAAAAATTGTTTATCATAATAAACAAACACACTAGATAAACATGATTTATTCAAAATAACAAAGGATTGAAAAATCAAATGTAAATTTTTATGTTCATGAAATCTATAAAGATGAGCATAGTCATTTGCACTGATTATCCTTTTTGTATATCAAATCCTTACCTTATATAATAGAATAATTTTATTTATATTAATGGGTTTTGTTGGCTACATAACCTCAAAGTATGAGAGAAGCTGGCCTCACCATGGGGAGGCACCTCCCTCTCAAGTGAGGACTTTAAATTCACAATGCTTGACAAGTCACCGACACCTACAACATTCATTCCCGCGTATTGTGCTTTGGTTTCTGTATTTTATTCTCTCGCAATATATGGCCAACAAATCCAAATCCCATTCTCATTCATTACGGCTTTCTTTCCAGTTTTCTCTCCGTGTCTGTCATGCTCTACAAGCCTCTCTCTTCTACTCCACAACCTCCATCTCGCCCCTGCCCTCCATGCTCCTCCTCAACCACCCTCTTAGCTCTCCTTCCCTCCCGTGCAAACCCACCATTCAGTAGACACAATGCCTTTCCTACACTACATGAGATGCCGACACAAAGGAGGCGGAGGTTCTCTCTCCCACCCTGCAACTTTAGTTATGGTGGAGCACTCCTTGGCCTTCTCTGTGGCTTTGGATGCTCCATAGTTTTTTGACACTCAATTTCTCTCCACTCAACTTTCAATTCGCCTCCCCACAGCAAATTCATTCCGGCTCAGGTAGCAGGAAGCGCCCTCGCAAGTCGACCCTTTCACGCTCCTCCTCCCCTCGGCCAAGGAAAACGGTAAGTATTCATGTCAAAAGCATGGAGGATGCTTCATATAGTGGAGGGAGTAGCCTTGCGAAAGGCGTCCAGAAAAATGTCAATGAAGGGGACAAATGTGAACGCTCAACTTCAACTCCACAACTGGAGGATGCTTCATATAGTGGAGGGAGTAGCCTTGCCTAAGGTGTCCAACAAAATGTCAATGAAGGGGACAAATGTAAACGCTCAACTTCAACTCCACAACTGGCTTCCAAGCTCTCTAAGAAGGTTGACTTAATCGTTGAAGAAACTCCTCAAATGGAGCAGCATGACACGAAGGACCGGTAGTTGTAGAGCCATGGCTCTCCTTTTTCCCAGTTTTTACATGTTTCTATATTGATTCTCTGTTTTTCTTTCTATTTTACTAGTTGGTTTCCCCAAGAAGAGGAGCTCTCTTTTTGAAATGCTGAACTCTTTAAGGGTTTCTTTACCGTGAACAACAACCCACTTTTTGAATTTTTGAAATATCTTCATCCAACAAGAGTTGGCTAATTTTGTACAATATAATAGAATTTATCATTACTTAGAAAAGAAATATGAGATGTTTTGCAAAATATATGATGTCTAATTGAGAAGAGCTTGTAAAATCTAAAAAATCATATGATACATGATAAAGATTCATAATTATAGTTTTTCTGTTAACTGGCATGATAGAGGTTCATGTTTTCTATTTTCCAGTACGTAACACTTTGCATACACCTACTTTGCATACACTTGTTGTTTTAAAACATCCTTCCTCTATTTCATGCATTGAGAAACTCTATTTAAGATATAAGATGTTTAAATAAGACATTATGACAGACACCTCAGTCTGATTTTCTCTTAGTATAAACAATTCCTTTCCATTTATACTTTGCACCTCTCTCTTTCAGATGGTAGAGGATTTGCACCTCCCTATTTCAGCTGTTCGATGAAGGTAAATTTAATAAGAATAGACATATTATATAATTTCTTCATGTCAGTAAATACCTATTTTATGTGAGTGAGTACTCATGTGAGTGCAAAAAAATTGGTGTCATGGTTTTCTTTAATGCCTAATAAATCTTGTTACCCAGTAGGCAAAATTTAAGTTTATTCAGAATGGAGAATAGCAACGCCAAAATATTGAAATAGAATCCATTTTTATCACGCATGTATCATGACCTAACTGCTCATTATAAAGGCTTTAGACATATGTTTAAAAGGCGTTAGACATATGTTTAAAAGGAAAATGAAAATGGTGAAACATCACACGCAATTTAAGCTATCTTTTACGGCAACATTGCAGCAGAGGTAGAAATCTAATTGTCGTTGGTTACTGGTTAATCAAATGTGTGAGTGGAGATGGGAATTTTCTTGGTAGTCAGCGTTAAACACGAGCATAAAGTTATCTTGATAAAAGGTGAAGGTAATGTAGTATTTTTCATTTCCAATATCATCATTAGTGTTATACATTAAAAATGGTAAATGACTTGAATTCATAAATTTAGTATCAATATTTTATAAATTAGCTAAGAAAATAATGGAAATTAGTTTAAGATTAGGATAAAATCTTGTAGAAATTTTGAAAATTTGGATTACAGTTTTCAAACATCAGGATTTTGGTTGCTTTGGGGTTCTTGATTGTGTTGAATCTATTTTCACTATAAAATAAAAATAAAATCAAACACCAAAATTCTGAATTTTTGAATTTTTTTTAAGAACTTGTAAGAATTTGTGATGTGGGCTCCAAATTTAAATGAAACTATATTTTTTTAGATGTAATTTATTATGTAATTAAAAATAGAGTAGAGTAAGTTTTGCAAATTTTATTAAATTAATTTTTATTGTTGGATTAGAATTTTTACTCATTATGTTGATAGGCATGTTACTAGGTTCTTAGGATTTTAGTTTAATTATTAATACTTATTAGGTTGATCTTCAAATTTAACCTTCATGGAATAATCTAGAATATTTTTAGTAGTAATGATAGATCAAAGGTTAATATTTATCTCATAAATAGTTACGATTTTTATGACATTTTAATTAAATTAATTAATGGTAAATAAATGTTTATTAAACATGAGTTATGGTTTTTTTTGGAATGTGGTATTACGAATCCATAGTATTGATTCATGATATTGTAACAAAGCCTAATAATTTTCATAGTAAAATAAGAATAAATCTCTATGGTCAATAAACTTGTTACATGTTATTTTAAATTTACATATGTTTAACTTAACTATTAATTGATGATAATAGTAATAACTAGAAATTGCACCACATGTTGCAAAAGAAACATAGTAAGGAAATAGCATAGGGAAGAGTAGCCTAGAAGAAATAAGAAGTTGCATAGAAGGACCCATTGTGGAGGAATGAAAATCAAAATTTTCTTCCGTGGAAGTAGGTAGTGAAATCTTAATGCAATACTGCTTCTTTGAGCCTTACAAATCATGAGGCCTATGTTGAAGTTAAGTTGAATACATCGTTTTGGTTGAGTCACCTATGTATTATTTCCTTCATGATCTTTGAAAATATTCAAAAATCACATTTTTCATTATTTTGGTTGAGTCACCTAGGTATTGTTGTGCGGAAAACAATAAGTGAGAAAGAAATAGAATACAATAACTGAATGAAAAAAAATGAAGGATAAACACATATGAGTAAATACACAAAATTTACGTGGTAAAACCTCAACAAGGTGTTAAGGAAGCATCCATGGGGCAAGGGATTGGAGACTCTTATTAATCAAAATGATTCTCCATACTTTACAAGCCTTTCGAGCCATCTTATTTAACCTGGACTTATTTCATTATTCCAACTACATTACGTTATTCCAACTAATCAATAGGTAATAAGTAAATTTGCCCAGAATTACTTATTTACATTTTTGTTGTCATATTTTAACAAACTCCACCTTGACAACAATTTTCCTAATCCCTTGCCCTTGCCCATTCATCATATTTTTTGCAAGCCGAGAGAAGCGAGACACCATCTTAGCTTCTCTACTGTAACTGGCTTTGTTAATATATCTGCATGATTTTCCTGTGTGCGGACCTTATTGAGAAGTACTTTTCCGCCTTCGATTACATGTCTCACAAAGTTATACCTTACATAGATGTGCTTGGTCTTGCTATGATAGGCTGGATTTGTCGCCAAATGAATAGCGCTTTGACTATCACAAAACACATTCACTTTCTCCTGCATCCTTCCAATCTCATCAATTAGACCTTTTAACCAGATTACCTCTTTACAGGCATTTGAAGTAGCTATATATTCATCTTTAGTAGTGGACAAAGCAACTGTCTCTTGAAGCTTTGACATCGAGCTGATTACTCCACCTGCAAGATTAAAAACATAACCTATAGTAGACCTCCTTTTCTCCAAATCACTTGCATAATCAGCATCCACGTATCTGCATATTGAACCTTCAAGACCATCAAAGCTGATGTACTGGTCACTTGTACCTCTCAAATACCGAAGCACCCATTTCCCTGCTCGACAATGTTCTTTAATTTATACATGAACACAAACCTTGTCTGACATGTGCAAATATTAAGGTCTTGCAAATGTTATCCCCATGGTGTCAAGTTACCTATATTTTTCTTCTTTCATTTACATGAGACATATACTTCTTTTCTTCATTATTTCTTGGTTTTAAATGGAAAAAACTTCAAATTAAGAAAATCCTTGAACCATTCTCTGGATTTCATTGTTCCTCTTTATTTTCAACCAATTTCTCCACATACTTTTGTTGTGATAACCAAAGCTTACCATTCTTCCTATCTCTGTGTATCTCCATGCCTAAGATATGTTCTGCTGCTCCAAGATCCTTCATTTCAAACGTCCTAGAGAGCTGAGCCTTTAACTTGTTGATTTCTTCCATGCTTTTTCTTGCAATAAAAATATCATCAACATACAGCACTAGGATAATGAATATGCCATTGAAAATTTTGAAGTATACACAATGATCATAGTCACTTCTGATAAAATTCTAGCTCACCATGAAGGAATCAAAATTATTGTACCATTTCCTGTGTGACTGCCTCAGGCCATACAATGATTTTATGAGCTTGCAAACTAATCTTCTGCTGCAACATTTTACAAAACCTTGTGGCTGATCCATATATTTCTCTTCATCCAAATCACCATGAAGAAAGGTTGTTTTAAGATATAACTTTTCTAACTCAAGGTCAAGTAAAGCACTTAGTGCTAACACAATGCGAATAGAAACAAGTTTAACTACTGGGAAAAAAATCTCATGAAAGTCGATACCTTCAACTTGAGAATACCCTTTTTAAACCAGTCTCGCCTTATACCTCTTGATACTTCCATCAACTTTCTTTTTCAAGTTGAATACCCATTTGCACCCAACAACACTTCTCCCTCCAGGAAGTTCTACAAGATCCCAAGTACTTTTTTTGGCTAAGGAGTCCATTTCTTCTTCCATAGCCTTTTTTCATATCTTACTATCTGCATCATCAACTGCTTCTTGATAACAAGAAGGTTCCCCATCTTCAGTAATCAATGCAAACAATGAAGCAGAAACTTCATACCTTTTAGGTGTTTTTCTTTCCCTTGTAGACCTTTGTAGAGTGACTGGTTGCTGAATTGGTTCTGGAATTTCTCCAGTTTCCTTTGTTTCTCCACCTTATTCATCAAAAGTCTCTCCTTCCTTTCGACTTTCTGGAAAAGTTTTAGTCTCCAATTGAATATGCTGACTTGGCGATACCTGCTCTTTTTCAACGTTTTCAACATATGATTTTAAAAGATAAGATTCATCAAATGTTACATCTCTATTAATGACTATATTCCGTGAAGAAGGATCCCACAACCTATATCCCTTCACTGAATAATCATATCCAACAAAGAAACAACATTTCTATTTTGGATCTAACTTTGAACATTAATTTCTAGGAATAAGAGCATAGGCATCACAAAAAAAAATCTTCAAATGTGAATAATCACAAGATTGACCCGACCAAAATTCTTCAGGAATTTTACAGTTTATTTCAACTGAAGGTGATCTATTGACTAAATAACAAGAAGTGGATACTTCTTCTTCCCACAACTCCTTTTGCAAGTTAGCATTACTGATCATGCTTCTGGCTGTTTCCATAAGAGTCTGATTCATCCGTTTAGCAACGCCATTTTGCTGAGGGGTATAAACAACAATTTTATGTCTAACAATCCCTTCATCCTTACAAAATTGTTCAAATTCTAAAGACGTAAATTCACTGACATTGTCAGTTTTTAAACATTTAATTGATTTGCCTGTTTTCTTTTCCACCATTGTTTTAAATTGTTTAAACACTTTAAATACATCAGCTTTATTTTTTAACATATAGACCAAAAATTTTCAGGAGAAATCATCAATAAACGTTAAAAAATATGATTCACCTTGGTAAAACACAGTAGGAGATGGTCCCCACAGATCAGAATAAATGTAGTCTAAAATCCGTTTACTATTATGATTTCCAGTGTTGAACCTTTTCTTACATTGTTTACCAAACATGTAATATTTACAAAAATCCAACTTTAAGGATTTTAAATGAGGAAGCAACTTGCGGTTCCTCTGTACTTGAAGACCTTTCTCGCTCATGTGACCCAACTGCTGATGCCATAGACGAGAACCTTCTTTTTCTTTCTCTGATACAATTGTTGCTTCACTAACTTTAGTGCTTCCTTTGAGTCTGCATAGATTTCCGACCTTTTCAGCCTTCATCACAACCAAGGCTCCTTGTGAGACTTTTAGCACTCCATTTTGACCTGTAAATTTTATAACCACTCGAATCCAAAACTCCCAAGGAAATAAAGTTTTTCTTTACATTAGGTACATGCCTAACATTAGATATGTTTTAACTATACCATCATACATTTTAATTTTTAAATTACCAATCCCAATAGTCTAACAAGATGCATTATTTCCCATGAATACAGAACTACCATCTACAGTTTCATATGAAGTAAACCAACTTCGGTGCAGACTCATATGATGAGAAGCACCAGAGTCTAATAGCCAATTATCATCATCTTGAGAAACATTACAAACAAGGAGAGCTTCAGCAATTAAATCCTCACCAACCATACCTGAATCAACCTGATTTGCTTCCTTGTTATGGTTTTTTGACTCCTTCCGTTTCCAACAATATTTCTAGAGGTGTCTGAGTTTGTTGTAGTACCAACACTTGGCTTTACACCTCTTTCTGCCTTTTGACTTTGATCTACAATAACCTCTTGTTTTCTTCCCCTTTTCCTTTGACCGACCTCTAGCTACCATGGCTTTAGGTACAGGTGTCTCAATGCTAGATTTCCTTCGTACCTCTTCAGATAAGAGAGCACACATGACAGATTTAAGTTTTAATGAATCGACAGTGCTCAAACTGATTGAGGTGACAAAGTGATCCCATGACTGGGGCAGGGAACACAACAAGGTTATTGCCTTGTATTCTTCCTCTATTTTTACTTCCATATCAGAAAACTAGAAAATAAGCATATTAAAAACATTTAAGTGTTCTGCAATTTTCATACTCTCCTTCATCCGAAGGCTGTACAGTTTTCTTTTTAAATAGATTCTGCTCGTCAAATATTTTTTCATATACAAGGTTTCCAATTTTTTCCACAACCCTACAATTGTACTCTCTCCAACAATATTGAAGAGTACTTCATCTTCCAAACATAACCGAATGATACTGAGAGCTTGGGCATCCAAGACCTCCCAGTCTGAATTTTTCATACTTGTCGGCTTTTTATTTACCTCATCTAATGCTTTGTTCAACCCTTGTTGCACCAAAAAATCCCTAACCTTCAGTTTCCACAAATAAAAATTGTTTTTCTCGGTAAATTTATCCACCTCAAACTTTTTGTTTGTCATTTTCTCCATTTCTCCCTCCTAGGGTTTCAAATTTCCCATTATTCCCCATTTCTTGCTAGGGTTTTTAAAAAAAAAATATAGGTTTCCCCTCTTAAAATAATGCAGGTTTCCATTCTTAAGTAGAAACATGTTTCCCTTCCTCAGCAGAAATAGGTTTCCCTTCTTTAGCAAAAACATGTTTCCCTTCCTAAGTAGAAACAACAAATCCCTTCTTCCAACCAAAAAAAAAATAAAAAAATTATGATTGAAATCAATTTTCTCAAAAAAAAAATTCCTTTTTTCATATGAAGAAACCCTACTTCATTCTTTAATCACATAATTATGAGAAAAACAATCTTTCTTCATTCTTTAATCACAGAATTCTGACAAAAACAATCTTTCTTCATTCTTTAATCACAGATTTCTAAAGAAGAAACCCTAATTCATTCTTTAATCATAGAATTATGAGAAAAACAATCTTTCATTCAAGAAAAAAAAAAGATACCGATTTCTATGTGTGCACTAGCTCTCTTCAAACAAAGAGGCTCTCTTCAAACGGTTTCTCTAGTGGCGGGCTCTTCAAGATCTACGGCTCTTCCATATGTAATTGTTCTAGTTAGATAGCTCCTCCACAAACGTAAGCTCCACACAAGGCTCACTGAGTCGATTTCATTTGCTCTATTTCATTTTTGTTGAGCGTATGGCAAACACATTGGAAAAAGAATGTTACTCTTGCAGCGGATGGGCAAAACGGATGCACAGTCAAGCTTTTTTCCGTGACAGCATCTTCATCTTGCCGCAGATGGGCTTCTCTTTCCACGCAGGCTTGTCAGCTTCTCTTTCCACGTAGCCCAACAGCAAAACCCTCGGCAACCCCAATGACCTTCTTTCTCAATCTTGCAGTTGCTTTCTCTTTCCATGCAGGCTTGTCGGCTCCTCCCTCTCTCACGGTGGATGAAAAATCTTCTACAATGTCTTCTCCCATGAACACTTTGTTTTTAGAATGGCTTTGATACCACTTTTTGTGGGGAAAACAACAAGCGAGAAAGAAATAGAATACAATAACTGAATGACAAAAATTGAAGGATAAACACATATGAGTAAATACATAGAATTTACGTGGTAAAACCTCAACAAGGTGTCAAGGAAACATCCACGGGGCAAGGGATTGGAAACTCTTATTAATCAAAATGATTCTCTGTACTTTACAAGCCTCTCGAGCCATCTTATTTAACTTGGACTTATTTCGTCATTCCAACTACATTTCGTTATTCCAAGTAAATTTTCCCAGAATTACTTATTGACATTTTTGTTGTCATATTTTAAAAAGTATTATTTCCTTCATGATCATTGAAAATATTTAAAAGTCACATTTTTCTTTACCACTGATGTCCCTCGTGTCTGCCATGGTTTTTTTTTTTTTTTTTTCCAGTATGGCTGATATGAAGTTCGTTTTTTTCGTTCTTTGTGCAGGCAGTAAAAAATATATGGATAGGTGGACTTAATCACTTCAAAGAGCAGTAAAATAAGGTGATTGAGAAAATAGATCCAACACCTAGAGAGATTTGGTAGAATTCATGTAGTTGGCGAACATGTCTTGTTCTGTGGTGTTGGCTACTTGGCATAGCTTTCTTGATATTGTGTAGAAGAAATAAATTTTTATTTATCTTATATTACATTAACCATGAAATTTTCAACATTCATGGCACACTTTCCATCACATTTGTAGAGAAAATTATAACTGAGTATCACACTTTTCTTATAGAGATAAATTCTCCTATATGCAACAACTCTGGATTTCATCACTTAAGAGCAGTAAAAGCAAGTTTATTGAGAAAATAACTCCAACACATTTGTAGAGAAAATTATAACATAGCATCACACTTTTCTTATCAGATCTAAATTCTCCTATATGCAACAACGACGCCTTTCATCTCTCATCATTTCAAGTGCAGGTAAAGAAAATTTATTGAGAAAACAAGTCTAGCACTAAGAGAGATTTGGAAGTAATCGTTGAATTTGTCAACATGTCTTGCTCTATGGTGTTGGATATTGCGAATAAATTTCTTGATCTTATATACAAGATTGTAAATTTTCATGTAGCTTACAGTACGTTAACCATGAAATTTCAACATTTAGGGCACATTTTCCATCACATTTGTAGAGAAAATTACAATAGAGTATCACATTTTTCTTATCATGTCTAAATGTTCCTAAATGCAACAACTACCTTGTGCCTCATATTTTAAATTTGTGAAAGGAGGAGGAGAGGAGTCTGAATGTGCAAGCTAGAATATGAAGAGAAAGAAGAATCTTGTTTGGGACTTGAGATAGACTCATTCTGTGCACATGTAGAGTAAAGCTTAATAAAACAAAACTCACGACGCTTTGATTTTTTTAATTAAGTATCTTAAAGATTAGAATATCAATTTAATAAATTTTACTCAATTACACATTTAACAATATTCATTTAAAAAATTCAAATACAAATTACTATTTTAAATAAAATAGTACTTTTAAAAATATTCATTTAAAAAGCTACAAATACAAATTTCTATTTTAAATAAAAATAGTACAAAGAATCACATTAACTACCATGGCCCTCATTAATTACCATGGCCTGTTCCTATATGCAACAACTACCTTGTGCCTCATAGTTTAAATATATGCAAGGAGGAGTAGAGGAGGAGTCTGAAGGTGCAAGCTAGAATATGAAGAGAAAGAAGAATCTTGTTTGAGACTTGAGATAGACTCATTCTATGCACATCTAGAGTAAAGCTTAATACAACAAAACTCACGATAATTTTATTTTTTTAAATAAGTATCTTAAAAATTAGAATATAAATTTAATACATTTTACTCAATTACACATTTAACAATATTCATTTGAAAAATACAAATACAAATTACTATTGTAAATAAAAATAGTACTTTTAACAATATTCATTTAAAAAATACAAATAAAAATTCTTATTTTAAATAAAAATAGTACAAAAAATCACATTAATTACCATGGCCCTCAGGTACATTCCTCGTATTAATTTCTAAATACCTGATGTTTGTAACTTATTCTTAATCAAATAGTGTCAATTTTGTAAAACTATAATCTACAAGTCTCACTTTTTATAGCTTTGGTGTAAGGGTAGAGTATCTAAATTCCCTTACCCTTTAAGAAGCACCCACAATTATTGTACATCCAATATAGAAATCTTAGGTTATTCTAAATTGATCAAGAGTATACAATTTTTAGGGTGGTGTTCTATGTGCACTAACATTCCGATGAGGTCCATCACTATGTATGGGGTTCATTGAAACCTTGGATGTATTATGTGAGTAAACCCCTTAGGGTTGTCTTAAGTTTGTCTATTGTTAATTACATAGTGTCAATTTTGTAAAACTCAATGATTGAGAGGAAAATTGATAAAATGATATACTTGCAATAATTATTATAACAACATTTGTAACATTCCCAAACCTTAATAATTTAGTAAGATCTAGCACATTTTCTAGTATTCTCAACAATAATTCATTCAATAAAAACCATGAACATAGATGGGATCTGGAAATGCAGCCTTTTATTTATATTATTAACTGAAAACAAAGATACATGCCCACACCAAAAATATTTGAGGCTTTTCAGTGGCATGCTTGGTTTCTCATTAAAATAGAAACCAAATATTGAAGCACAATCATGGAACCTAGATGGATCCACCAGAAAAATTCACCATGTGGTTTTCGTCCTGGGAACATTTCTAGAACTTGTGAAGCCAAGTTCTCAGCCCAAACACAATAAGATAGATAATACCAGAATGATCCTAAATTCCTAGCTTCTATCCCTTTTTATTGGCTTGATGGACCTTATTTTATTGTTTTCCTTGAAAACCAACAACAAATACCATGGGCCGATACCATGGGAAAATACCATGGTAATACCATGGAACGATTCCGTCCACTTTTACCGGATCAAGAGAAGGAATATTACAAATCCTTCTGCCCAAATATTTCCTGTCCTCAAGCGATCCACTTCTATCCACAATAGAAGCATTTGTACATTGATACCAAGGTCCCATACAACTTGATGTATTGATCCAACTGTCCATGTTGAATGATCTTGAATGGATCATTCAATACTTGGATCCCAAACAATCCTTTGGTCAATCCTACCCCCAATGAATTTTCCTAGATCCCAATGCCACCTAAATCCTGGGACCTGTGGGTTATGGTACCATTTCAAGTCTCCTTCACTGCTCGCACCAAATGGTCGAAGCTATAATTTTTTCTTAGCCATGGGTATCCTCCAAATAATCAACCCATAAATAGAATACCAAATAATTATCTCTCCACAATCCATACTTTGGAAAGAATGAATATCTGCAAATATATTATGTTGATGTTGTTCGATGCTCGATTCATGCTGCTCTGCTTGGCTACCCAACATGATGTATTTGGAGAACTCTTCCCTGCTCTTCTCAATGTATAAAGGTAGGTTGTTGGTGTTGCAAGCCTTATCTATGTATTCCTGTAGAGTGCTGGTATGAAACTTCTAATTGTACTCCTCATGCGGCCTTGTGAGGGACTTGAGTTGTTCCTCAATACTAGGAAGCTTGGGCGACGATTTGACACATACCCCTATGAGTTCCTCAATTTTTTTGTTCTCTTGTAAGATAGTGTCTCGGATTTTCAAGACTCTTTGCTTCAATAACATAAGATCTATCTTGAAATGCATAACCCTTTCCCGAAATTATTTCACTGGAAATTCTAGTGCCCTACTAAATGTCTATGTACTTGACTGCATCATATGCCCCCATGACCACAGCTTCAACTTGAGCCTTTGACCAAATCTCTAGGAATGGTTCATTTTGCACATTATGGTTGTCATGTTGACCTGCATGATCATTCCCATTATATCGGTTCATTGCTACTGGCTCATTTGATTCTCTTTGGGTGTATTCGTCCTAGACCTCTTTACATGTGAGGATAAGTGGTCCATCCTCTCTGGTTTTCAAACATGGATGTACTGGTGGATTTTTTTCTATACTTGATTTCCCATACTCTTTATGGATGTCCTTCATTTTATTTATAGATTCAAATACCGCATCATCAGGAGGAATTGCATCCTTCCTTTTGTCATGTACTTTGTCATGCTGACTAATCATCTTGTCTTGCAAGTTTCTCTGAAGAGCATGGTATTGCTGCTCACCATTTGTACTTGTCTGCTCAAATCCTTCATAGGTCCTCTCCTAAAAACCAACAAACCCATCTATGGATGAATCCGCATGATCTGAAGAAGTCTCTAATTTTTCTATCCTTGTTGCCTCCTTATCATCTAGATATAAATTGTCAAGTGCCCAAACTCCCTTGCTTACAATGCATAAGCCTTTCCTCCTTAGTTCATGCTTGTTGTCTCCACAAAAATTTGTTAGTTCCTCCTTCATTAATTTCTTTCTAAGTATTTTGATGCTCTGTTTGATCAACCCCTCAGCTAGTTCATAAGCAGTAGGTGATACAGTTATCTCCTTCCTCCAAATGGCCAATAATTTGGATCTCAATTGTTCACAAATGGCCCTATATTCTCCTAATATCTGATACATGATCATTTTCATGTATGTTTTGATGAATTTTGGATGAGACTTTGTGATTCCAATGCATAATTATTGGAGCATCTAAAGGATTAAGTCATCACACTCTAGATCCAGCATAAGTATACCAAATCTAAATTTCGCGATGCATTCCAAAATTGTGCGCTTATGAAAAAAAGTAGCAAGGGTGGTGTTGTCCAACCCTTGTAGTGCTTCTACCATTACCCTAACATTCCTCCTCATGATGTCATAATTTTAGGGAAATAGCGGTGCTGCTAAGGCTATGATTTTACTGAGACAAGAGTGGACTGTGAGTCTAAACTTTTCACAAGAACGCTTCAAGAACCTAGGTTGTATCAAAGCAAGCATGGATGGCTTCAAGGCCCAACTTGACCCTTCCCATTATAATTTCTCTATCAAGCTCAAAGCCATATTTAATGTTTCTAGCTATAGGAGGAAATCTTCTAACTTTGTATCATGTAATTTGGATCCAGGTTCGAAGAGACACTTTCTTGTTACATCTTCCTTCCGGATATCTTTTGACTGCTGAAGGATAACATGGACCTTTTGAGAGAAAGGCATGTTGTTCTGACTTAGTATTTGATATGTATATTGGTGCCATATGTGATCCATAGAAGTATTGTAGCCCATAGAATTGAGTGGTGTATCATTATGCTGATTCTTGTGGAATTTCCAAGCGTAAAATGATGACATTGTGGTTTGGCATCAATGGATCTCAATAATTTTTCTTCTCTCTTTGGCTTTCTTCAATAAAATTGATTTACACCCTTTTGAGAACTAGGTATCAATCTTAAACCTCCATAAGAAAATATATGACCTTTCTATTTTGAATAGAAGTTTTAATACTATGCACCATATGGATACTTGACATATTCCTTATAGACCAATGGAAACTCATATGCTATAAAGGATGTAAATCAAACCCCTAAAAAAAATGTCAACCCCTGTCATAATTTTCAAAACTATAAACATGGCTTAAAATTGTGAGTCAAGTCCATTTACCCACTTTCACACTCCAAATACATCTCTTGATTAAGAAAAATTCAACTTCATTCTCAATGTTGTCGGCTGAACCAATCCTCCTGCTTTATTGTCCAGAAGATTAGATTAGGTTAAATCTATTTCTACTGCTTTTGCAACGCACAAATTGTTCTTTCAATCAACTAAAAAATAAAAACAACTAGGGTGATACTTAATACCACAAAATATCGGGATGTCTGCTAGGGTGATAATAAATCTCACAGAAGTTTCTTGCATAAAACCCTCAGGCTGGCAAGATGCATAGCTCTGATACCACTGTAATATCCCAATCCTAAATAATTTTAATCAAATCTAGGAAATTCTAGTGTTCTCAATAAAATTACATCTAGTAAAAACGATGAACATAGACGGGATCTGGAAATGCAGCCTTTTATTTATATTACTAACTGGAAACAAAGATACATGCTCAAACTGAAAGTATCTGATCCTTTGCAATGGCATGCTCGGCTGCTCACTAAAACATAAAACCAAAACTAAAGCACAATCATGGACCCTCGATGGATCCACCAAACAAATTCACCGCTGGGTTTTTGTCTTGGGATCAATGCTAGAACTGGCCACGCCAAGTTCTCAACCCAAACAGAATAAGATAGATAATACCAAAATCTTGCTAAATGCCTAGCTTCTCTCCCCTTTTATAGGCTTGATGGACGTTATTTTATTATTTTCCTTGATAACCAACAACAAATACCATGGCCCGATACCATGGTAAAATACCACAGTAATACAATGGACCGATTCCGTCCACTTTGACCAGATCAAGAGAAGGAATATTACAAAATTACACTACAGATGTTTATAAGTGTGGTATTGTTGTGGTGAATTAATTTATAATACATGTGAAAATATAATGGCTTAACTTGGAATACTCCCTCTAGATTTCAAAATTTAAAATTCAAAGGTTTTTAGCATTTTGGAATTTACTTGCTTCTTTTATAAAGGATAAAGTTAACCTCATGAGTATTTTCCCTTGTTAAATCCTCAAACATAGCTTCTAGTTATTGCTAGTTTCCTTAAAAAAAAAAAACAAGCATGTATAGTAGTGAACCATTTTGGTCCACTTTTGTTGAATTTGAAGGTTTTAAGGATTGGAATGATGATCAAGGGGAATTAATTATAGTTAACAAAAAATTATATTTATTAATGTGTATCATAATTATTTATGAGTATTTGGATTGATTTTGTTTTTTCTAGTTTATTTACAATGGCCTTTTAAAGGAACAAGATAGTCATTACCCGTATCCTTTCATAACTTGTGTTTGTTTTGCAAGGATGTTTTTGGTATATAAAGTGAATGTTTTTGAAATGTTATGTGAGAATGCTTTTTTTTTATGATTTCATTTATATCATGATTTGGTCCCATATTGGCCCTCTTGAAGAAAGAAAATAATCTCTGGTCCCATATTATTTTGAAACTAATGTGGAGGGTTTTAAATGATGTTGCAGTGTTAAATTAACCATATGATAGTATATTAAATTATTTTTCCTTAATATTATTTGTTTTTACATTTGGAATAGTTTGGGAAGTAAGTATGAATATTTAAATAAAGAGTTAAGAAATATGTTTGGTAATGAGTCAATTTCTTAGTATTTTGATTACCTAAATGAATACTGATTTTTAGTTAAATGTATATGGTATGAAATTCATATTGTTTAAAATGTTTATGATGTTAAAGGAATGAGCTTAAATCATTTAAACCCTAAACTCTTAGGGTTATCATCTTCTAAGGTGAAGAAAGCTTCCTTGGATAAGAATCTAGTGATCAATTGAGGTTATTAGATGCACCTTAAGGATGGATTTAGGAAATAAAATAAATGGTTATACTTATACTGATGCCATTTCTTTATCCCATATATGCTTTATTAACATCATTCTAGAAAAATATTATATGACACATTGTAAATTACTAATTTCAATTAAACAAAGATCTTGAAACTTGATTCATCACACATTCTAGTAAAATTATTAATTTTAACAACGATTACTAGCAAATATGGATATATAGAGATTTAAGTAGATGTTTTTTAGTTGAGACATTTAAATTATATTAATTAGACCATTATTCCAATACAGAATGTGCATTGCATTTATAACCAAAACCCTTAGAATTATTCTTAGAATTATTATAACTAATATATAGATTTTAATTTTAATAAAGCAATGCCTTGTAAACTTATAAGAACATTGGTAAATGACCTTATATAATGCATCCAAGGAGTTGAAAAATAAAAATCTATTTAATATATTTAATATTTATTTTTGTTCAAAATATTAAATAAAATTTTCCAATAGAAGGTAAATAAAAAGTTCCAATGGATATCCAAATAAGGTGCTCTCATGTGTTTGATATATACGTGCATTGGAAAATATTTCAATATTTCATGATATCTCAAATATTGTTGTGTCATTACTGAGAAAGAAAACCATTGCATCCATAAATGATACCCACTACACTAATAGTTTTGTTATAAATATAAGTTTATTATTTTAAAAGATTAAAAAATGAGTAGAGTGTTTATCATCCTAGGAATATAGTATTGATTTATAATTTAAAAAAAATATAATGATATGTTGGTAAAATCTAAATGCTGCGGTAAAATCTAATTGCAGAGTTAATGTATATGTATATTTGTGTGTGTGTTTTTTTAGTGTTTCCAATATATATATGCTTGGAAGAATTAAAGAAAATACACTAAGGTATATATATATATATAGATATATATATATATATATATATATATATATATATATATATATATATATATATATAATCTTATTTTTACCATATTTCTATGATCACAATATTGTTGGTTCTATTGTGTTGTTAGATTCTGAGCCCTTAATTTCATTGGTAAAGTTGGTTTATTGTTTAATTTTTCAAAATGGTATTGTATTCTCACTTTCTATCTACATAGAAACCATGTATCTTTATGAGGAATATATTATGTAGATTATTTTTTACTTTTTCATTAATTTTTCAATGGATCGAAATGTTGAATTTAGATTAAATTTAGCTTTTTTTTGAACCCTTGTGAAGGGTTCTGATGGGAATGGTTGTGCTAATGGGTCCACACTCTGACACTAAAATATAGATCCTTCTATAAATTTCCCATGTTTCTCGAAAGGTGTGCACCCTTTTCCATCCATGACTTCCCATAGCCTGAATCTATTCATTTTATAAAGTAACTAGCATAGCCTTGATGGTGTTATGTGAAGAGGAACCCATATGAAAGATAGAAATGTTTTTATCTGGGGTTCAAACACATCTAATCCTTCGAGAGATGTGTGGCCTTGCCACCCTTGGATACATAGATCTCCAAAAATATCTATTATACATTGAGTCTCGTGTAGATCCCACCAAATGAAATATGTCCCAATTCATGTATGGGCCTTCACAAGGGATGAAAGCTTGGATGTGAATTCTAATTTGAAGGTAAATTTGGACCAGGAGAAATATATACCATCACAAAAGTGTCTAATTCATGCAATTCGTAGATCCTCAGATACCAAATATGAGCCCCACATGGAAATGAAATCTAGCTCTAAGGTAATCCAGACTTTCATAATGTGTTGGGCCCCTGCCAAACTTGAATATTCTGAATTTTTACTTTGTGTTAAGGAAAATAAATTTAAGAAGAATGGATTAATATTAAGGCAATGGGTTGACAACTTGAACACAAAATTTCTTGGTAGTTATGGTCCAGGGATTAAACCTCAAATTCCAATCTTTTAACAAAATTGCACTAGGGAATTATTTTTTATTAGTTCAAAGTTGTAACCTATTATAGGTTGGTTAATTCATAATCAAAGGTATATATTCTCTATCAATTTCATCATTATGGAATACACAAAATTGCACAACTACACAAGGAAGGTTACAAAATATCCTTATGCATTACATTTCCACTGAGAAGACTAAGTTATTTTCTCATATGTTTCTATTTTAAATAAGAGAGTGATCACATCATGTCATTTATCACATTGTTCATGAAATAAGTATTTACTAGCAAAATTTAAGTATATTCATTTAGCTCATAACATACAAAATAATCTGCAAATAATGGATATGAAAAAAACTTCACAATGGAACCATTCATTATAACAATAAGCATATAAGACAATTATAAATGAGTATAATAATGAATTTTAGGAATTCAATAATGAATATATAGGATAATTCAGTAGTCAGCAAAAAAACATCCACTATCATAGCTCATAATCCAAATATCTGTAGCATTTATACTTACTGGAGTGTGTTAGAATAGTTGGAAACTAGAGGATGTACTTTTACTATCCCCCCAACTACACTCCATATAAACTACAACTTTCGTTCAAGTGACCACCACCAAGAGAGATCCACATTCTAAGGGTTTTATTTCTCGCATATTTGACATCAAAGGCTAAACACCGAGGAGATGGAGTCCACTGTCGAGGTGATATATCATATTATTTCTAGTAGTAATACCATAGTGATCTATCATATGCTCTCTATAATTATCCAATTATTTAACTTCCTATGGTATCTGATTTGATCTCTCGAGGCAGAATCACCTTCAAAGAATGGGACTCCCAACCATCATAATCATTATTTTATGGCTTCTCCAATAAACCTGCTACTATCGTGATTTTGTATAAGGGACTACAAAAACCATGAGACTCACCCTAAGCTTGAAACATCAATAAAACCAATGGTATTATGGTTGATATCAATGCCAACACTCTTGCTAACTATCAAACAATGCCAACTTCCCAACACATCTTTGAGCATGAATGTTTACATCAATGGAAATACACTTTCTACCACTAGATATTTAAGTAATGTCAACTGTCGAACATTAGTTACTCAAAATAGGGGGAAATTTTGGAGGTAATTAGGTCATTTAACTAAAATATTGATTTAATTGGAATTAATGATAGGAAAAATTATAATTACATAGAATTCATTATATATTTAGGAAATGTCAACTACCCAACATTAGTTACTTCAAAATAGTGGGAAATTTTAGATGTAATTAAGTCATTTAACTAAACTCTTGGTTTAATTGGAATTAATGATAGGAAAAAGTATAATTACATAGGATTCATTATATGGCTAATTCATTTAACTAGAGTCTTAATTTTTTTTTACATAATGCTCAACTTTATATTACTGATGAAAAGTGATAAATTTAGGATAGTTTTGTTATGGGCTACCAATATTGAAACTGGCCCAATAATAGAAGTTTATCTATTTCAAATAACATATTTTATTCGTTAAAAAAATATCCATCAACATAAAAGAGTTTCTTGTGTCTTTTTTGGTGTCCAAACTATAACAAAATTTTTGGTTGTGTGTATTACATCCAACTATACAAAAAAAGAAATTAAAAGGCAGACTCCACACTTAAGAAGAGACATTACTGAAAAATACATAATCACCTAGGATTGACAATTAATTAACGTCGAACCTATGTGTAGCTTCTTTGTGAGTTTGCATGCAACACGATCCATGAATATTCCATGAGTCACCAGCCAGTCGAGGGTTGTGATCAGTGCACTATGATATATGATTTCATGAATTGAACTACCAATGAGCCATTGATAGACACCAAAATCTCTTACTCCCTAAGATGTTGAATATGACTGTAAATACTGATTGTGTCATGACGGAGACAAAACATTGGTCATTGTGCCTTGCGAATCCAAATCCAACCCATGAGATTTGAAGCCACCCTGGACTCATAAAATTTTTGGGAGGGGGTTGGTTTATCCCATCACCATGAATTTTAATTCACAATGGCTTATGAGTAATTGAATGCATACTCCTTCGACTAACTCCAATATATAGAGAATTTTCGAAATAGTTTGAGTGGCTAGATCTACAGTATGAGAAATGACATAAGTTTGAGGCCAATTTAGTGACCATTAGACTCTCAGGACCTTCAAATCTACTCAATCTAAAACCTAATCCCATGAATTGGGCTAAATACTGAGAATGGAAGTTGGTATTTGGCCATAACTTGACTAGAGCCATGATGATTAAACTAGTTCAATTATGATAAAGCATAAGAGTCACTAAGAGGGTCACACCAGAATAGTGAAAGAGGGGGACCAACAGAGGTTCTAGAACTAGCTTGTAAGCAGAGGAGGCCTAGGGTGGCTGATAGTGAGGCCCACCACTATACCAACATTCTAATTATAAGAGAACCATATGAAGCTTAGGAATGGTCCCAAGGAATATTGCGATGAAAAAAGAAGCATAAGAGGCACGATTCCCTTGCGATTTCATATCATAATTTAACATTCTCCCTAGTGAATGGCTCCCTTGGCAAGGTGCAAGTGAAATAAATAAGGTTGGTGGAGGTCGACATTTCATTTTGATGCCACCCTTGTCGAGCCGAGTAAGGAAAAATGGGCAACAATGATGAGGATCCATTATGGTTCTACAAGGACATCTAAATTTACGTATGATGCCCAACATTAACCTATAATTGGAATTATTTCAGTGTTATTTTGAGCGTGTTGGGTAATTGAATGTGCAGAAAAATGGCTTGTAGTTAAATCTAGCCATGTACACCTGCCGCTAATTGACGACCCTAAGAACCTGCCATGGGGGAACTATACCCTTGATTTAATTATCAATAATTATAGGAAACATGATAATAATGCTAGTAGGCATCTCTATTTTATAATAGGCTTTACAAAATTTTAATTTAATTCTCATTAAATATTAAATGGATTTAACCTCAATTGAATATTCTAGAATATTATTAGTAAACAAAATTAAAGGTTGAGATTTATATCCAAAGAAGTTATTTCTTTTTTTCCCTTTTAATTAAATCGACTAATTAAAAAATGTCATGTGAACAAGTATCTTATTGTTTTTTTGGCATGTGGTATTAATAAACCATGGTATTGTAACAATGCGTATTTACATGTTAAGAATATACATGGTAAATTCGGGGTGAATATCCATGGTTAAGAATATTTTCATAACTGTTTTTCAATGTATACATGTTAAAATCATACATTAATTATTTTTTTAACTAATAATTATTATTATTATCTTAAAAAAATTATAAATTAGTTAATTTCTATGGTTTGTTTAATCTTAGCAATGTGAGATGTATGATGACCTAAGTGTTTTGATGCTTATCATGGACTGATTCCTATGAACCTTTACCATCCATTTACTTTATATGGATTCCTTAGTTACATAAAATTTAGGATATAGTTATTTACATCCCTTTAACCCTCTTATCTTTCCCATTTTGCAAAATCAGCACCATGGATGGCCTTTAATATGATCCTTGGAACCTTTTATTAAAATCAAAATGATCATGTTTCTATGTTCAGTAAAAAAGGTGGTTATTATTTTTCAATACAAAATATTAATTAAACACATTTATTTGTGAATATGCAATATTAATTTAATACATGGAAATGATTATTCAATAATTTATAATGCTAGGTATCTTGGATCATTTCATAATTTAGATATTTAAGAATTTTATGTAATACTTTTGTATAGTATTTCATACTTTAATTGTTTGTAATGATCAATTAAGTAACTACATACATATAAATTAAATGGTTGGTAAACAATATGCATCAAAATATTTACATCATAATATATGTCACATTTCAAAAATAAAATAGAATAAAAAATTAACTAAATTATAACTCTATTTATAATTATTATTATTATCATAATCACCAATGACATTAGCAGTGCCATGTTTTCATATTTTGAAGCATACCAATAATTTTTTAAGTGTATTTAAAATGTAGAGAAAATTGATAATGTTAAAAATATTTCTTAAATTCACAAGAGAATTTGCAAATGCATGAAGTTTTAAATTTAAACAAATCCTATCAATGCATTTTATATGTTTAGTTTAAATACGTCTTATCATTTCTCTTGGTATATATGGAGGCCCTATTTAAGGTGCCTCTATACATTTCCTAGATTATTGACAAGTAAAAAATATTTTTGCAATATATTGTACTAAGTAGTGCTCCTATAATGTTAATATGCATAGCCAAAAATGCCACAAAACATTAGAGACATAAGTGACAAAGCGGTGTGTTATTAATATTGAGTATATATGTTTTACAATGTGCTTATGATGTACACAAATACTGATAGAAAATAATAAATGGTCGATCTTGGAAAGAACTACAAAACTCTATATTCCTAGCTAATGGTATCATGTTCTGGAGGACCTAACCATACACTTCCTCCACATGTCTAATAATGTTGATTTCAAAGCACTAGTTACCAATGGTATGAGGTTCCTATGATCATCTAGTCATTCCTAACTAGATGGATTGAAGTACACCATGTAAGACCAATTTTACCATTGTAAAATTGCTTTCACTATTAGAGAAATAATTTAATAAACCATATTTTATGAAGTTATTTATGGTTAAAAGAAGAAACCCCATGAGGAATAATTAAAGAAATCATTATTTATTTTATTTTCCTCTAGGAATAATTAATTAAGCCATTGTTTAAATAATATTCATAACATTTAACCCAGTTATGAGAAATAATTAGATAAATCATTATTTTCCTTAATTTTCTCTAGGAATAATTAATAAAATCATTATTTAGTTATTATTCCTTGTTAATTTTGACTAAATCGCCTAGGAATAATTAAACAAATAATTATTTGATTATTATTCTCTAACCACATTCTTGAAATGCTAAATAAATCATTTAAATTTTTATTATTTCTAAATAAATGTATTTAACCCATTTAAATATCTCTTCCCTCCAACAAAATATAGTAAAATATTCCAAGTGGTTAGATCTAGATTATGGTTAGTAATATTTTATTATTCTCCATTTTCAAGGATAACTCAATATTTTCCTATAAATAGGAGGTTTTGTCCATTCATTCTTCACTTTGATCATTCTCATTGTCGCTATCATTTCCTTTTTCTACTTGAGCTCCCACTTGAGTTCATCACATATTTGGGTTTTCTACATAATTGAGAGAGAGAAACTTGCGAAGCTGAAGCATTGAGGACAACCAACAAACCATCCCATTGAGGGGGACTGGAAACATTTACTTGTTTCCTTCAGTAGGTTTTACATAATATAAAAGATCATTCTTTAAACTTGTCTTGTCTGTTGGTTATTTAGAGCTTTTATGCATTTGTCGCTATTTATTTTTGTTTTTTAAATACTTTTCCGCATAGATCCAGGATTTTGCAGGATTTATTCTCATTTTCTGTTGTAGATATGAAGTGTTTTACAACCATTTCTGTTCTTTGGACTATATTTCATCCATATCTTAATTAAGGTATTTTTGGTACACATGCCAAATGATTTTACACTAACACTTATATTTTATAATGAAATTACCAAACCTATTTTAGTTCTTATCACATATGGATGTAATGGTGATTCTTATGAATATCTCACTAATATTTGAGATAACATGAAATATTGAAATATTTTCCCATGGACCTATATAAGGAACACATGAGGGAACCTTATTTGGATATCTACTCGAAATTTTTATTTAATATTTTAAATAAAAATCAACAATGTTTTTATTGAGGTCGATATTACTGTACACCCACCTATTCCGCCTAGACCTCTATACGATTTCATCATTTTCCTTGATTATAGTAGCACTTAATTTTTTCAACCATTTTTCGAGTCTTTAACTTCTGAAGTTGTTTTGACCCCTAAATGAAATTTTTTTGAGGTCCACATTAGGCACATAGCTGGAGGAAAGGGTCTACCGCAAATCCTATAGTAATCAAAGATATATTTTCAACGAGGTGCTGTATGCGGCAAATGGAGATCATATGACCAACTTATGACCCTGAGAAGTTGGTTGCCCAACTAACCCCAATGGGGACCACAAACTCTTGGAGTTACATCTCTTGGAGTTAGAGTTTTGGTTTTTTAGGATTTCCCTTTGTTTTTCAATAATAAAAAATGCACTTGAGACTCATTATAACACAATTTAGAGGCATTTGGCTGCCACATCTCTTCTCATAATAAGCTACCATTACTCGAGCTAGTTTATTTCCATTTTTCTTGTAAGCACCTTTCATGTCTTTGATATTAATGAAATGAAGATTTATTTATATTGTATATATGTGTTTATGTTTATACCTCTCTCTTTTTTCATTCTTGCATAATCCCGAATTAGTGATATCAAAGTGGTTTTCTCTCTCTCTATTTTTCTTTGCATCTCCCCAACAGGGTCAGTATATAAGGAGTTAGGGCTCAAACTATTTGAGCCTTTGCAACACACTCCTCACAAACCCTAATGACCTCCCATGGAGGAACAAAATAAAGATGAGGGAGAAATATATTCTTTCAAAATATTGCTCAAGGAATCCCTTGAGTGACAGAGCAATGCGATGATGGATAAATTTGGCCATACCCATCAGCGACTACCCGAAGGTGACACATCTTCATCTAGCAGCAACTATAGAGGCGCCACTCCATTTAAGGTACAACTAAACTTTGACATTCCCATATTTGAATGCTAGATATATGCAGACGTGCTATATATATGGTTAAATATGTTGGAATGATGCTTTTCAGTTCATGACTTTTCCAATCGGGAGAAGATTACTTTTTCACTTCTCAAAGTCACCCCCCATGTCAAGGACTCATGACAAACCTGTTGTGAAAAAAGGGATGAGAGATAACCCTAACCTGTTTTTCGACCACACCCACTTGAGATTATTTTCAAGACACCATCAAGGAACAATATTACCCCATGGGGATCTATGAGGACAATTAAATACAATGAACGATGTTCTGGCGGAAATCAAGATGTGAATGAGCTAATGAATTGTTTCCATACTTTGAACACACAGTTGGGTATCAAATATTTAGAAAAACATTTAATGCTCAAGTACCACAATTTCTTACAAAAATACATTCAGGAGTAAATGGAGTTCCTCGACATCTCCATGATCGGTGTAGCATACCATTACATTATCAAGATTGAGCATAATTTTATACAGATGAAGTGATACTTTGGATATATGAATCTAAAGGAAGGCAAAGGCACCCCCAAACAACATAAAAAATCACAAAGAAAAGGTGAAGCAACCCAGGAAAACCCATCAAAGCTTCAAGCCAAGAAAAATACCATGAATAGAAATAAGGACATAGGGAAATGATATGAGTTACATAAGAGCCCTGCTCTCAACACGAGTGTTGAACTAAGAGGCCATTAGTGGTTGAGCTCAAGGATTTTGAATCAAATGCATTACTGACTCTGTATTAGAACCTAATAAGGGGAATGACAAAGGGAAGAAGATTATTCATGTAGAGCCTAGTGCCACCATTTCCACCACCATGATCTAGAAGAATGAGCCTAAAGATCCATAGGAGGGGGAGTGGCTCTTGCAATCATAGATGTGGTTGAAGGGTTCTCTGCTTCAGTTCATTATCGACAATGAAAGACAAAATAACCTCTTATAAACAAAGTTTTTGAAGTTTTTATGGCTATCGACCACACCAGACCCACAGTCGTAAACCATTGGTTGGCTTCACCAAGGGCAAGAACTCCTCGTGAGCTAGCAATGTCGCCATCCATACAACATCAAGTCATTCACAAATGAGGTACTATGTGATGTTGCTCCTCTTGAATTTTTTCATGTATTATTAGGAAAACCATACTTGTTGAAGAATCATGTTATGTATTATTGTAGGCCTCACATTGTTATTATCTATTTAAGAAATAAGTTATGCAGGATACCAGAGGTAGCACCTCCTATCACCATCTCTTCGATCTTTGTCAAGAAATGCAGTAAGATCATTTCCCAGACTGAAAAATTGTCTTCCTTATGATTCACCCTCAGGGAAAGAAGAAGAATGAGGCACATCCATATCCTCCAGACATGGCTCCTCTTCATCAAATCAATATATGGACAAGCTCGTGTAGGAGTACAAGTAAATATTCACCTCACCCACAAGGGTACCATTGCAATATCATGCCAAGCACTCCATCGGTTTGACCCCGGATGTGCCGCTACCCAACAAACCAATATAATCGCTCAGTTTTTGAGAATGATGAAATTAAGAGACATATTTAAGTTTTTTTACTTTAAGAGCACATCAGGCCAAGCTCATTACCCTCTTTGAGACTAATTGTTCTGGTACAGAAGAAATACGACACTTGGAGAGATTATATTGGCTATCGAGTGCTGAATAAGATCATTGTTTGGAATAGGTATCCAATCCCATGGATTGATGAAATTTAGAACCAACTCAAGGGGCACAAATATTTAGCAAGATTTATTTGAAGTCCAGTTATGACCAACAGCCAATCGATCCCTCTGATGTGTGTAAGATTGCCTTCAAATCTAAGGAGGGACTTTTTAAATGGTTGGTGCCTTTCGGGTTCACGAATACCCCCACAACCTTCATGAGGCTGATGGAATACATGTTTCGACCCTTCACTAGCTAATTCATGGTAGTGTATTTGGCTGACATATTGATCTTCATCCAGAGTTGGGAAGAGCACTTACACTATAGTTGTAGGTCCTCAAAACCTTGCCACAATAGACGTTATGTGCCAATTTAAGGAAATGCACTTTTGGTATGACCCAAGTTCACTATCTAGGCTACCTCATTGATGAGTAGGGTGTGCACGTGAAATCATCCAAGATACAAGTTATTCGATATTGGTGTACCCCAATCACTCTAACATAGCGACACAACTTTCTACAACTTGCTAATCGCTACCACAGGTTCATGTTGGGTTTCCCTCCTATCAGTTGACCTTTGAGTCAAGTCACCAAAGGTAGAGCGAAAGAAAATTTCTTATAATATGAATCCCAACAAAAGGAATTTTCAAAGTAGAAGCATCACTTCTGCTCTGCATCAATGATCAGGTTACCAGAACTACAACAACTATTTGATATTGATACAGATTCCTCCAACTCTGCTATCAGGGCAATTCTTACTCACCAAGGGCATCTGGTGGAATATCACATTGAGACACTTTTAGAAATAGTTTGAACGTATCCGACCCATCAAAAATAGATATATTCCATCGTGCATGCCTACCAATAATGTAAGAATTACATTATCGGGAAGGAAACAATCATCCACACAGATCACCAATCCTTGCAGTTCATACAGACATAAGGAAAATTTTAGAACGATCACCATTAGAAATGGTCCATATATCTACAAAAATTCCATTTGAACATCAAGTACAAGAAGAGAAACACCAACAATGTCGCATACTCTCTTATACAACCACCTATGACAAAGAGATATATTCCATTGTGCAGGCCTGTTGATAATGAAAGAATTACATTATGGGGAAGGAAAAGGTCATCCCAATAGACCACCAACACCTCCAATTCATATAGACACAAGGAAAGTTGTAAAATGATCTCCATCAGAAATGGTCCACATATCTACAACATTTCCATTTGAAAATCAAGTATAATAAGGGAAACACCAATAATGTTGTAGACTATCTCATTCAGCCACCAGTTATGGAATTGACCACTATGCTTGCCTCCAGTGGACACAAGACTTTAGGGTGGCTGCATATTTACAAGAGAAATCCAAAACTCAACAACACATACCATATGCTCTTGGAAAGCAAGAAAGTTCCATATTTTCGACTCCATGGCACACTATTATCTTACCTAGGACACCTTTATATTCATTCAAGAGAGAATGCCAACCTGATTTGGGAGGTACACTAGAGTCGAGTTGTTGGATATTTTAGAGTAGCGAAAATAGTGGCAGTGTTGTAGAAGTATTTTTTTTGGTGCTACCTTTGACATGATGTTGGTAAGTACATCAAATCATGCACCTCTTGCACAATTTCCAAACCAACAACCGAGAAGCAAGGCCTATATACTTGTTGGCTCAATGGTCCTAACCCAGGTTCAGAAAGCAAGGTTTGCTAACAAAATCTTATACTACTGGCCCTTTCGTTAGTGACCTGCTTTCGCAGGTCAAAGTCTCACCCGAAGTAGTATGGGTGGGTGCTGGAACCAGGTTTCCACACCCTGAGAAAGGATGGTTAAAGCAAGTAGAGCGGTGCTAGGTCTTATAATCCCCAATTACCTTATTCTACGCAGATTTAATTAAGTCTCTATTCGCATCCACGTGCATTATATCTATAGTTATATGCTTGTTATAACATCAACACAGTAGTACATAAACAAAACATAACATATTTGGATTTAAGAACGCGGTATACAGATCCTTCGTAGCTTAAGGACAAAAAACGCATAATATAGCAATTAGTAGTAACTCACGTAAAATTACTCACATATTTAGTTCTCTTAACAATCTTTCGCATTCATTCATTCATCAATTCTTCCTTGTAATTCCAATTCCCTTCCCAAACTATGCACACAGCAGCAGGGTCCGCACACAGCTGGACCTTGATCTCTGCGCACACAGCCAGCAGGAGTCCGTTCCCCAAAACTCAAACAGATAGCTTAAACAATAGATCACATCAATAGCTCATCATTTCCTATCCTTTACAATACAAAATGCATCTTTATTTATAACAATCTAGCCTCGACTTTCCTATTATCTGCAACCCTTGGCTTTCGGACCCTTGGTTTACCCTTTGACCCATTACAATGCGTTTAGGGTTTTGATCCACCCCAAAACCCCTACGCTAGATTAAATATAATGAAAAATATAAAAAATGGACTAGTTTCGTAGCTTGTTAGGAGACCCCATTCCAACAGTCCCCCAACACAATCTTGTGACTCGTCCCGAGTCACTGTAGTGGTGCAGCTTCGATTTGCATGCACAAGGTAGCCAGAGTGCAGAGGAGTGGTGGGAGCACTTCGTTACTCTAGGCCGTAGCTCCTTGTGCAATGTTGACCAATGTCAGCGAGGGAGGGCCATCTGGAGCCACGGTAACCCATTCTAACAATTGGTGGAGGTGCACGATGGTAGACTAAGCATCTTTGATAAGCTAAAGTGGGGGGTCGGCCCATGGTTTCAACTGTTTTCAAGTGACATGCATATTTTGGTGAAGGTTCTCAATCCTATCCAAGATGGCTAGATGCTGCGCAGAGACGGTGGAGGGTGAGGAGGCTCTAACTTCGTCCAGAGCAGCTTACCCCTACTGCAATTCTGTCTGGATATGCTGAAGCATGGAATGGTGTTGGATGGCCATCCATAGTTGGGTAGCTACTTAGACCAGTTGTGCACCCTGTGTCAACTTCTCTTGAATAATCTGTGTTGCCTCTGCAACCAATACAATTCACTGGTCCTGTACTTCCTGAGGTATGTCATACTACTGTCGCCTAGCTTGGTCATGGTGGCAAATTTCACGCAACACTCTGGTGTGTAGTCCTTGTAGCTCTGTGTGAGATAGTTGCGCTAAATCCATTTGGATGTCCCCCATAGTTGGATTAGGAGCATTGACGAGGGAAATTCGAGGGAGGGAACACACATTTCTTTGGTCGAGCAGTGTTCTGGAGTTGCGGAGAAGCCGCAACATGTCCCTGTATCCTAGCATTCCGTTTGTGCATGGTTCACAGACAATAATTTTTTTCGGGAGCCATTGCTCACCCATGTGGTTGTACTCAGCATTCCCAGGCTCTCTTGTTGGGTCCATCCTAGCAACACGAAAGCGGGCAACCCAGAGAATGTTACTGAGCACAGAAAACCAGTACGAAGATAGAAGGATCATGTTGTAGGGTGAATAAATATCCTGGTGTGTAATTATCCAGCCATCCAGACACTGTTAGGAGCTATTTAATGGTGGAGTAGCCCATTTGTGAGACTGACCATCAATTAGGTAGATCAATCTTACCATAAATGGCTGCATTGATGATCTACCACCAATTGTGCGTACTTGTAAGATCACTTTTTTATTAAATCGGGATGTGATGACGGTCGTCTTATGTGCCTGAGGTTGTTTCCATGGAATGTCAGACCATGGATGACACCTCTATGTCGTTCGCATACCCTGAATTAAGGTCGACGTGAGGTGTGTCCTCAAATTGGCCATCCATCTTTTCGAGCCATGCGCTTCACCCCTGGTTCGAATGTCCTTGCACCAGAGGGCTGCGTCACGCGTCCTTGTGCCATTTATTACTTGAGGCATTTGCCAATTCTTCAAATGACCTATGGGTCCGAGCATGTCCGTAACCCAACACATGCCTAGGTTAGCGGTATCCCGACAAGCCTGTCCGTCCAAGGTTTGATCGCACCCTTGAGTGTTGTATGTCAAAAAGTGTCTGTGTAGGTCAGATGACCTCGTATTCCATCTGGTAACTGGGGTCCCTATGCATAGGATCACCCTTCTCCAATACTTCTCCTGAGTGAATAATATCGGTCCTTGCAAAGGTGCTCCATGCAATGTTAGTGATAGTGCCCCGAGCTTGCATTCCATGGAAATCTTATGTTTAATCGTCACCTAACTATCATCTGCGTCCTCCTGGAAGGATAGGTTCCTTTCCGTGGTATAGATGCACCAAAAATTCCTAACGTTATGAAGACATCAGAGCACCGAAGCTTTGTGAAATCAGCCTTACCAATTTTTCAGCTCCTCATCAGAGTCAAAAAAGCATTCACTGTCCTTTTCGTAGTAGAGAATTCCTTCATCCGTGGAGTTAACCCAATCTTCATCCTGCGCAGTTAATTTATAAATTTGATCTAATTCCTCCTCCTCATAGGCTAGTTCGGTATACCGTACACCTTTTGCTGGATCCATTGGTACTATGACACACATACCTTTGATTTCAAACACCATGTTGCGCTTCTTGATATTGATGACACCCCCCATGTCAATTGCCCACTCCAATCCAAGGAGCGCAGGGTAGGGATCCACATAATCCACAATTTCTATGACTTCAAAGTCAGTTAGGACTTTTACCCCTACGATATCAACCATAACTTTTGATAACCCCCCTAGAGGGATGATTTTTTGTTGATTGGCCATTCGCAGCTGGCTGGTGGACCATTCTAATTTAGGGTTCTCCCATTCGTTGCCATGTCTTCTTTGGTAATACATTCGCATCTGAACCCAAATCTAAAATAACCTGATCCATCTCGCAGTCACTAATCTACGCAGTCAATCGCATCTCTCTTCCGGTGTGCTTCTTATAGCTGTATAGTTTGTGTACATCCTTGGTTTCAGGGATCAAATTGGTCCGAACTACACAGGTATTTTGCAGTCCTTGGAGATTACCTACATCCTACGGATTTCGTAGCAGCTTCAAACATGCCTTTAAAAATGGATCAACCCCTTCCTCTATCTGAGGTTGTGTTGGTGACTGCGTAGGGACTTTCAGTGGTGTTTGTTCTTTGAAAGGCACTCCTTCCCAGGAGGCAAGCTCCTCTTTTTCTCCCCGGGTGACCAGCCTGCTGCATTTCATGACTTTTGCATAGGGATCCACCTTTCTTAGCTTGGATTTAACTCTTTGAATTTTTTGTGTAGGGGTGGGCTGCTTTTCCTGCATCTTGGCTATTAAAATTGGGCAGTCCTCTACCTCATGGTCCAGCTGCCTACAATATTTGCATGATGGCCTACTGGGATTTGGGCATTCTTTGGCAAAGTGCCCTATTTCCCCATATTTATAACAGACTAGCTACCCATGCCCTCATCCTGCGCTTCCTCCCTGACCTCCTCTGGCTCGGGCTGGTGATCCTCAAAAGTGTGCAGAAAGTCTTGGTGAAGTAGGGTCCGATTTTACCCTATATAAGTTCCCACGATCCATCATTAAGTCATAAGTAGAACATTTCTGCTCATCATGTCCCACTGATCGAAGAATCGGCACCATTGTTGCTTTAGTTCTGGGACATGCGCACCTAACCGAGGGAAATGGTTCGTATCATGCAGTCCTGCTACCCGAAAATCATCACACCATAGTGCAGATCTGCCTGAACTTGGTCATGATAGGATGGGTTCCCTACCTGCCCCTAGGCGTACCGGACTAGGTCCTCCTACTTGCATGTAATCCGTGAGTAGAGGGCACTGATCCTTCATATTTCCATACACCTGGCATCGTATGCACTAGAGATCCGCACAAACGTCCTTTCCTCGCTCTTTTCATAGGTTCTGTATCTCCATATGCATAGCCCCAAGTTTTTCCTGGATTGTTGTACCCCTACTGTCGTATCCTCTTGGGGGGCAGCCTCTAGATTCATAGTGAATGCCACAACGTTCTCCTACGATTCAAAGGTCTGATGACTTATTGGTGTGTGCAAGTGAGGTAACAACATAGCAATGAACCATTCTGTATCATTTCTATCATAATATTTCAATCACTGATCAGCCTCCCATACTAACTCAGATGCACCTTGTTTGAAGTCCTTTACTTTTGATACCAACTGGGAATAAGATTTCAACTTCTTGAACTGGTGCTTCAAAGTGTCCTTGATATCTTGAATAGATGCGGCCCCATTCTGGGCAATATACCAGATATACCAGTCTAGGGCCCTATCCTCGAAGGCCAACGATAGCTGCACCCTTTTCACCATATCACTCGCAACATTATGCGCAGTCCATACAGAGTCTACAATGAACCAAAATCGATCCATATCTTCATCTCCTACCCCCTTGAAGGTAGGTAGCTTCAAATGTGCAACCATATCACTATCTAGGAGGGTGGAGGTATAGGCGAATTCTTACCTTTTCGCGGCCTAGATGGCGATGTAGCTGGGGGAATCTTGCATAGCTAGTTCCTGCAATGGGTTGTAAGTGGATCTCCCTCCGTTAAGGTTGGTCTGATAGTATTTACCACTGCGTGTCGCGCTCCCATCTAGATCCGAGGTCATCCAGTCAGTATGACTACACAAAATGCTCTTTTCGCACAGTAATTTTTTGATCAGCAACATTAACGACCTCAGAAATTTTCTTCAGAATCCTTTGAAGAATCGTCGTTCGGCCTCAAATTATGATACAAACTGATCAATGGAAAATTTCGTCACAAATCCTCCCAGCAGACTATCCACCCAGTGTTCCACCATTCATGTGATAGTATTATCAGTTTTTTCCAGCTGCTCAAGAAGCTCTAGGGTCCACTGAGTGACTCACTCGTCCTTCAAGCATTTCTGGAATTCCACAACCCTGGCCAGTCACTCTTGGAGTTCAATTAAAAATATTACAAAGAATATTTTGTAGCTTTCAGTAAGAATGTACCTATTTTTCCACCTTTCTGCCGTTAATTTTTCACTACGGTTTTATTTTACTGCGAACCCCTAGATCTTTCTTTCGAACCAGTATTCAATCTCTTTTCTTTCAAGTTTCCAGTATTCTCTTTTCATTACCCGATTCCTCTCTCATACTTCTTCTGGTCCTGACAACGGAACCATTTTTTGGCTCGAGGGGTCCTGACCCAGGTTCAGTAAGCAAGGTTTGCCAGCAAACCCCTATATTACTGGCCCTTTTGGTAGTGACCTACTTTCATAGGTCAAATTCTCACCCAAAGTAGTATGGGTGGGTGCTGGAACTAGGTTTCCGCACCCTGAGAAAGGATGGGCAAAGCAAGGAGAGCAGTGCTAGGTCTTGTAATCCTCGATTACCTTATTCTACGCAGAGTTAATTAAGTCTCTATTTGCATCCATGTGTAATATATCTATAGTTATATGCTTGTTATAACATCAACACAACAATACATAGGAAAAAACATAACAGATCTGGATTTAAGAACACAGTATACAGATCCTTCGCAGCTTAAGGACAGAAAATGCATAATACAGAAATTAGCAATATTTCACATAAAATTACTCACAGATCCATTTCTCTAACAATATTTTTCATTCATTCACTCATAAATTCTTCCTTACAATTCCAATTCCCTTCCCAACCTACGCACACAGCAGTAGGGTCCGCACACAGATGGACTTCGATCTCTGTGCACATAGCCAGCAGGAGTTTGTTCCCCAAAATCCAAACGGATAACTTAAACAACGAATTGCATCAATGGCTCATCATTTCATATCCTTTACAATACAAAATGCATCTCTATTTATAACAATCTAGCCTCGACTTTCCTATGGTCCGTAACCCATGGTTTTCGAACCCCTAGTTTACCCTTTGACCCATTACAATGCATTTGGGTCTTTGACCCACCCCAAAACCCCTCGTCTAGATTAAATATAATCAAAAATATCAAAAATGGACCATTTTTGCAGCTTGTTAGGAGACCCCGTTCCAACAATACTCATCTTCCTTCTCCTAGTCAGCCTTGGGAATCCATCTTCATGGATTACGTGTTGGGCCTTCCTTCTACTAAGCATGGAAATGACTATGTTTTCATCATTGTCGACAAATTCTATAAGATGTAAATTCTAGTGGCTTTCACAAACAATATCATAGCATAATCCACTGCTAAGCTCTTCTTTGAATGAGTGTGGGTACACCTTGGAATCGCACAGTCTATTATATCAAATCAGGATAGCAGGTTCCTGAGTACATTTTGGTCAAGCTTCTATTCGATGCTAGATCTAAGCTCGTAAATTCCATGGCCTTCCACCCCCAAACTAATGGCCAAACAAGGGTCTTCAACATGATGATCATGTACATTTTATGCATGTACAAGTGAAGGAATCCATGAAAATAGGATGAAAGCCTCCCTTATGTCTAGCTCAGCTACAATAGAGCTCTCCATAATAGAACTGGCCAAAACCTATTTCAACTGGTATTGGGATTCCAGTCAGTATGTCCCATTGATGTGGTCATACCATTTGTAGCTACTCATATAGATTCATTTCATGTATAATCCAAAGCTGACGGGGCAAACAACTTCATTTAGTGCATTCAACACAATAGCTAGTAGGTCCATGACATATTGGAGAGATCCAATGATCAGTACAAGTAGTGTCATGATAAACATCAGGTGCCACATAAGTTCCAGGTGGGAAAAAATGTTTGGTCACATTTGCAAAAGGATCATCTCGCTCAGCCCCACTGCAAGCTTCACCCTCTCTGATATGGGTCATACACCATCACTAAGGTTGTAGGAGTTAATTCCTTCAAGCTCTACATTACACCGTTACTTAGCCTGCATCCAATATTTAATAAGGACCCATTGTGACCATACTTTCCGCCATTGTTGGACACATATGATGTTGTTGAGCATATGACACCAACATAGATCAACCGAAGCTGCATCAAACAATCCATAAGTGACAGGATCACAGACAAACAGATCAAGAACACTATCCAATAGAGGATCGAACTATATGGAGTTGTCAACGTAGGTAAACTCCATCACTACGACAAGTTATTAACCATGGACCAACTTAGACATAAATTTCCTCACCTCATGGAGGCTTTTCTTGCAATGGTGACCATTGCTTCCTAAGGGGTGAGGACTGATCGAGATGGATATTGGTGGCCACCCACCTATTTCACATATACCTCTAGTTGGTTTCATCATTTTCCTTGATTATAGCAACATTTACTAATTTTTATATTTTTTTAGGTCCTAAACTTTCGATGTTGTTTTGACCCCCTAAAAGACAATTTTTTGAGGTCTACAACAGTTTTGTATTTGTAGGAAATTTCGTGCAAAAAATCTTGTAGTACGCGAAGAGATATTTCCAATGAGGTGTCTTATGTGCCAAATAGATATCATATGACCAAGTTACGAACTAGGTAATTTGGCCGCCCACTTAACCCTAACAGTGCCCATAAACGCTTGGTGTTCGATCTCCTGGGGTTAGGTTTTTGGTTGTTTAGAGTTTCCCTCTGTTGTTCAATAATAAAAAATTCCCCTGAGCCTCATTGTAACACAGTTCGAAGGCATCTAGTCACCATATCTCTTCTCAAAGATAAGCTAACATCGCCTGAGCTAGGTTATTTCCATTGTACTTGTAAGCATATTTCAGTTATTTATTATTAATGAAATGAATATTTATTTCTGTTGCATATTTTTGTTTATGTTTATATCTATATTCTCTTTCATTTTGTCATAATTATGTATCATTTTCAAACTCATGGGATGCATTGTATATGGTCATTCACCATTTTTGTTATAATTTTACAATTCATTTCTTAAAATTAATAAAAATAAAAATATATGGATTAGTTATAGTGAATTCGAGTTTCTTGTTTATAAATGAAACAATGCACTATATGTGTTGATAAAATTTGATCCAGGTATATATTGATGGCCACCCACCTATTCCACTATTATCCCCACAATTTTTTCTTTCAGTTATTCAATTTACTTAATTGTATCACAATTTACTCTTTTTGGCAGTTTTTTCGGGTCATGAACTTCCGAAGTTGTTTTGGGGCTCCAAACAAATTTTTTTGTGAAAACTGGGAAGGACATGAGCCTTTCATTGATTTTTGTCATGAGAAATTTTTAGTCCTCAGATAGATCTTTCTAATAAGGTATTTTGCGCATCAAACATAGATCGTATGCCAAAGTTACATCCCTGGGAAGTTGATGTACCAATTAACATAAACGGAGCCCATAGTTTTGGCACTTCATCTCCTAGGATTAGGTTTTTTGATGTTTATGATTTTCCATTGCTTCTCAACAATAAATAGGCCTTTGAGCCTCATTGTGACACAATTCATAGGCATGTAACTACCACATCTCTTCTCAAAGATAAGATACCATGGTTTGACCTAGTTTATTTTCCATTATGTCTGTAAGAATTTTTTCGTATTTTATATTAATGAAATAAAGTGTTATTCCTATTGAATCTCTATGTTTATGTTCATTTCTATATTTAATTGCGTTCTTGCATAAGTCTAAATCAGTGGGATCAGAGCGGTATTCTCTTTCTCAATATTACTTTGCATGTCCCCAATGAGGTCGACGTATAAGGACTTAGGGCTTGATCTGGTTGAACATTCACAAGATCAGCCTTGCAAATCTTGGCGACCTCGAGGATATTACTCGACAAGGCCCTCGAGGAACAAAATAACGTGATGATGGATAGATTTTCCCAGATCCTTCAACGACTGCCCACCAATGGCACATCTTCGTGCAACAGCGACTCTAGAGGCACCACTCCTTTTAAGGTACAAGTTAACTTTGACATTCCCATATTTGAGGGAAAAATAGGTGCAAATTTTGTAGATATATGGTTGAATCTATTAGAAGTATTTTTATAGGCTGATGATTTTTCAAATCGGGAATCGATTACTTTTTCACTCCTCAAAGCCACTGCGAATGTCAAGGACTGGTTGGAAACCTGCTATGAGAAAAAGGATGAGAGTGAACCCTCCCTATTATTGGTCACACACACTTGGAATTATTTCTGAGATTCCATCTAGGAAAAATATTATCTCGTGGGGAGCTATTATGACAAGTACATAGAATGGACTACGTTATGGAAACAAAGGGATAAATATGTGCATGAGATTACGAATCTGTCCCATAACCTGTGCACAAAGTTGCATATCAAAGAATCAGAGAATCATTGGTTGTTGAAGTACCACAGTTGTCTCCATAGATATATTTAGCAGGAAATGGAGTTCATTGACATCTCCTCGATTGGTGCAACATACTGGCATGCTGCCAATATTAAGCATAAATTTAAATAGAAGAAGCGAGACTTTGGATATGCAAATCAAAAACAAGGGAAAGGCACCCAAAACCACAGAACAAAGGAAAATTCCAAGGAGGGGTGACCGTGGACAACTTGCCAAAGCTGCAAGAGAAGGAAAACATCACACAATGAAAGAAGGACACAAAAAAGTTGTGTGAGTTCCATAAGAGATCCACTCACAACATAGGTGAGTGTCAAGCCAAGAAATCACTAGTGGCCAAGCTAAAGGCTTATGAATTCATATGCATGTTCCGACTTAAAATCATAAATCGATAAGTGAATGTAAAAGGGCATCAGATTATCGATGCAGTGTGCAACGCCACTTCTTACACCACCAAGATCCAAAAGGAGGAACAAAAATATCTAGAAGGAGGAACCTGAAGATCCAAAGGAGGGTGAAAACCTCTTCCATTCCTATATATGGGTGAAGAATTCCCCATTGTAGTTCATTATCGACAACAGGAGCAAAAATAACCTCATTTCAACAGAGGTTGTGAAGCAACTTGGTCTGCCGACCAAAACACACCCACAACCATACACCCTTGAGTGGCTTCACCTAGGATGGGATCTCTCCATCAGATATCAATGTCGCCTTAGTTACAACATCAATCCCTTCACTGATGAGGTATTATGTGATATTTCTCCTCTTGATGTTTGTGATGTGTTATTAGCCCAACCGTACTTGTGGAAGCGAAATGTTGTGTATGACTCTAGGCCTCGCATTGTTATTATTACTTTAGTAAATAATTTGTACATGATACCGGAGGTAGCACCCCCTATCAACATCTCTTCTATCCTTGAAAAACAATGTCGTAAGCTCATTTCCAAAACTGGGAATTTTTTTTTTCATGATGATCCACCCTCAGGGAAAGAATAATACCATGTCCAAGATCGTGGAGGAGTATGGGGACATCTTCAACTCACCCTCAGGGGTATGTCAGCATTTTTAGGTCAATAAATCCATCGATATGACCCCAAGCACACCGCTACCCAATGGAATGATCTATCGACACTCTGTTTTTTATAATGACAAAATCAAGAGGTAGATTCAAGAGTTGTTGCAGAGAGGTCACATAAGGCTGATTTCATCGCCGTTTGGGAGCCCAATCTCATTTTTGCAGAAGAAGGATGGGATTTGGAGACTCTGTATTGAATATCGAGCACTGAAAGAGATCACTTTCATGAATAGGTATCCAACCCCATGGATTGATGACCTTCTCGACCAACCCAAGGGGGCCAAATATTTCAAGAAGATCGACTTGAAGTATGGGTATCACCGGGTACCAATTGAAGCCTTCAATATGTGGAATACTTCCTTCAAAGCCAAGGAGGAAATTTTTGAATGGTTGTTCATGCCTTTCGGGTTGATGAATGCTCCTGCAACATTCGTGAGGTTGATGGGCAGCATATTGCAACCATTCACAAATTAATTTTTGGTGGTGTATTTGGATGATATCCTTATCTTCAACTAGAGTTGGGAAGAGCACCTCCACCACATTCGACAAGTCCTCCAACAATTGTGGCAACACAAGTTGTGTGCCGATTTCAAGAAATTCACTTTTGGCATGAACTAGATTAAATATATGGGATACATTATTGACAAACAGGGGATGCATGTGGACGCAGCCAAGATCCAGGTCATTTGAGATTGGCCAATGCCAACCACTCAAGAAGAGCTCCCCATATTTCTAGGTGTTGCCGATTTCTACAGTATTTTCCTATTTGGGTTCTCTCATATCACTTGGCCTTTGAATCAAGTCACCAAGGGAGGAGTGAAATAAAAGTTATTTTGGCCTAAATTTCAATAGAAGGTGTTCATAGAGTTGTAGCATCACCTCTAATTTTCATGAGTGCTCTCATTACCAGACTTGAATCAACCATTTTAGATAAAGAAAGTTGCTTTTGACTATGACATTGGGGAATTACTTACTTAGCAAGGGCATATAATGGCATATCATAGTGAGACACTTTCAGACACATTATGAAAGTATCCCACCTCTGACAAAGAAATGTATTCCATTGTGCAGACCTACCGACAATGGAAGAATTATATTTTAGGGAAGGAAATGATCACACACATAGATGACTAACCCCTTTAGTTCATTCAAACAGAAGGGAAGTTGCAAAATGATTTCCATCAGAAATGTTCCACATAGCTCTAATAGTTCCATTTGAACATCAGGTACAAGAAGGGCAGGAATAATAATGTTGTATATTTTATTAACCGAATGTTGATCATGGTGTTAACTAATGTGGTTCACTATTCTGGGAATGAGACTTCAGGTTGGCCACATCTCTACAAAATTTATCTAGAATTCGACAACACATACCAGTGGCTCCTAGAGGGTAAGCAAGCTCCAAATTTTCATATCCATTATGCACTGTTATGCTAGTTGGGATACCTATATGTTCCTTCAAGTGAGTGTGCCAATATTATTTTGGAAGTGGAATAAATTTGGGCCGTTTGAAATTTTGGGGTCAAAAAAATAGTGGTAGTACTAAAAAAGTATTTTGACTAGCCGAACCTTGGACATGATGTTGGGACGTACATCAAATCTTGCATTTCCTGTGCCATTTCCAAACCAACCATCAAGATAAAAGGCCTATATACTCCACTTCCTATCCCTACTCAACCTTGGGAATCCATCTCCATGGATTACATGTAAGGCCTTCCTTCTACCAAGCATGGCAATGACTGTGTTTTTTTGTCATCGAAAAATTCTCTAAAATGGCCATTATGGTAGCCTACAAGAAGAATATCAAAGAATATGCCATTTCAAAACTCTTCTTTGAATGAGTGTGGGTACACTTTGGGAATCCACAGTCCATTATCTCAAATTAGCTTAGCAGGTTCCTTAGTACATTTTGGTCAAGTCTCTGGTTGATGTTGGACATGAGGCTCACTAAGTCCATAAATTTCCACCACTAAACTGATGGCCAAACATAGGTCATCAACAAAATGTTCCTACACATTTTATGCCTGTACAACTCAAAGCATCCATGCACATGGGATAAAAGCCTCCCTTATGTCCAACACAACTATAACCAACCTCTCCACAACTCAAATACCACAACCCCTTTCATATGGGTTTATGATTCCAATCACTATGTCCCATTGATGTGGACATATCATTTGCAGCTACTTAGGTAGATTCAACTCATGTCCAGTCCAAAGTAGACAACGCGAAAAACTTCATTGAGGACATTCAACACATTCACCAATAATTCCATGAAATATTGGAGAGAGCCAATGCTTCACCAAGTATGGGATATCTATGTCAGCCAACAGTGTCACCTTCCCTACAAAATCAAGCCCTTCGCAGATGAGGTATTATGTTATAATGCTCTTCTTCATCTTTGTGATGTATTATTAGGCCAACCATACTTGTGGAAGCAACATGTTGTGTATGAGTCCAGGCCTCACGTTATTATTGTCACTTTTGGCAATAAGTTGTACATGATATCAGAAGTAGCACCACCTACCCTCATCTCTTTGATCACTACAAAACAATGTAGTAAGCTCATTTCCAAAAATGGGAAATATTTTTCCATGATGAACTCACCTCAGGGCAGGAAGAAGACTTTGGCCATGAGCTCCAGACAGGGATCCTCTGCATGACAAAAACAAATGGACAATGTCATGGAGGATTACGAGGACATCATCACCTCACTAGTAGGGGTACCTATGCATTGTCATGTCAAGCATTGCATCGATATGACCCCAGGTTCGCTGCCACCTAATCGAATGATCTATCAACACTCTGTTCTATAGCACTAGTATAAAATGATGAAATTAATGACTAGGTGACTAAAATAATTAGTCACCACAATTATTTGAAGTGAATTACTACTAAATTTGAGCAATTTTGAGCGACCAAACTAAAAATGACTAAATTAAATGACTAATTTAGTCTAGAGATAAAATATACGACTAGATAATAAGTTACTAAACTAAAAGAGACTAAATTCAATGACGAATTTAGTCCATGAATAAAGTATATGAATAGATAATTAGTGACAAAATAAAAAATTATTAATGAAAACAAACACTATAGTCAAAACATAAATATATGACCAACTAACTAGTGCAACAAGTATATGAATTAGTAATTTATGCTAGTCATTTTTAATTGTGTCACTCTGGATTTATGCTAGTCATTTTTTATTGATTCTGAGACATCTTTAGTTATCAAATTGATATGTATAACTAGTATAAAATGAGTAATTAGTGACTAATAAAATTAGTCATTGCATCTTTTCCAAGTGAAATACTACAAGAAATGAGCAATTATTAGTGACCCATCTAAAAATGACTAACATAAATGACTAATTCAGTCTTGGGCTAAAATATATGACTAGCTAATAAGTAATACAAATAAAAATGCCTAATGTGAGTCACTAATTTAAACTAAACTATGGCTAGCTTCTAATAGTGTGTTAATTAGCTCTAAGTGAAGTTCCCCTAAAATAATGGGCTACCTACAACTACTTGAATTTATTGAAAACATTATTCATAAATTTGAAAATATTGATATCATTATTCATAGATTTGAAATATTTTCCACCTCCTTAAATATTAGTAGATGTTACCCCTATGTGTAAACATCATGTCCCCTTTCCCTCTTTATATGAGCATACTTTCTCATATTAAGGAGTTCTTCAATAATTTTTATTGATGCCCTCATGCCAAAATGATCACTCTATAAGTTTTATAAATCATTAGATATAGCCTACATATTTTTGCTAAAAATTTAAAATTAGAATAAAAAAATATTATTCCCAGTATTAACAACACACAAATAAAAAAAATTAATCTCAGTAATAGTAACATAACCTACCACCTCAATTGAAATTTTCAGCTAATATACAATTAACATATAAACATTTACTTTCTCACTACTCTTTTTCCTTAATGTTCAATATATTCATTTTTCAAAATCATTAGATATAACCTACTCTTTTTATTATTTTTCAATGATCAATATGTATATTTTCAAAATCATTAGATATCAGCTATATCTTTTTCCAAAAAAAAAAAAAAAAACCAATTATTGATAACATTAGTAACATGTTCAAATAGAAAAAAAATAACCTCAATAATATCACCCTAACCTACCATCGAAATTGACATTTTCAGATTAGCCTATCAAAATTTACCTTTCCGCTCTTTCCCTCTATTCTTTTCCTTTGGTTCTCACTTGGAAGAGAGTTCGATAATCTATGGATCCTTCTGCAATTGACATTTTTAGACATTTTTGATTAGCCTATTAAAATTTACTTTGTCCTTGCTTTGGTTATCATGTTTGGGACATTCGGGAGAGAGTTCGATACTCTTTGGATTCATCTGCAAGAGGAGTTTCTATGCTCTTGGTTTCCACTGCAAATTTTAGGAGGAAGTGATACATTGGATTCTACTGCAAAATTCAAGAGGTAGGGATTTCGCTGCAAACTTCAAGAGGAAAGTGTGGATCGATCATTCAGGGTGGAAAATTTTTCCGAGAAAATTGAAGGTCAGAAGGACAGGGATTCAAAACCTTGAAAAGGAAAGTGAGAAGGGCAATGGTAACAACAATGGGGAGTCATGTGAATTTGAAATAATGGGGAAGAAGGTGATTTCAAGGAAGAGTTATTTTTTCATAAAACATCAGATTGATCTGATGAACTTAGACAAAAATCTAAGCAAGGTATAGAAAAAATTAGAATTCCAGAAGCCAAATTAGAGTGATAAAATGACCCAAAAAACTAGATATCATGAGTATTATCACTTAGGGCACATTCGGGACTGTTAAAATGTTAAAATTTAGAGCAGCTACCATGCATGATGTTCTTGATGAAATGCCAGGTGATTTTAATTTTGTCCTTCAGTGATAACTGACAAGAAAGGGGTCAGATCTTCTTTGAATGCTATAACCTTTAAGATTCTTATTTTTAGTCTCAAACTAACATTAAATGATAAAATATGACTAAATTTTTCCTTGTTTATAGACCGTCCCAAACTATCCTTGAATGTGGATAGTATTGATAAATGTTTTAGCTTCTCCTAATAGGAATATGACATTCCCATCCCCAAACTGTAGCTAAGTGGCAGAATCAAAATTTGAAGAGATAAAATATTGGAATGGCTTAGGTGAGACTTCATTCTCTTGCTTCTTTGTTAATATTTCTGAAAGTATCTTCTAGAATGATAAGAAAGTGGGGGAGAAAAGGCAACCATGTCTTGATCCTCTTAGCACTCTGTCAAAATTGGAATGTTATTCATTAACCAGAAGTTCACAGGAAGTGATTTAGATGCATTCAAAAGTCCAATTCACCACACTCATTGAATCCAAAATCTTGAATGGCTTTGATGACAAAGTCTCAATTAGCCTTAACATATACTAGAATCGAGGACAATTCATGATATATGTATACTCAACGGTTATCCAGTATTTTTACTTGGACAATTAATAGATATGGAATATTTCAATAAAGTTAGGATAGTTGAATCAACATCTCTAATAAGATATTTACCTTTCTAAGGTTACTTTTCCTACCCTGTTTTATCCATTTGTTTCTCAAAATGAAAAAAAAATAGCTATGAGTTTTATTATCACTGTGCGTACCACTTTCAAAGATGCTTGTAGATCCCCAGCATGAAAAAGCTTTAATCCTGGAAAGTTACAATGGTTTCCTTCTAACTTCATTGGATTTCCATGGCATGATGGTGAGGACACCATCATTCCTCTGCTTTTCATACCACTTCAAACTGATATTGAACGAAGGTATTCCAGAGGTTTATACCTCTAATATTTTTCTTGGTTACATTTCCACTAATAAATTCCATCTACCCAATTTATGTCTATAACCTCTCCTAGCCTTCTCCCTACATGAGAAATCCCCATGTTCCAGTGGATTTATCTCCCTTATTATTAGTCTCACCTTTGTAAGAGAGTTTTTTCACATTCCCATAAATTCCATTATTAAGGAGATGAGGGGGTAGTTAAGGCCCTTCACTTCCTTAATCACATTGTTAATCTTAATAATCTCAAGCCCCGATTCTCTAACAATGGCTTGGTTGGCTAGCCAATCCACTAAATTATTCTCTGAAATCCTTGTGTGTGAGAACCTTGAACTTAGAAGGAAACCTCTATTCATTGTAAATTCCTCAAAATACAGCATATGTTGCCATCAATGAACCAGTTATTGACTTTGGATGTCATGTTCAAGATGTTAATTATAAATTTATAGGTTGTCTTATTTTTCAATACTTTGGAATCCTTAAGATTCGATCAGGATTATATCCTCAAATGGGGAGGATTCTACCTCTGTTAAGGCTCCTTATTTCTTTGTTTGACTTCCCATAATTTTTTTTCCCTGTAAGAAAACATATTACCCTCCAGCATGTAGAAAAGGGTAAGATATTTTGCAAGGCTCAAGATTGTTCAACAAGAAGGCTTGAAGCCATCACAACAATACATTTGATACGAGCTCATCATATCACTTGTGGGAATTCAACTTGGGTGGGGAGGATACCAATAATTCCTCCTAACCACCTGAAATAGACCCAATTTACATTTGGATTCCTATAATATGAAGTTTGTAATACATTTATATATTTTCCTTATAACCTTTGATTTCCATGTGGAGCTGGTCATTTTAAAATTAGCTCTTGAACTCATTTCTTCAAAGCGACAACAGTTTTAAACATTTCAGTCCATGATGTCATACCTCTTTTTCAAAAAAACACTATGTCACGGTGAAATCATAGGTTTCTTCATCCATTTAACATCCATTAGACCTGGTTGGGCACTGGACACTTATTCTCTTCAAATTTTCTTGTATAATTATTTTTCCCTTTCACTACTATCCACTAAAATGCTGCAACTTTGGGCCATATTCGTGGGTACCATATCTTCTTCTAGGCTTTAATCTAATAATATGTTTCTCTTATAATAGAACCATTCCATATCCTTATTTAAGTGATTAGGATCCTATTGATGTGGGATTTCAACACAAGACTTCTTATTTTCTTTGGAATTTAGGAATCTAAATCATAGAGCCTCCTTGATTGCATTTTCCTCATCAGTTGAGAGTCGAGACAGTTTTTTGTCATGTTAAAGGATATTTCCATTTGATTTTAGTGACAGGCCTCAAATATTTTGTTGCAACTGATCTAATAATCCTTTGTTTTGGTTCACCCTAAATTTATCATAACCTTTATGATTTTTTCTAGAGCTTGGATGCTTCTGAGAGGCTAGCGTCTGACCCATGCATACTCCCAAAAGTATTCCTTTTTTCCATGTTGGACATCCTTGGAAATCCAACTATCTGTTAAAATTTTTTGGATTGTATTATTTCTTATGCTTAATTGTTAGGGACAGCATCATATCAGGATTCCCACAACGTGGAAAAGTTCCCTATTTCCCATGTATCTTTTTTCTTTAAAATTTTGACACAGAGAACATTTTTTGTCAAATTTAAAGCACCAATATACTCTCAAACATTGATATTCTTTTTCTGGTCTTCTTACCCTTACTTCTCATTCCGATTTAGGCATAATTATTTGTTTCCAACCGATCAAGCGCCACTTTTTCTCCTTTAATGCCTCTTGTCACGAGAAAGTTTTATTAACTTTATCCCTCTCCAAGAGAATTGATCTCAGGGTCAACATATTGGACTTTTAGAAGATGGACATAGCTAATAGCTATTAGATAAGGTTAATATATTTTCTAGAGAGAAAGAGATGGAGCTTTGTTTACTGATATTCTTATCCCTACTTCTCATTCTAATTTAGGCGTAACTATTTGTTTCCAACCTATCATATTGCACTTTTTCTCATCTAATGCCTCTTGTCATGAGAAAATTTAATTAAATTTATCCCTCTCCAAAAGCACTAATCTTAGGGTCAGGAGATTGGACTTTTAGAAGATGGGGATAGATGATAAGTTAACTATTGCATAAAATATCCAGGGCGATACAAAAAGTGTATCAACCACATGGTATTATGAAATAAATCTTCAACAACAATCCAACTTCCAATATTAATGAAACAAGGTTTCCCCATATGGATTAATTTCCCATGTTTAACCACGACTCCATACAATTCCTTTTTTGAGGGACGAGATACTTTAATATTTCTCAGATTGCAGTTCCTAATCTTACTTCTATTTGGAGGGAAAGGTGGATTTCATTATATTTTATAGGTGAATATGTTGATTCCTAGGGCATTTTTATTGCAAGACTCAAGTCTATCCATGCCAAATTGACTAAGAAGATAGAAAAACTCATATGGTCAAAGAACCCTTCTAGGGGTTTATACTCAAAAAGCTAGATATATTTCTATTATTTTAGATGGGGGGAAGAGGAATCATGTGTGATGGAGGAGAGTTTGGATATTTAAATATACCTCAAAGGCTTGATTTTTTTGTGGTTTGCACTAAACAAAAAAACTTTACTTGGTATAGTCTTCTGAGGAGGAGTAGAGAAAGACTCGATAGGTGCAGTTTATGCAAGGTATGTGAAAAAACCAATAAACATCCTTTCACAAACTTTAACTACACTATGCCAAGTTTAGAGGGAGATTAAACATTTGACTAGGGTGAAAAATGTCTGAATTGGTGGCACAGTTGAAAAAGGTCTAAGAAGTTGGTGTCATAACTCTTTAGTGAAGGATTACAAAGAACTTCCCTGGATGCTAGCTTGTGTATTTAGCAAGCTAGGAATGTCAATTTTATTTAAATATATGCAAATTATTCCTATTCAATGTGCTTTTCCTATTTTATTTGGTCTCAATTATTTAAAAGAGTTTTCCTTAGATGAGAGTACCTAAGCCTCCTAGGCAGATTGTTGTAGAAGTGGGTAAGGATGGTGCATGGGCATATTTTTATGATGACCCTTATTTCTATGGAGTATGGGGAAGTGTTTTATATAGTGAATCTCATAGCATTAACTTTAGAGTTAGATTGGGGCATCAAAAAAATATCATGTTCAGCTAATGGCTCTAAAACTTATCAAAAATAAAAATAGGGCGTGGATTGGTTGTGGTCTGCACAGTGATGCTATAGTCGTGGGTTCCCATTTCTATTACATTATATGATGATGAATCCTTTGAAACCAAATTCACTAACCCATTGGGAGTAAATTATTTACTATACAAATATGAATATAGCAATGAATGAGAGCAAAGTAGAAAGACAAATAAATTATAATCAACAAGATAATAGATTGTTGCACGTTACTTACTATAGAAAATCATAAAATGCATAATGTAATAGAGACACATAGGATATTGAGACCATAAGTAGCCAAGGAAGTAGCTAATTCATCCCTTAATAATACACCCTAAAAATGTGTGCATAATGGCCAACTTGGCCATTGTAAGTTACAACGAGCTTTAGCATATTGAGAGACCTTAAATAATGTGCTAAGGTGCCAACTAGGGGAGCACTCCTTCGATTTAGGTGATGCATCACTCATCATAAATTCAAACCAATTACAAGCTCAAAATAGAAAAGGTAGCTAAGGCTATTTCTCAAATGACCCAACTATCTCTCCATACTCTCACCCATGTCACTATTAGCAAGTCAACATACCCCCAATAGATCAGGGTGACCTAGCACATGCTCTCCAAGGATGTATCCAATTCATCCCTTAATAATACACCCTAACATGTTTCCAGAGTGGTCAACTTGGCCATTGTAACTTACAACAAGCTCCAGAAAATGGACCGACCTTAAATAATGTGCTAAGGTGCCAACTAGGAGAGAACTCTTTCGATTTAGGTGATTCATCACTTTTCATAAATGAAAACCAATTACAAGCTCAAAATAACGAGGGAAGCTAAGGCTCTTTCTCCAATGATCCAACCACCTCTACATACTCTCACCCATATGACTATTAGTAAGTCTACATACCCCCAATATATCAGGGTGAGCTAGTGCATACTCTCCAAGGAAGTATCCAATTCACCCCTTAAGAATACACCCTAAAAGTGTGTGCAAGATGGTCAACTTGGCCATTGTATGTTACAACTAGCTCTAGAAAATGGAGTGAATTTAAATAATGTGTTACGGTGCCAACGAGGGAGCACTCCTTCGATATAGGTGATTCATCACTTATCCTAAATGCAAAAAAATTACAATCTCAAAATATAAAAGGTAGCTAAGGCTCTTTCTCCAATGACACAACTATCTCTCCAAGAATAAGAAACAATGTTTAAGGGTGCAATAAATAAAATCAGGTTACTATAACTATCCCCCCCATAATTGCATCAACCACAAAATAAAAAATAAAACAATTACATTTGTTAGAAAATGAAGCAACGTAGGATTTTGTGCCAAGTGGAATCCCCTTTAAAACATACCTCTTGACCATGGCAAGTAGTTGCACCCTACACAATGAGGAGCAACGTCTTTTTGGCCATAACACAAGGAATAATACGCTACTTGTTGGTTGTTTCTTTTTAAATCTACAATTAAATCTTTCTTAATTTGATGAGTGTCACATTGGAGAAGGGGATATACTAACTAATGAAAGTGGCTTCCATTTTATTTTCTAGAATAGCAACAGTATTATGCCAAATAGGCCTCAAAACCTTGCATAAGGTTACTAGCTAAGAATTCCCATAATATAACATAATAGCTCTAGAGGAAAATTTTCTTATCATGAATAAACCACACCATGAGGAAGTGCTTACGTGATGTTTTATATTCATAGGAGTATATATCGTGTTTTGTTGTAAAATTGTATATGTCATGTTTTGATGTAAAAGGTGTTTGTTGACAGATATTCAAGGTCACTACCATCATATGTTTCCTTGAGGCTTGAATTTGAACCATAAAATGTTTGTTGTTTGGAAATTCAAAAATCTACCATGGTTGCTCTCATAAGATGGTTTAACAATATATTGGTAGACTTTATTCTATGATGCACAACTAGTGGTACAACCCCATAAAATAGTAAAGTACTCAATTTGAGCTCATCAACTACTATGGCTAGCCAAAAAAAAAAGAATTTGAACCCGTTTCAAGAGTCATTCAGACATGTAGATACAATTAGCTAGCATGATAGAAACAAGTCTCAAAGTGCATGCTTGTCTGCTCCAACAAAGGAACTATGTCAAGCCCTAAAGGAAGCCATTTTAGAATGTTCATATTCCGTATTTGATGTCATTAAAAGCCTATGAAAATTCTCAAACTACTCTCCATCTCCAAGTTTCACATCCTAATAACTGTACTACTAGAATGAATGCCCCAAAATGCAAATGCATTTTGAAGAGTAACAAGAGGCTGAACCCTTTTATCTTACCTCGGTCCCCAAAACCATCTGACACTACACCATGTCCCTATCCTTGACCTTTGTCCCATGAAATTTTTGTCTAGAAAATATGGAAAACTCCATAGACATCTCCATTTTTTCTATTTTTCATGGTCAGTCCATTCCTCACAGCATGAAGGCCTCCACCACACACTAAGTTATCTTTTTCATATCTAGGGTGCTCTCATGAGTCATTACTTGTTCTTTCATACTACCAACCTCTATAAAATTTTTCAACAACCTCTGGTGTGGAACACTTCACTTCCTTTTTATTTCTATATATTTTCTAGTTCAAGCTTGGGAGGGTCATCGGTATCATGAGCACTAGCAGAAATGTTGATGGGGAAGCCTCTTAAGTTGAGTTTCTCAAGCATGGTATTCATCCCCTTGAACCCCACATTGTTGATTTCTTTAATCACGTTATTTGTTTAGGTTTCTCTTTTTTATTGCCCCACTATATCGTCCACTCCAATTTTAAGCTAGGGGTTTCTTACGACCAAAACAATTATCAGACCATCATGATTTCACACACATTTTCCATGCTCTATGGTACAATACCCCATGTGATTATTAAATGAGCTAGAGTGGAGGAACCCATGAGCTAAAATGTAGCTAGGGTTATACAAGAGATACCAAACTACTCACCACATATTTCATTCTTTGTGCCATTATCAGAGAGGCCTTTCATTTCTCTTTGAAAATATTTTTTTGATTTGTTGACTTTTGTAAGGAATTTTACTTTGACATGAGAGAGGCATTGTTTTAGAGGTGATACGGCATTGGCTTCTATCATGAGACTATATGAGTTAGTGCTTGGTCATTTATACACTATCAACATCTTCTTAGACTACCTTAGGAGTACTACAGAGGTCAAATAGGAATTACCTCTCTCACTAACTCTCTTCACAATTCTATATCGATGAGATGGACTCCTTTTTTAGGAGCACATATAGGATGGTGATAATTGTCTTCTACTCGATGTCTTGATCTCCTTGCTTTTGGTTTTCAAGAACATGATCCTCTTGGCACCTCACCTAAGAGGTTGTAGAGATAAATTGAGGCCTTCTCCAACTCTTATGATCTTAGATAGTTGAAATTGAACTTAGTAAGACCAAGGTTATGATATTTAACATGTCTCAGCATGCTCTCTTTGAGTACGATTTTAATGTTGGAGGGGATGGGATTCACATTACTACAACCTACACATACTTGGGGGTCAAATCTTAGGAGTATTTCTTAGCTTGAGACATGCTTTCTAGCCCCAAATTAATAAGGAATATTGTTTTATTTGCTACAGAGATAGTGCTCTAGGACATCTCTTTGAAGATGCACTTCTTTGGACATGATCATTAGAGACATGACCCGTTATGACTTCAAGCTCCAGGGACCTAGCTTTATTTGGGTTGATTGGGATAGGGTAGAGAGATTATAAACCCTTATATTATGATGGTTCATTTTCTGATAACATTTAATTCCTCAATCTATCATATAGGTGGAGTTCAGGGTATTGATTCAGTAGACCCCTCCTTGGTGTAATTGTTGTGGGTTCTTCTTAATTTCTTTATTTAGTGGTTGTTTCTTTCAATAAAATTTCCATTTTTAGGTAATATTTTGACACTCTAGGTTAGCCCATACTATCTAAATGTGACTTAACCTAGGAGATTGGAGAGGGTATCTAAAAACCACATCAAAATCACTTGGATTTCCCTATACTAATAGAGGGAGTGACTCTTATTGTTAGGCCTATCTATACTAATAGACATTGGATGCACAACCTTAGGATTCCCCTTGGTTCATTCAGAGTGGACTCCCACTAGATTTGGTTTTAGATAGCTCACTGCATCGCACACCTCAAAGGGAATTTTCAACTATGTGACTTACAGGAGATCAAGTTGGGGGAGCACATTGTCTTCATATGTTCCATATATTAGGAGATAGCATTTTTCCATATTTAATGGATAAATTATAGAATGATAACACTTGTCGTGTGTTTTTTTTGTCACGACTCACATTTTTTTCATCACTTTAAAATTTTATTTATTTCCTAGATTCTATAGCCCAGGGAATAGGAACTAGGTCTTGCATAACTTTCCATTTTAAATCTTAAAAGACAAAAACAATATCATTTTGCAAATCTGTTCTTTTATAATTTGAAGGACAAATCTGTAGGATTATCATGGATTCTTCCCTTATGTTGGGGGAGAGCTAGCCTTGTGAGAGAAGGATGATCACCAAGGTGACAATGGGTGATGTCCTCAAGTAACTTTTGGGTTTTTAGTTGATAATTGAATCTATATTTTGAAGCACATATTTTAGAGGTAGTAATGAAGTGCTTTTCTCCTTGGATTGATGGAATGATATTGTCCCAAAAACTTTGCAAATGCTAAATTTATATTGTGTCTTATATCATTTTTAAATTCCTTTGTCTTTCACGACAATACTAGTCAGCAACCCTGAGGGCTATGTTTGACAATATTATGAATTCTTGCAAACCAACATCCCTGTGGAAGCGTTAATGGTTTAGTTTTTGGATCTCTTTCCGAAGATATTATCAACCATGATATGTTATTTATTTTCAATAAATAACATGAGAATATACATAAATAATATAGAAATAAATAACTCTTTTATAATGTAAATGATACTATGTAAAGACCAAATTAATTGTGCATCAAAGTTACTCGTTTGACAACATGCATTATTTATGGTAATTGGAGTAGGTTTCATCTTCTTCAAAATTTTGATGAGGAGAAAATAAGTTTTTGAAGATGCCTAGTCCGTCATAATAGGCAGTGGTGGAAAACTCATCCTAATGACATTATGGTTGAGACTTATCTGAATTATGATCATGGAAGTTACCCTTGAATCGTAAATCTGTTGAAGGTTCTAGCTTGATTACACAGCAAATTTTGCTCTTCTCCTTTTTGCTTCATTGAAGAAAAATAAAAATAGTGGTTTTGAGTCCTTCATGTAATATTATTCTAAGTGTTGAATCCTTCTTTTGAATATGTTATGTTGATTTTTGGAAATTTTTTTGGTTTTTGGAAGAAGTTGATCTGTGGTGATTGTTGATCTTTTCTACATCAAAATTTGCTGAGCTCTCCACCCACTCTAGTGTGTCTACAGTGATTTGGAATGGGTGGATGTAGAAAAGGTTAATGCATCAGTTTATTAACATGACAAAAAATTGAGACTGTGTGATCACTTTGTTGTAATGCCCGAATCACATGACTAAGAACATTACTATGTTTGTGTCACAATTCTAATTTTCCACTTTGATCCACAACAAAGTTTCCCATTGCAATTCAAATTTGGTGTTGATGATTCTTTTCTATTTTTCACCTTTGATGCAATGATTGAATTCTCATGCCCATACTTTATGAATTTTGTGTTGAACTTTTCTCACAAGTTTGGTTGTTTTGTGATTCATTCCAGGATAAAACAACCTCACTTATGATTTTTTGATCTCAACCACTCTCTTGCAAGTTGGGGAGTGTTAGAAATGACAATAAAACATTTGTGTGAAATTTTTGAGCTTGTGAAGATTGATGAAACTGTTGGGATGGAGTTTTTGTTGCATTACACGTGCAATCTAGGTACACAATTGAGGGGACATTTCCGCATTATCATCTTGGGCATTTGGCAAATGTTGTTTCCTTGGAATTATTTTTTGGAGATGTTATGAATTTTATGCAAAAGGCTATTGGTGAAGTCAAATATGATAACTCGAGTCTCTAGGTGCTATAAAAATATCCTTGATAGTTTAATCTTTGTAATTAACTAGCCATTGAGACAATTAGTGTTTGACATAGTGATACTTTATTATCATTGTACTTCTTATATATACACATATATGTGAGAAAGTAAGGAGGCATAAGAAAATGTGTAAGTGTGAAAAATAAAAATAAAATGAGAAAGAAGTGAGCCAAGTGCTAACATGTCTATAGTTATTATAAGACAAACATTTTGTGTACCTGAAAACAATCACAAGTACATCTGCACTTTGTTGATAGGTTGCATGACCTTCAAATATATTGGTATAAATTCTAATAAAAATCATTAAGCTTGGGTGTGTTTATTGTAGTGCACAACACATTGGAATAGTTTCAATGCACATATCAGTTTTTTGTCCTCTTGAAGATGGTGTTAGAGCCTAGTTTATTATGATCTGGGAGATTTGTAGGTTTGTATTAGAATGTATGTACTTCGATTCTAGAAGAGATTGAGAGTTTATTTTTGTTTTTGAAATTGTTAAGCAAGGCGGGGGGTGGAGATGACATTGACTTCAAACATTTCCTTTCTGAACATCAAGTTGGTGTTAATTTTTGGGGTTACTGTATAAGTATTTTTGCTCTTTATTTGGTTTGAGAGATGAAAGATGCAATACCAACATAGTTATTTCTTACAATTCACTTTATTTTTTATCTGTTAACTTTTTTTTTCCTGTGACCTTAACAATTTGTTTTGTATGTGATCCCTTGTTAAAACTTATATATGTATATGCACTTGTGTAACTAGTCTTTCTGTGACACAATGTTGGAAATGAAACTGAGAGAAAATATATTTTCTTAAGAATGGAAGGTAGGACCATAGATTTGAGATATCTTGAAGAAGGAGTAGTATATAGCAGCTTGAAAGTTGAAAGAGAAGAGGTGAATTGTCACCTACACCAGAGATCGAGGATCAACAAAACACATTGTATACCAATGCTAGAAATGTAGTGTATGGTACAAATTATGTGCCTAGAGTGGAGGATAATGGTGCAAAAAGTAAGTATATGAATATACATGAAGATGAAGAGGTTGATTTTCGTGTTGATATAGGAGGAGAACATGATGTTGATGCAGATAATGAGGGGGAAGAGAGTCCTAAAATATCGACTGAGGATAGTAATAATGCTTCTAAAGCTGGTGATTTCCATGATTATGATGCAAAATATAGCTCATGGTTCCCCTTTGCGACCTCATGGTGCAGAGGGCACAGAGGAGGCAGTGAAAGTGAAGAACTTTGTTGAAAAAGGTAGTGCAACAAGTATAATAGGAAAAAGTGATAGAAGTGCTATAGACGATATTGCAAACAGTAATGTGAAACAAAAAACTCTGGGTTGTAATGTTGACGAAAATTTAATAATGGGAACAAAAATATCAGCCAAGAGTAGAATGAAAAATGATAAGAGTGCCATCAAGGCTGATGGTGTTCATGAAACTTACCAAAATGGGCATAAAAGTGAGGTGTTGTTGCAAGTTTTATCAAGATTTTGATTAGGCAGGTAGTGCTAGTGATAGGAGAGGCACTTTAGGGTGTTTCTTTAGTTTAGGTTCAGGCATGGTTTCTTGTTTTAGGATGAAATAAACTTCCATAGCACTTAGTTCAGTAGGGGTAGAATATATGGCAACCATTTCTGCTAGTTGTGAAGCCATCTGGATTCACAAGTTTCTCGCAGAATTAATAGATGATATTGAAATTTATTACGACAATCAAAGTTGTATTAAACTCTATGGATATCCATTGTTTCATGATTGACCCAATAATCATGAGATCGGCTACCACTTTAAAGATAGTGCTCAGAAGAGAGTTGAGCTTTCATAATAGATTCCAATAGATAAACAAATTGTTAAATATTGACTAAGCAACTAAAAGGGAATTCAGTATGTTCAGGGAGAAGCTTGGTGTGTTGGAGAACACTTTTGTTGGTTCATAGTTCTTTTGTTTCTTTAGTTTCTTTTAGGAATTATATAATAATGCATAAATATGTTTACCATGAAAATTTCATCAACAAGCCTAGTCATATTTGGTGATTATGGGGTACTGATGTTGATACTTATGGTATTATCAATTTAGCATAAAATTTCCCTCATCGAAACAAAGTAGCACAGGACAAAGGTACTCTCCCTCATGCATAGAAGATATCCCATAACAAGGGGTGAAATAGGCATGGCATTATCCAAACTTTACAATTCCCAGCTTATGGTTAGACTGGGGTAGCTTAGGATGGATAAATTACTTTTAGCAGTCATATCATCACCCCACCTCATGGAGGATCTTCCGAGAGGGATAAATACCATTTGTTGGGATGAGGTCAGTCTCGATTCAATAGAATAGTAATTTAATGACAACATGATGTATTGTGAGTTGTGTTGTGCAATGTAATGCTTTATGGAAAAATGGCTATGGTTAACTCATGGAAAAAATATTCCTCTGATGCATGTTGTATTTAGTTGGTTATTAGTGTGTCTGTTATCATAGAACAGTTGTAGAAGATACCTTCTAAACTGTCAGTGCCAAGAATACCACAAGCTAAGAAAGGCTGAGTGTCAGGAGACATGATTGGAAGAGTTAACATAATATACTAGCTTTCATGATGTGAGAAGTAAAAATGCTTGTATGCATTCCTGTTGAGCCAAGGGAGAGATATAACACATAGTAGTCTCATATTGAAGATGCATAAGACATGATCAGAGCAGTTAACATAATATACTGGCTTTCATGACGTGAGAAGTAAAATTTCTTTTCTGCATTCTTGTTGAGCCCAGGGAGAGAGAAAACATATATTAATCTCATATCCAAGGTGAATATGATTCTTGAGAGTAGAGAAAGCATCTTGATGTCTTATTTTGAATATCTTAGTTGTGGCTGAGCCGTTATGTAGTCGATTGCTAATATCTTGACTAAGAAAATAAAAGGGAAATTCAGTATGTTAAGAGAGAAACTTGGTGTGCTGGAGAACAATTTTATCGGTTCATACTTATGATATTTATTTAGTTTCCTATACGAATTGTATAATAATGAAGAAATTTGTTTACCATGAAAATTTCATCAACAGGCTTAATCATCTTTGGTGATTATGGGGTACTGACCTTGATACTTATGATATTATCAATTTAACATAGCATTTCCCTCATCGAAACAAAGTAGGCTAGGGGAAAGGTACTCTCCCTGATGCATAGAAGGAATCCCATAGTAGGGGGTGCAATAGGTATGTCATTATCCAAACTTTATAATTCCCAGCTTATGGTAGGACTGGGGTAGATTAGGATGGAGAATTTAATTTTAGAAATCATATCATCACCCCACCTAATGGAGGATCTTTCGAGAGGGGTAGCTATTATTGGCTAGGAGGAGGTCAGACCTGATTCAATATAATAGTAATTAATGACCATATGATACCTCGTGAGTTGTCTTGTGCAATGTAATGCCTTATGGAAAAATGGCTATGGATAACTCATGGAAAAAATATTCCTTCGATGCATGTTGTATTTAATTGGTTATTAGTGTGGTTGTTATCATATAATAGTTGTAAAAGCTACCTTATAACCTATCAATGCCAAGAAGATCACAAGATAAGAAAGGTTGAGTGTCAGGAGACATGATTAGAACAGTTAACATAATATACTAGCTTTCATGATGTGAGAACTAAAACTGCTTGTATGCATTCTTGTTGAGCCAAGGGAGAGACATAAAACATAGTAGTCTCATATTCAAGGTGCAGAAGAACTGATCAGAACAGTTAACATAATATATTGTCTTTCATGATGTGATAATTAAAACTGCTTGTATGCATTCTTGTTGAGCCAAGGGAGAGACATAAGACATAGTAGTCTCATATTCAAGGTGCATATGAGTCTTGAGAGTAGAGAAGGAATCTTGATGTCTTATTGTGAATATCTTAGTTGTGGCTGAGCCATTATGTATTCAATGTCTCATGTCTCTTGTGTTTTTAGTTACATGTTACGTTACATTTTAGATGTCATCCTCTCTTCAAGACCTTTCTTATGTTTTTTTTTGGAAGTCAGTTTGCCTTGGGCACAATATTCATTACTACTATTTTCTTGGGGCTTGAGAGAATTCTCCTCTCGGACCATCTTAATACGCATTGAGGCCTAATATGCTATAATGAATTTGATTTTTTAAGTGCTTACCATGAACCTTGTTTGCCCTGGTTGAGGAATTCCTCAATTTTTGCATTAAAAGGTTGTTTTTGAAACTTACTCCATCGATATTATTATCATTATGCAGAGAAACATTTTTGAATGCTAACTTTTCTTTCAGTTACCTGTTATGATGCATTTTCAAGTGTCCACACTTATTTTTATTCATGTTCAAATCTAATAGACATTGAACTATCTGGGTTACCACATTACAAGTTTATTCTAGCTGACTTGTAATGTTGTAAAATTCATTTTGTCATTTTCAATTTTTTATCATTGATTGTTGACTAAACAACCTGAAAATTCAAACTTATTTCTGAGCACATTTTGAGATTTAATGATTTTTGTAGGCTTGAAAAATATCGATCTAATGATGAAACATGGATTCAATGCGTGGAAATTCCATTAGCAACATCTGGAAGCACTTTTAGCGAGGTTGGTGGAAGAAATCATTTTTATATTCTATTAAATTAAGTATTTGTAATTTGATCTATGATGAAATGTAGGACAAGATGTTTTCCTTTGTGATTTTTATAATGAAGGTGTAAATTTCACATTCATGGATAGAATGTGTGGGATCTGATAGAAATTATTCACTTTGGAGGTATCCCTCTTTTGCTGGAGAAATATAGTTCCTCACTCACCTGCCTATTAGGCATTCCGAGTGAGGATGTTGTTTCCTTGTCACTCCCCCATGGATTTCTCCACTCTGGCTTATTTTATTAGATGGAATATGGTAGTAAATACCAGCTAAAATCCCTGCCGGTAACCCCAAGGGACTCCAAGAGATATGATCTTGAGACCTCTGAAATTTTGCACAATAGCATCAATCAATTGAGCTAATCGATCTCAGTATAGGTATTTTTATTTTCCCAAGAAAAACCTTTTGGGATCCCCCTCTTGTTGGTGTATCTGGATAAAGGGTGGTTCACGCACTAGCCACAATAGTGGCTTGTAATCCTACGGGAATTAGCGATACTTGAAATCCAACAGTCTTTTTACTACCCACAACAGTCTCCTTGTTGAAAAATATATCTTGATCAAGAACTTCTTGGACAGAAATCAATGTGAAGATGCATGAAGTTGTTCAAGAAATTTCTATGGTCACCAAATTCAAAAAGTGATTACTAATTATATATTGTAATTTCACTCCTAAAAAATAAAATAAAAGTGAAAGTTTTATGTTCTAAAGTCAACTAGTATTACAAATCTAAATGAAGTTTTCTATAAGTTATAGAATATTACCGACTTAAATTAGGCTTTAATCTTAGCCATACATCTAATGATTTATATATACTAATGCCCCTAAAAAAATAAATTTATGTACCAGTTATGCCCTTAAAAAAATCAATCTAAAAGGCCGTGACTATTCTACTGCATATTGTTTTTGTCAGGAGATGGAATATCTCACCAGGTTGTGTGGAACACTATTATACAGTTAATTGACTATGGGATTACAAACAAAAGTGTATTTAGAGGTGTGATGACTCTTGGTCCTCAGGGAGGTCTTAGCAAGGGAATAGGAGGGAGGGCTCAACCTCTACCATATGCTAAGAGTGCTCTAGTATATATTCCACCATTCACATCTCTGAGTAATAGATGAACATGTGCATGTCTGATTTCCGGTTGCAATTCTGACCGGATGCCAGTTGGTATGAGAGATAAAATTTTGACATGGACTTATGGTGCACAAAAGAATTTATTTTCAAAATCATGTTTCCAGGAAATAGATGTTTTGGATAATGATAGAAGAGAATTTAAGAATTCATACTCATCAGGTGATAGAGGTGGGAAGACTGAAAATATTGAATTTCAACTACAAGAACATTCTTCTCAAATAACTTTGAGTTCACAACTCACTGAGGTTCAAATTAGGAAAAAGGATGAAATGGAAATCAAAGAATATTACATGTGCATTCATTTGCAAATATTCCATGTATTTTCATTGTCTTTTAGAGAAGTCGACAAGTTTCCCAGAGTTTTTATTAATTTTTCATGGCATACCATCGAGTGTGGATGTTTTAAGGAGGTGATTTTTTGTGTAGATGGCCTTAAAGCACCATTGTTCCATTCAAATATTGCTTTTCTTTGGATATTAGGTTATTTTGTCAAGAAATATGTTTATATTGATCTTCTGGGGAATCTAGATACACATTTATGCAAGTCTAAGCCTTTCTTGCTAAATCAGGGATAACATACTGAAGGGTAGTTTGAAATTTTGTGTTTTTTCTTATTCAAGTTTGAATTTATTTCAATACTGATACAACCTATGGTCATGTGCGATTATGAATTATAACTGTATATAATTTTGATGTTTCTAGGTTGGAGACTACACTATTTTCATTGGAAGATTCTACTATTGATGTGCCCAAGGCTCTTGAGTTCCTTGGTAGGATTCTCACAAAACTTGTTGTTGTAGGGATATTATTTATTGAAGAAATATCAAGGGAAATCAAGGATGGAGGTACAGAGGTAGGAAGATTATTAGAAAATGGTCATGCAATATAAGTTCTTGGAACTGTTTTGGAAGATATTAAGAAAATTAAGGGGGATGTTGTATTATCTGATTTGTACAAAAAAATAGGATTTCATTTAGAAAGCTTCATGCCCAAGAAATGAGAATATTTTGAGTTATTTCCCAAGAAAAAAATTTCAAGGTAGTCTGCTCACTACTTTAATGCCTGATCAATTTTGTGGTTTATCTGTGATCTCTCATATTGACAAGTGAATGATTGGTTAGATTTTAGCTAGTGCTCTGACGAAATATGCATAAACATCTTACCATCAACGTTTTTCCTGTACATGTTTGTCTTTCCATCCTTTACATGGGTTTTGATGGAATAAAACAGTCTCTACCATTAGATAGATAGTAATACATTTTTGGCCTTAAAGGAGCTTCTTGTAGAAATATACATGAATTAAACATAAGGATATGAAATATTACTGCTACAAAACATATTAGCTTTGTAACCTATTCTATTTTATATGCTCGAACAACCCTGCACTATGTCGGGCATTCTTAAGATTTGCACTGACTAATAGGAACCTGCTTTTGTAATCTATGGGTTTTATTCCCCTTTTTCTTGCAATATAATTTGTTATTAACTTTTTATAAATTTATTTTTATATATAAACATATATGACATTCCCAGCTCATTCATTCCAAACATGTGATTGTGATCGTGCAAAATAATGGAGATTTAAAAGGTTAGGTGAAAAGCGAGGTGATTATTTTGGCACAGGTGGATTTGATTCAAGGGTAAGCTTCCAGAAATTAATGACTCAACACAATATATCCATGAATAGCTATCATGTATACAGTGAAGAAGTTAAGCATTACTCTGTGCATTCAAATTTTGAAGCAACAACAACTCCAAAACATCAACTAAAACAACAAGAGTCTCATGATGCATTTGGTAGGCCTGAGCCTTTAAAGAAAATGATATCTAATGGGAAAATAAGGGTGCATTTTGTGAACCTTGAATCCTCAATTAAAGGATAAAGTACTGAGCATCCAAATTAAAGCATTACAGACACAAAATAAGAAACTTTATCCAGCATGTGATGGCCAACAAGTTCAGCTGAAGCCAAGTAGCTTGTTGAAGCATGTTTCTGATGGCAAAAAGACATTCTCAAGACCTTTTCATAAAGATAAATCCATTCATATTAAGCCCTACCCTTCACTCATAAGTGAACATAACAAAGAAATTTTTGTTAGAAGGGGCCAATTTTTAAGTTACGATCTTTCATTGGGTTGTGGTGATACACTAAAGAGTGATTGTTATATTTCTGATGTTGAAGTTAGTCCAAATATGTCATCTAATCCTATTGTTTCTTTTTCTATAGAGGCTTGTGAAAAGGTGACCACTGATACTGGTGTGGAGAACTTGTGATCTCATTTAAATTCACTTGCATTGACAGAAAATCAAGGATGTGAAAATTTGAATAATTTAGGGCAGTCGTTTACCACTCATCAACAGAACACGAAGTAGGCGGGTCTACCTAGTGCAGTAAAAGTTGAAGTTCATAAGCATAAAAAGGTATATGCTACCAAACCAAGTTTTTTTTCTATACCAACAATACCAATGACCATGTATAAAAACTTGAAACAAGGGTTACTTCTCCTATAAATAAGGCAAACAACTCTTGAATTTTGTCTGTACATGAATTTTCATCATACATGGCATCAACATTTGTTGCGACTAATCCAAATTTAGTCTACGACATGTTTGCACCCACACCATTATTATCTATCTAAAATCATGGTCTATGTTAGCATCCAAGCTGAGCCAATAAGAGAGGAGCACTATAAGAATTAAGTGGAAATTTGAAGCTTCTGAATCCTTATTCTGTTTTGGGAAATTCTTCAAGGAATTTACGTATTGATGCATGAAACTCTTTAGGTCTGCACACATCTATTTTTCCATCCAAAAATTAAAAATTTTCAAGCCAGAGCATGGCATAAATCCAATGCACATTTGGAACTTTGGAATCATTATCTATTGATCAAGGCCTCTATATGTCCAAAAGACAGATTTCCTGTGGAAGAAAACAATGGTAGATGTTTAATTGAAGAACCAAGCAATGCATGGCTTCAATAGCCTCGAGTTGAGACCAGGTCAGCAAAATAAATAGTTTCTTAAGAGACCCTCATTGAAACCAAGTCAGTAGAATGAGGAATTTCTCAAGAGCCTCATGTAGTGCCAAAAGAAAATGAAGGGAGAGGTCAAGATCTTGAACTAACAAGTGGATTAAAAAAATCTATCCAAGTGTCTTCTTCTCAAATTAACTTTGAGAAGGCTGGTACCAACAGAAAAAATCTAGCAGTCGTAAAAAAAAATATGATCCAAAAGCATTCTTTCAGGTTAATAATAAAATCTATCAAAAACTAGGTAAGATAGGCAGTGGTGGTAGCAACGAAGTACCCAAAGTTATATCACCGGACTGTACCAATTATACCCTTAAAAAAATAAATCTAAAAGTTCGTGACTATTCTAATTCATATTTTTTGTCCAGACATGGATTATCTCACTAGGTTGCATGGAAAGAACTCTATTATACATTTAAGTAACTATGAGATTAAAAAAAAAAGTGTATTTAGGGGTGTGATGACTGTTGGTCCTCATGGAGGTCTTGGTAACGGAGTAGGAGGGAGGGCTCAACCTCTGCCATATGCTAAGAGTGCTCTAGTAGATATTTCACCATTCACATCTCTGAGGAATAGAAAAATAGGTGCACGTATAATTTTAAGTTACAGTTCTAACCAAATACCAATTGGTGTCAGAGATGAAATTTTGACAAGGACTTATGCTGCATAAAAGCCTTTATTTGAAAAATCATGTTTCCTAGAAAAAAAATGTTTTGGATAATGACATAATAGAGTTTAATAATTCATACTAATCAGGTGATAGAGGTGGGAAGACTGCAAATGCTGAATTTCATCTCCAAGAACATTCCTCTCAAAGAACTTTGAGTTCACAACTCACTAAGGTTCAACTTAGGAAAAAGGATAAAATGGAAACCAAAGAATATTACAGGTGCATTCCTTTACAAAGATTCCATGCATTCTCATTATGTCTTTTAGATAAGTTGACAAGCTTCCCTGAGTTTTTTTTAATTTTGCAAGGCATACCATTGAGTGTGAGAGATTTGACGGAGGTAATTTTTTTTGTAGATGACCTTAAAGCATTGTTGTTCAATTCAACTATGGTTTCACTTTGGATATTAGATTTTTTTGTCAAGAAATATGTTGAAATTGATCTTCTAGGGAATATACATACACATTTATTCAAGTCCGAGCCTTTCTTGCTAAATCAAGGAAAAATTATTGAAGGGTAGTTTGAAATTGTGTGTTTTTTCTTATTCAAGTTTGAATTTATTTCAAGACTGCTATAGTCTCTAGTCATGTGCGACTATGAATTATAAATATATATAACTTTGATGTTTCTAGGTTGTATACTGTACAATTTTCATTGGAGGGTGCTACTATTGGTGCACCCAAGGCTCTTGAATTTCTTGGTAGGATTCTTCCAAAAATATTTGTTGAAGCAATATTCTTTATTAAAGATATAGAAAGGGAAATCAAGGATGGAGGTACAGAGCTAAGAAGCTTATTATAAAATGGTCATGAAATAGAAGTTCTTGGAACTGTTTTGGAAGATATTAAGAGACTTAAGGGGGGATGTTGTATTATCTACTTTATACAACAAATGAATATTTCATTTAGAAAGCTTCATGCTGAAGAAACGAGGGGATTTTGAAGTATTTGTCAAGAAGAAAATTTCAAGGCAGTCTACTCACAATTTTGATGCCTGGTCAATTTTTTGGTTTATCTCTAATCTCTCATGTTGAAAAGTGAATTTTTGGTTAGTTTTTAGCTCGTGCTCTGACTAAATATGCATAAAAATCTTACCATTAACTTTTCCTGTACACGTTTTTCTTTCCATCCTTTACATGAGTTTTGATGGAATAATGCAAACTCTACCATTAGATAGTTAGTAATACATTATTGGCCTTAAAGGAGCCTCTTGTAGAGATATACATGAAGTAAAAAAAAGGCTCTGAATTATTACTACTAAACAACTGACTATCTTTGTAACCTATCTTATTTTATATTCTTGAACAACCCTACCCTGTGTCGAGCATTGTTAAATTTTGCACTGACTGATAGGAACCTACTTTTGTCATCTATGGGGTTTATTCCCCTTGTTCTTGCAAGATAATGTGCTATTAAATTATTTATAAATTTCTTTATGTATATAAACATATATGACATTCCTAACTCGTTCATTCCAAACTTGTTTGATTGTGTTCGTGCAAAAGCAATTTTTTTAAGAGCGAAGTAAATTGTTCGTATAGTGGCCTCAATAAATTGTTATTTTTTTTAAGGATAGAAAAAGGGTCATATAGATCAATATTTATGTTGTATAGGGGTTGAATAAATTATCCATAAGTGACAAGGCTGTGTCAGTCATGGAAAAATAAGAGTGGTTGAAAAAGGGTCAAACCCTACTACCAATAGGAAAATAAAACGACGCGAAGAAGGGGTGGGCGACATTCCAGTTGGTAGAAAAGGATCTACTAGTATCACCATGAAGAAGCACATAGTTTCAAGTCTACATTTCAAGGAGAGGTGGAAAGGTATGGTTGACAGTCGTTGGTGGAAGAACTGTGGCCTGCACGCAAGCCTGCACTTGAAAAAAACAAAACCACAAGAAGCATATGGTGGCAACTCCCTAAGAAGGAAGCAACATCGGCTAGACTAGTCGACACCACACAACCGTTGAGAAATCACGGGGGAAAAAACTCAGAAATGACCGATAGAAGGGAAATTTTCAGCATAGTTTGGGGATGGAAGAGTGCTATCAGAGCTAGCTAGACCTGTGTTAGTGTAGGTTTAGTAGTCACCACGCGTGGTCGAGTAGCCTAATTTAAGCCGCAGTGTTCGAGTAGCCTGGTTGAAGCCACCAGGCACAATCCCACCGAGAATCGGAACAACTGTAGTTGACAACCAGGGAAGCGCATCGATGATAGTCATAAGTAAGCAGGTGGGTTGTCGGGTCGAGTGCACGAGCCTGCATCAAACCTCTTGTGCCTACATCCAAAATATTTTTGCCCTAAAAATGGTGCATGTTCTCAAATATAGTTGTCTAATAAGCGTACATCCTCACGTGTCACATTTGGTAAAAGAGTTGTAGGGAATCTCCATAATTTCCTCGCTGCCCATATATTTCCTTGTACCAAATCACTAACATTCATGCATAGCCTTTACTAAATAACATATTTTCTCTCTTCAACATCCCATAATTGTAATGAAAAATTGCTTGAAGATGTTGTTTATCAACAAAATTTTCCTCATGAGAAGGTGTCTTATCTTGAGGAGTAATTTTCTCATCAACACAACATTTTGAGGGAATTTATAAAGAGGACGATAGATAAATTTAAGAGAGATAGTTAAAGATGATTTTCTATTTTGCTAGCTCTGTAGGTGAGGTGGGTAATGAGGCATTGATGTATCAAATATCAAAGGAATAATTACAAATAAATTTCATTGTTTCCAAAATTATAAGAACCCTCAGTCACTTTTCATGACAATAGAATTCTTCTAGGGTTTCTATGACTTCCTTCAAGCAAACCAACTAAGAATTTCTGATAAATTAAAATACACAACTGGGATTTGGGAGCTTTCAATTCAACATTTTAGGCTCTAATCCAAAAAATTAGACAAGAATGAGATGATTTTAAACCCATATCACTATGTAATTGCATGTACAAAATCATTGCAAAAAATATTGCATGTAGGGTCAAAATCCTCTAAGTTGATTCCATGTCATTAGAAAAATTTTGCATCCTTCTTGGGAAACAAATCCATTATGAAATAGGAGTAGCCCAAGAAGGAATTTATAACATCGAACCAAAAACTTACAATAAATGTTAGTGAGTTTGTCTTTCCAATACATCTGGTAGAGAAAATTGGCTTTATTAAGGGCTACTCATCGATATAGGGTTAAATGTGCAGTTGGTTAACTAGATAATGAACTATCTTTCCTCAATATTTTTGCAATTATAATTAATGGCTCAACTTATTCATCTATCATGCCTACAAGATGCCATGGGTAGGTATGACTAATGGTTCTTTTGCTATTTTTGACTGTAGAGTAGTTGTTATCAATAGAGTTAAAATGGAGTAAAAAAGAACTATATGCTTGAGAACTATACAAATAGGAATTGCCATAAACTTGACATATTCACTCTTTTTTTATTATGTTTTTCTTTTGGATGATAGGAACAAGGAAGATGCAATTATGCTGAAGGACCCCACCCTTGAAGAATTGAAATTCCTACCTTAAAAACTACTAGCAACTGAGTAGCTACAAAAATCAACACCATATTTGATTTGAACCGAAATAACCTTATTATATCCGAGTATTTCCTTAATCACAATGACCAGTAGATTCTCCTCATGGATTATTTCTCTCATTCTATCTATTATTAAATTCCACAAAATGTGTCCCTACATTTTAATATTGGGAAATATATATATATAATTGTTATCATTTAAACTATCCATATTTCTTGGAGCCCAAAAATCCATTTTCTTCTGGTAATATTTATCTACAACCTCAAATTAAACCCTATTATAAGCTGAAGGACCATTATTTCCTCTTGAGTATTGACAAAGCATGATGGAATTAAATTGGGTGAAGACCAGATCTAGGTTTACCATGTCAGAACCTAGGTTCATTGAGACGACAACCTTGGTTTGAAGATATCCACCATACATATTAGGACCACCTATACTTATCGTTGTCATCTCTCCTTCATCATCAAGATTAACATATTGAGGACCTATAACCCATGGTGCCCCATGGTATTCATTGCAATGTAATTTATTAGAATACATGCCATTTCTTATTATGAGATTTAACACATCCGAAAATGGCATCATTCACATAATTTTGAAGAAGTCTACAAATTAGGTCAACATAATTTTTTTCACATTTACAACTTCCCTCACATTTGTTAGTTCTTGAAGCTCGAGCACTTTCATAACAAAGATAAGCAAAGTCAAACAACACATATGTTCCACTCTCTTTCATTTTCTAATATTATAATGAATTTTTATTACAAACACTGTTTGTTTGCTTGTTTTGGTTAGAAAAGGGTTTTCTCTTGGTTTTATAAGACATTCAATTTATCATATGTAGCATGTTGAGAAATGGGAAAGAATAAATTGTGACATTTATCTTGCACGAATTGATGCTGAAGGAAAATTGCTTTGACATTGTTGATGTTGAGGTATATGTCGTATAAACTATTTATAGTCTAATTTAGTTTTTATTCTAGTGTTCATTGTCTTTCATGTCTTAAACTGCATTGTATCTTCTTATTTTTTTCAGAAAATGAAATTAGTATTGATGGTAAGAAGCAAAAATTGAAAAAGAAGGAGAGAAATAACATTGAAGCGAAAAATGAAAAAAGAGAGGGGAGAATTGGTATGGTGATACCCTTAGAGCCAATATATTGCATAAGACACACATATAAAGACTGATGATCAAGTCTTCAGAGTTGGTGAATTCACGTGTAATGCCTTGACAACACAATGATATTGCTTTGAATTGATGAACCATCATTTCATGTGTAAATTGTAGTCCAACTAATATTAAGTTAGAAACTCATATTATAATACATTAACATTTCATGTAATATAATTTATGTGGTTGAAATTATTTATAGTTGCACTTGATATTGTTTAGTATTGTGATTAACATATGCAACTATGTGTTTTGATATTATATGAGCATGCACATTGTGTGAGATTTTTTAAATCCTACAAATTAATTTATGTTGATTAATAATGAACATAAAATCAATTTAAAACTACTATACTAGTAGTTTATATTGATTAATGATGAACACAAATAAAATGAATATAAAATACTAAATTAGTCGTTATAATTAATATGAAACTACCAAAAAACAATAAATGACAACTACAAATGATGAATTTGCGATTACAAATGAGAACTAAAATTTTCATATATATGAATATTAGTAGCTAATTTATAGTATCTTATAACACGAATAAAATTTAGTCATATTTATTTTGTCATTAATTTGTTTCAAGCGATGACCAAAACTTGCAAATATATGACTAATAGTAGCTAATTTACATTAGCTTATAACACGACCAAAATGTAGTCATATTTCTTTGGTCATTAATTGGTTTCAAATGATGACCAAAATTTTCATATAAATTACTATTAGTAGCTAAATTATAATATCTTATAACACGACCAACATTTTGGTCATATTTCTTTTTTCATTAATTGGTTTTATCAAGTGATCATATATTAATATATTTTGTTGTATATTTGGTCATTAATTGTGACAATTAATGACAAAATCAATGATTAAATCAATGAACAAATAAATGAATAAATTAATGACCAAACTAGTGACTAAATTAATGATCAAATCAATGACCAAATATACTATTAGACAATAAAATTGAGATAACCAATTAATAACTAAGCTAAAAATGACTAAAAGTTGGTCACGTTATAAGATACTGTAAACTAGCTACTATTGGTCACCGACTGAAAAATAGTTGTTTATATGTAAATTTCAGTCTTTTTTTTAGTAATTAATTAGCCATTTTGAACTAGTGGATACTGACGAAATGAAGACGCAGATTTAGGATCTGTTGCTGAAAGGTCAAATCCATCGAGTTCATCACCCTATGGGATCCCGATTGCATTGGTGCAGAAGAAGGATGGGACTTGGAGACTCTTTATTGACTATCAGGCATTGAACAAGATCACTGTCTGGGATAGGTATCTAATCCCATAGATTTATGACCTTCTTGACCAACTCAAGGGGGGCAAATATTTCAGCAAGATCAACTTGAATTCAGGATATCACTAGATACCAATCAAACCCTCTGATGTGTGGAAGACGACCTTCAAAGCCAAGGATGTCCCTTTTGAATGGTTGGTCATGCCTTTCAGGTTGATGAATGCTCCCACAACCTTCATGAGGCTAATGTTCGACACCTTGAAAACATTCACCAACTGATTCGTGGTGGTGTATTTGGAAGACATCCTGATCTTTGGCCAGAGTTGGGAATAGCACCTCCACCACATTCGACAGGTTCTCCAAACATTGTCGCAACATAAGCTATATGAAAATTTGGATAAATTCACTTTTGGCATGACCCATGTTTAATATCTAGTGTTATCACGCAAGAATTCTCAAAACATCATCATGTCAATTCTGCTTTTGGTCATGATTTCAAGGATGTCTAAAAGTCATTTTAAGTCTGGGTAAAGGGTAGGTTATATTTCCAGTTCAAGTAAAGTCTTCTAGGTCCACTCCATGATCAATAAACATTAAAATTTTACCTTGTTTTAGTCATGGTCTTAGATAGGTGATTAGGTCATTTCATGCTTTAAAGGGTAGCTGATAGGGTTAGAGTCTCAAAAGTCTCATTTTCATTTCAGAACAAATTTTAACAACCTTATTCCATGGTTTAAAGGTCCCATCATCCATTAAGAAGTCATTCCATTAGGTTTAGGGTCAAATTTTTGCAATCATATAGGAATCCACATTTTCGTAGTGTAGCTAGTTCAAAAAAGGTGACTTGTGCTACGAAACTGCTGAGACAACCTTTTTCATCAAATTTTTTTTTTTTCTCGTTTCAGTAGTCAACTTCCAAAGGGGTTGCTGAGCAATTGAAAACTCATTTTTGAAAACTGAAAGAGGTTTTTCTTCCTAACATACTTAAATACTAAAAAATATCTTAGTTTCTTCAAATTAATTATGAGGTGGGAGAAATTGATGACTCAACTTTCGCTGTGAAACTCCTGAAAGTCATTGAAAGAAAAACTATGTTTTCTCGATTTAGTAGTTCACTTCAATATCACTTTCTGGTGACAAGAAACAATATTTTGGAATTTTGAAGGAGTTTTATCTTCATAAAATCTCTAGCTACAATAATCTATCTCACTTTTCTCACAAGTGTTACCAGTTGGGAAACACAAGGCTTTCTTTGAAGCCATATTTTCATAAATCAGAATTTTCCAGTTTTACACAGGTTGTTCAAAGACAGTTTCTGGGAAGTAGGAGAGGTATTTAAAAAACAGAAGAGAGGTTTTTATTAAAAAAATCATGGTATCCAAAAGCCTCCTTAAGTTTCTCAAAATAAATCATGGATGAGAAGATAAAGGCTTTGCCCCAAGACCAAATTTTCAGGGAAAAAACACGAAATCTGTCTCCTGATTTTTATTGTGGTTTTTGTCATGATCATCATGAATACATCAAAGGTGGAGGCATCATCCAAATTAGACCTTATGGGATTGAATATGGAAAAATATGTAATAATTATTAGATAAGGTTGTTAGGAGCATATTTAAAGAGTTTTAGTCCTATTTGTAATAAGACTCTGTTTTAGGTTTGCAACTGTGTTATGTAATAAATACCATGTTATATGGTTAGGATAGGTGTCATATGTAGGAATTCGAGGTGTCTAGTGGAGGATAAGCTTATCCTATATTGTAAATCATCTATAAATGTTCAATAGGTCGAATTCATAAGGGGTTGAAGACTTTTTGGCAAACCTGGTGCATATTGGAAAAGACTATTTTAGCTAATGCAGACAGCTTCTATTTGACCAACTTGAGATTTAGAAAGGGTTTTTATTTTTTTCATACTCTATCATTACTTCTTATATATCTTATTTGCAGTGGTGTTCATCTATATTACTCAAAAATCATCTTCAAGATTCTCTGACTTCCTTTATAGATGGACTGACTGTGTTTTTACATGTTTTAAGTGTGTGTCTCATAACTAAAAACCCTAATATGCCTCAACTTCCATGTCAATTAGATTCACTGATTTTCTGAGACTAATTTTACTCCATAATGCATAATGTATACATGTTGATGTTAGTTTCAAACTACAAGTTGGAAAATGTTATCTAAGCATATCAGTTTGTAAAGCTTTGGATTGACTGATATATACAGTAAAAATACCACTTTTCTTGCACCTGAGATTCTTAGTATATTTTAATGAGTCTATCTCCTATCATTTTAAATGTTTTTCTTCCATATTTTAAGTGCTTATTACTCAAAATTCATGACTGATCATGCTTTTAATTCCTTTAAGTATTTAGCTATGGTGAAATCCCTTTCAATAGTTTTTCTTTCAATACCTTGATGTCTCATTACTCAGAATTCGTGTGCTACATGCTCTAACTTACTTTGAACATCAAGTTATTGGGATTATCCTGAATGTGTTATTCTTTAATTGAATTATATACAAACCTCAGCTTCCACAAGGAGAGACTTTTGTCATCTTTATCCCTATCACTAACTCCATAGCCCAATGGTAGCAAGCGTTCATCTTCTCAACCTGAACCAAAACACAAATAATAGAGTTAGCCATCTATCTATATCGCATATCATTAACCCTTAAGAGAGCCCTCTCAGGTTGAGGAGGCTAAGCCTCAGCTAAAATATTGGTTTGAAAGAGTTACACTGAAGTGGTCTGATGAGCAGCCTATCAGGGTCCTATTTTGGTGATAAAATCTAGGATACATTATTGATGATTGGGGGGGTGCATGTGGACCTAGAAAATATTAAGGTCATTTGAGATTGGCAAACACCAGCCACTTTAACAAAGTTCTGCAACTTTCTGGGTCTAACCAATTTGTATCGCAGGTTCGTGTTGGTGTTCTCTCATATCAGTTGGCCTTTGAGTCAAGTCATGAAGGGAGGTGCGAAATCAAAATTCTTGTGGCATTAATTTCAGAATAAGGCACTCACAAAGTTAAAGAAATACCTATTATATGCACCAATTCTCACATTACGAGACTTGCAACAACTAGTTGAGATAGATATAGATGCCTCTGACTATGTTATTGGGGCAATACTTACTCAACAAGGACATCCAATGGCATATCACAGTGAGATACTTTCAGACATAGTCTCAAAGTATCCTACTTATGACAAAGAAATGTATTCCATTGTGCATGTCTAATGACAATGTAAGCATTATATTTGGGGGAAGGAAATGACCATCCACATAGATCACTCACCCCTATAGTTCATAAAGACATAAGGTATGTTGTAGAATGATCCCCATCTGAAACTATCCAAGAACCTGCAATAGTTTCATTTGGACATCAAGTATAAGAAGGATAGCACCAATAATTTTTTAGATTGCCTCAACCGACCGCAAATCGTGGCGCTAACTACTGTGCTAGACTCTTGTGGGCACAAGACTTTGAGTTGGCCTCATCTCTACAAAAGTGATCCAAAATTAGATAACACATACAAGACACTCCTAGAGGGTAAGAAAATTCCAAATTTTCACCTTCCAGATGCACTTTTATGCCTCCTGGGGCACCTCCATGTTCCATTAAGCAAGCGTGCCAAGATGATTTGGAAAAAACACTATAGTTGGGTCATTGGAAATTTCGAAATTGAGAAAAAAATGGAAGTACTACATAATTATTTCTATTAGTCGAACCTTCGACATGATGTTGGAAAGTAAATCCATGTTGTTGGAATGTGCATTAGATCCTCCACTTCCTGCGCCATTTCGAAATCGACCTTCAAGAAGCAAGGATTGTATACTTCGTTGCCTACCCCTAGTCAACCTTAGGAATCCATCTCCATGGCTTACATATCAGGCCTTCCTTCTACAAAACATGGCAATGATTATGTTTTGTGGTTGTCGATAGATTCTCCAAAATTGCCATTATGGTGACCTGTAAGAGGAATATCACGACAAAATCCACTTCTAAACTCTTCTTTGAATAAGTGTGGGTATACTTTCAGATTCCATAGTCCATTTTCTTATATTGGGATAGCAGGTTCCTCAGTACATTTTAGTTAAGTAATTGGTGGATGTTTGAAACCAAGCTCACTAAGTCCACAAATTTCCACCCCTAAACTGATGGCCAAATAAATGTCGTCAATAGAATGATTGTACAAATTTTGAGCATGTATAATTGAAATAATCCATGCACATGGGATAAAAGCCTCCACTATTTCCAGAAAAACTATAACTGGGCTCTCCACAGCCCAACTGACCACAACCCCTTTCAGGTGGGCCTTGGATTCCATCCACTATGTCCCATTGATGTGGCCATACCATTTTCAACTACTCAAGAAGGTTTGGCTAATGTCCAGTACGAAGACTAAAAGGTGAACAACTTCATTGATAATATTCAACACATGTTATCACATGTCCATGAAATATTGGACATAGCCAATTCCATGTAGAAGCAGCGTAATTATTAGCATCGGGTGCCACAAAAGTTCGAGGTGGGTGACAAAGTTTCTCTACATTTGCAGAAAAATGCCTCGCTAGGCCCCCACCGAAAGCTTTGCCCTCTCTAATATGGGCCATACACCATCACCAAGGTGCTAGGGGACAATTCCTTCAAGCTTAGTATTCCACAATTCCCTAGTCTCCACCTAGTGTTTAATTTGGACCTCCTTCAACCATACTTTCCACCATTGCTGGACACATCCAACATTGCAGAACAACTCACACCAATAGAGTTGAACCCAGAATGCATGGAGAAAACCACGACTGATCAGATTATGTACATACATATCAATAACAAATTCCAACAAACTATCCAACTATATCGAGTTTTCATAGTAGGCAAACTTGTTCACTAGGGCAAGTGGTTCACTATGGACCAGATTCAACAAAAATTTCCTCATCTCATGGAGGAAGTCTATGCAATGGAGACCATTGCTTCCTAAGGGGTGAGGATTTATCCAAGTGGACATTAGTGGCCACCTGCATATTCCTGTAGGGCCCACACCATTGTTTTTTTTCGGTTTTTCAGTTACTTAATTGTAGCACAATTTACTATTTTTGGCTTTTTTTCGAGTCCTAAACTTCTAGAGCCATTTTGAGGCCCTAAACAAAGATTTTTTTATGAAATCCAGGACGAATATGGCTATTTGATCATTTCAGGTCTCTAAAAAGTTGTAGTCCTTGGATAGGTATTTCTAACAAGGTGTTATGTGCGTCAAACAAAGGTCGTATGCCAAATTTATGTCCTTGAGACGTTGATGTACCAATTTACCCAAAAAGTGCCCACAGTTTTGGTGCTTCATCTCCTACGGTTAGGTTTTTTGGATGCCTATGGTTTTCCATTGTTTCTCAATAATACATAGGCCTTCGAGCCGCATTGTAAGACAATTCAGAGGCATGTAGCTTTGAAATCTCTTCTCAGAGATAAGCTATCATCGTCCAGCCTAGATTAATTTCCATTATTTCTCTAAGTACTTTTCAGTATTTGATATTAATGAAATGATGTGTTATTCCTACGGGATATATGTGTTTATTTTCATTTCTTTATTTTATTGCATTCCTCGATAAATCTGGAAAAAAAATAGTGCAATTAATATAATTTAAGTGCATCAATTACAAAACATCTATTGAAATATCTATTTATCCACCTTTTCTAGAAACATTTGTTAGAAAAAAACGATGGAGGAATTCTTTGGGGAGGTCCCACAAATACCTTTAGTAGAAAGCGTTTTCCTTGTTATGAATCAATTTTTGAGATATTTTTTAATTAGAATGAGAAATTTACAATGTGCCACATAATATATTTCTAGAATGATGTTACTCAAGTGTAGAGTTGATAAAAAAAGGGTATAAACATAACCACTTATTTTATTTCCTAAATAAATCCCTTAGTGGCATCTAATAACCTCAAAGCATCACTAGATTCTCATATAAGGAAGGTTTTTTTACCTTCAAAGATGATAACTTTTGAGAAACCAGCTCCAAAAAGAGAAGAAAAGAGATATGAACGCCTTAGAAATAAGCCACTTCGAGGGGGAAACCTCCAATACATTACATGAATGAATAATTCTTGGATGATACAAATTAAAAAACCTCCTTTATATATATAGGAGTCCATGGGGCCACAATGTAATCCTAGCCGACCTAACAATAATAATTTAAGGGCACAATATTAACAATATGGGGGTCACAAGGGTACAATAATAACAATAATGGGGTTACACTAACAACAATAAGGGACTGTACTAGGAATATAGGGACCTAACATGCCCCTTTCCTTCAAAAAAGTGTTTTCCTCAAGAATTGAGTAGCTTTGGGTGCTTCTGCATAAAATTCTCATCCTCCCATGTAGAATCTTCAGTGGGTAAGTTCTTCCACTTGATGAGATACTCTGAAATTGATCGATTATGTAGCTATCGAGTTCTTGTTTCCGTGACCAATTCAGGTTCCAATATGATTTTTCCTTCGTCATCAAGTTTTCAAAATATTGTTTGAACTAGAATATTTTCACCTATAACCTTCTTTAAGCATGAAACATGGAAAAATGGATGCACTTGTGAAGAAGCAGGAAGCTCCAATTTGTATGCCATAGTACCAATCTTTTGCAACACCTTGTAAGGACCATAGTACTTCGGCGATAATTTATTATCCTTCTTAGCTTGCTTGAGGGACATTTGTTTGTATGGTTGTAGCCGTAAAAATAACCAGTCTCCTACATCAAAACTTCTCTCGCTGCGATGTTGATCTGCCTGTTGTTTCATTCGATTTTGTGCCAAATTCAGGTTATCCTTTAAGAGTTGGAGAACTTCTTGCTGATGCTCGATGTGATCTTCCACTGCTTGAACCTTAGATTTTTCTCTTAAAGATGATGTGATGGATGGTGGATGATATCCATAAAGTGCCATAAATGGGGTCATTTTTGCTGCAGTATGGAAGGAAGTGTTATACCACCATTCAGTGAGAGGTAACCACTCGACCCATTGTGTTTGTTTATCAGATACAAAACAATGAAGATATCCTTCCAAAAATTTATTTACTATCTCAGTTTGACCATCGGATTGAGGATGATAAGATGACTTATGAGCTATTTGAGTACCCAAAGAGGAAAATAAGTCCATCCAAAAATTTCCAGTAAAAATGGGATCTCTGTCGCTCAAAATAACCCTTGGGTTTCCATGTAGCTTTTCAATTGTGTCCATAAATGTAGTAGCAATTGTACTTGCTTTAAATGGATGAGATAATGCACAAAAGTGTGCATACTTGGTAAGTCTATCATCTACCACTATGATGACACTCTTTCCTTTGGAATTAGGTAAACTTGTGATAAAATCCATTGAAATCTTCTCCCAACATTGACTTGGAATGGATAAAGGTTGTAGAAGACCCGGGTATTAGTTGTCTCATCTTTATTATGTTGGAAAACCAAAAATTCCGCCACAAACTTTTGAATATCATATTTAAGGCCATCCCAAAAAAATTTCTTCTTCACCCTGTGGTAAGTTTTTAAAAATCTTGAGTGTCGTCCTAAAGGAGAAGTGTGCAATTCCAAAAGAATATTTTGTTTTAGTTGGGAATTCTTGAAAATATATAAGCGATATTTGTACCATAAGGAATCATTTTTCCAACTAAATGTATCAGATGTACTAGGATATTACTGCAATTTTTGAATGAGTTTCCAAACCTCTTCATCCTTCTTCCATTCATCTCTTGCTTCGGTTATCCAATCTGGTTTGATAATAGAAATGGCACAAAGAAATGCTTCCACCTCTTCATTCTTTCTTGAGAGTGCATCTGCAAAAGAATTTAGCTTCCCTTTTTTGTAGATTATTTGAAAGTCATAACCCAACATCTTTGTGACCTATTTTTGCTTCTCTTATAAAGATAGTCTTTGTTCCAAAAAGTGTTTAAGACTATCATGATCATTTTTTACCTTAAAGTGTCTTCCCATTAGGTAATTTCTCCATTTCTTTAGTGCATGCAATACTGGTAACATTTCCTTCTCATAAATAGGTTTCTGTAAATACTTTCCTTTGATTGGATGACTTTCAAAAGCAATGGGTCTTCCTTCTTGCATTAAAATAGCACCAATTCCATTTCCCAAGGCATCACATTTCACAATAAAGGTTTCTGTGAAGTCTGGCATAGCTAAGACTAGTGCTAGGCACATTGCCTCTTTAAGATGTTCAAAGGCCTTAGTTTCTTCAGAAGTCCATGAAAATGTATCTTTCTTCAGTAATGTTGATATAAGTGCTTCTATTCTCCCATGATTATTAAAAAACTTGCGATAATACCCTGTTAACTCAATAAGTCATCGCAACTGATTTATCGTTGTGGGGAATTTCCATTCCTTAATGGCCTTAATTTTGTTAGGGTCTACCTTAACACCCTCATGAGATACAACATGACCCAAATAATCCACCTCTTGTACTCCAAAGAAATATTTGGTTGTTTTTGCATATAATTGTTTCTCCTAAAATAGCTTGAGCACCCAATCAACATGTTGAACATGATCTTTCTAAGACCTGCTGTAGATTATTATATCATCAAAAAATACTAGAACAAATTTTCTAAGGAAGATTTTGAAAATGGAATTCATCAACCCTTGAAATGTATAAGGTGCATTGATATGGCCAAAAGGCATCGCCAAAAATTCATAATGACCCTCATGAGTTCGAAATGATGTTTTCGGAATATCTTCAATATTCATTCTAATTTGATGATATCCTAAATGAAGATCCAACTTGGTAAAATAAATTTCTCCATGTAATTCATCCAATAATTCATCAATCATAGGAATGGGAAATTTATCTTTAATGGTGAGCTTATTGAGCTCCCTATAATCTAGACACATGCACCATGATCCATCATTCTTGTGTACCAATACTACTGGAGCAAAGAAAGAAATTTGACTAGGTTCAATTATACCCACCTCTAACATTTCTGCAATCATACGTTCAATTTCGCTCTTTTGGACATAAGGATATCTATAAGGCCTGATGTTTGGAGGAACAATTCCTGGAATCAAATGAATAGCATGATCATGATCACAAATAGTTGGGAGTCCTTTCATAGTTTCAAACACCTTGGAATGATTGTCCAATACTTTTTGGAGATCTACAAAAATAGATGATTTTGATGTTGGAACTTCTACTGAGCATAATTGTGAAATTACGCCTCATTTGTATTTCGTTAGAAGCTTTTTCATGACATTAGAGCTTATTATCTTTCCGAACTTCCCTGCAATACCCTGTAATTTGACTTCCTTTCCTTCTAAAAAAAAATTCAAGAAAATTTCATGAAAATTAAAAGCTACCGTCCCCAAAGATTATAACCATTGTACTCCTAGTACAACATCAACACCTCCCATAGGAATGGAAAGCATTGGACTATTCAACACATAGTCCCCCATGGTTAGCTTGATATTATGGCATTTTCCAGAGCAATTTATAGTTCCTCTATTTGCAACCATCACTTTCCATTCCGATGTTGGCTATAGGAAACAATTCAATTCCTTGGCTACCTCACAATGAATAAAATTATGGGTGCTACCTGAATCAATCAACACTATTACCTTTTTCTTCTTGATATGTCCTTCTATCTTGAGAGTTTGAGGAGTGATAATTCCTTCCAATGCATTAAATGATATGGTCGGACTCATTTCTTCCTCTTCTAGAGCTGGTTCCTGGTGTATATTCTTTTCTTTTCAAGATTGTTGTTCATTTTCTTCTTCCTCTTCACAATCAATGTAAAATAATTTCTTCTTAGCACACTTATGGCCTTTAGTGTATTTGCTATCACAACTATATAAAAACACTTTTGCTCTTTTTTCTTCCAATTGTTGTGGTGTCAACCTTGTAGGTTGTGGAAATCTAGGAGTAGCAACACTTCCATATTTATAGAAGTGAGTGGTAGGCTTCATTGTTGCCATAATTTTACATTCAATTTTTCTTGCCAACCTGAATGCCTTCTCGAATGAATCAGGTTCCAAAATGCGAACTTCATGTTGGATGTTATCCTTTAAATTACCTATGAAGAGATCAATCTTGTGTTCCTCTGGAATATCAGTTACCCTTATATTCAATTTTTGGAATTCCTCAATGTGCTCCCCCACTGAACACTTTTGTTTGATATTTATCAATTGGCTAAAGAAAGTGTTTCTCTTTGTATCGTCATAATGTGCTATCATCTCCTCCATAAAAATTGACCAAGTGACAATTTTTTTATGGGAGCAAAGCCATCGATACCATACAAATGTATTTTTTTCTAAATGTAAAGTTGCAATGCATACCTTTTGTGTGTTTTGCACATTATTGAGATCAAAATATTGCTGCTCCATCTCTAGTATCCATGTTACAAGATCCTTTCCATCAAACTTCCTCATATCTGTTTTTGGAATATGGTGGTTCTTCCCTCCAACATTAGAGTTTACGAAATCACTATTAACATTTATTTTGTTCTCATCATGAGTTTCCTCTACTATCTTTTCACCATTAGGAAAAAAAAAATTGTATCAACTTTGTCAAACCTTCCATGTCTTCCTTTAGATCATTCTTTATGTTTTCCATCTTAGCTTCCATGTCATCCATCTTAAATTCCATGCCAGCTTCCATGCCATCCATCTTAGCTTCCATTCCATTCTTCAAACCATCCATCTTAGACTCCATTCCTTTATTCAAAACTTCCATGTCATTTTTTATTGCTCTTTGTGAGAGCGAAATTTGTTGCACTTGCTCTTGTAATTTTGATATGTCATGTTGTCATTCTTCCTCTTCATGAGTCATAGTAGAGCCTTCTAAAGGCTTAATGGGTGTTGAATTATTTTTGGGGGCTATTTGATAATCCAATATTGATATCTATTCTACAATATGCCCTTGGGATCAATTTAACTTGATTCTTCAAACAAGTCTTATGCAATTCGGGAAAAATAAATAAATAATCACCTTTTACTTGCTTTTGAGGAGCTCAATATTTAAATTGACTTATCTATATACTTGCAGATCCTCAATATCTGAAATTTCGCCCTGTGCTATTCCTCTGAAGCTTATGTCAAATGCCACAGGTCTGACTAGATTTGGATTCTTCAAGGCAAATATATTTCCAGTCTCCCACAATGACCTAATTATGGACTAGTTCAGTAGAGCGAACATGTACAACTTGCCACGTTCACTTTTTGCTCCTTTGGATTTGAAATTTATAGAAAGGAAACTACACTCTATTTAATTCTAGTCACTTTTTACATAATTCCAATCTGATTCTCAGAGTGAGAGTTATGAAGATTTTCCCACGATCACCTCTTTTATATGAAATTCGGAAGCCTGAAAAAGACCTAACTTCCATAGATCATATCTCTGAAAATATTGTGAACCAATCTCTAAAATTTTGTGACGATGTTCCCCAGGATTTCTTCTTCACTGTCTAAAAATTTTAGCTTCTGAACCTTCGTAGAAAAAACGTTATAGCAAAAATGTCGCGATGACTGTTTTAAGTGAAATTCAGGAGCCTGCAAAAAGCCCTAACTTCAATAGATCATATATCTGACAATATTACGAACCAAGCTCTGAAATTTTGAGACAATGTTCCTCCAAATTTCGGCTTTGCACTCTAAAAATTTTAGATTTTGAACCCTCGTATAAAAAAATTTATAGCGAAAATTGCACGATGACCTGTTTGGAGCAATGAAACCCTAGAATCCAAAGCTCTGATAACAAATGTTGAGAAAACATCTCGAAAAAGAGAGGAAAAGATATATCAACGCCTTATAAATAAGCAACTTTGAGGGGGAAACCTCCAATACATTACATGAATGAACAATTCTTGGATGATACAAATTACAAAACCTCCTTTCTATATATAGGAGTCCATGGGGCCACAATGTAATCCTAGTGGGGCCAAAATCCAATCCTATCTGACCTAACAATAATAATTTAAGGTCACAATAATAAAAATATGGTCATTACAGGGGTACAATAATAATAATAAGGGGGTTACACTAACAACAATAAGGGACTATACTAGTAATATATGGATCTAAAAATAATCCTAGGGAATAAATGATTTAAACTCATGTTTTTAAAATCATAAATTTTTTAAACCATGTGAGTTTCACCCTTATGCATTGAACTAAAAACAAATATTTTGTAGGTACTCAAAATACTAATACATTGAGTAATTACTAAGCATGCTCGTTAACTCCTTCTTTAAAAATTCATAGTTACATCCCAAAATATTGCTAAGATGAAGACAAATAATATTTAGAAAAGATAAGTTCATATACTATAATATGACTAATTTCTAAACATCACAACATCATTTAAAACCATTCACATTAGTCTCAAAAGAGTCTATGGAAGAAAATTGAAAACTATCAATAAGTATGGGGTGATTATTTTCTTTCCTAAAAAAGGAAAATATGGGACCCAATCATGATATAAATAAATTCATAAAAAAATAATACTTTCAGTACCTTTCAATAAAATTCACATTATATACCAAAATTTCCCTTGCACAACCAACACAAGTTATCAAACATAGGGAAAATGGCTATCTCCTTCTTTTGGAAGGTCATTGTAAATAAACTAGAAAATATAAATCAATCAAAGTACTCATCAAGAATAATCATATTAATGAATATAATTTTACATTAGTTATATTTAATACCCCCATCATCATTCTAACCTTTAAAACCTTCAAATTTGACCGAAATTATGCACTACAAGACATACTTGATTTTTTTGTGAAGGAAACTAGCAACTAGACAGTGTGTTTGTGGATTTAACAAAAAAAAAAAAAACTAGTAATGAAGTTAATATTATCCTTCATTAAAAGAATCAAAAACATCCCAATATGCTAAAAACTTTGAATTTTAATTGAACCATTGTATTTCCATACACATTGCAAACTAATTCATGATAAAAACACTCACACCCACTAACATCTAGAATTGAATGTTATTATAATAATTAATGCAAATATATTCTTTTATTAAAGATGAATGAATTCATAACTAAAGAAAAAGATAAATACACTTAAATTTTCACGAATTGGGCTCCAAGGCTACTAACTAGGTTTGAGAAATATTTCTCTCCATCATAAGTAAATTCTCTATAGTTGGCACACCATGTTGGGCTATAAGATTAGTATGAAAAATAATATTTGTTCAATGTTTTCAAGTCACTTTTTCTTTTACCAAACTCATGATGCAAGAAATCCACTATTGAGTTATAAACGCTTAGTATTTTGTTTTACTACTCCATATAATACTAGAAGAAACCCCTTCGTTTTTTTCAATTCCTCAAGTTTCAATTCCTCAAGAATGCTTTCTAGCTCTATGAAAAATGATTTCCAGCTTTTTGATATTTAATTTATATAGTAAGAATCAAAGTCATTATTTACTTGTATATTTCATTTCTCATAGTATATTTATTTTTAGACAAAAAAATATGGATTCTTGGAAAATGTAAAAGAAGCAACAATATACAAGGATACAAGAATATGTCTTTCTATGTATTCTTGGTGTATATCATCAAACTACATTTTTTTTTTATATCTTTATGGATCATATAAGAGCTAAGCTGATTTTTCTTCATAAAATTATCTTTTCTCTTTAATAACTTCATTTTTGTCAACTTCTTGATGGTAGGGATTTAACCTCAATGGAATATTCTAGAATATTCTGAAATATTGAGATTTATCTCCAAAATAGCTATGTCTTTTTCCCCTGTTATTTAAATTGATTAATCAAAAAAATGTGATATGAAATGAGTTATGAATTTTGGGGCATTTGGTATGAATAAACGATGGTAATGGCCTAAGGTATTGTAAAAAGGCCTATTTACAAGTTAAGAAGATCCATGATAAACTGGATTTATAATTTATTTAATTCCAATGATTATTTAAATCTCAGTAATGCTAGATGTATCATAACATAAAGTGATACCTATTGGCATTGACCAAGCATTTAATTTTGTGGCTGTGCTAATTACATAGAAGTTAATATATGGTTATGTCAATCCATTTGCACCATGTTATTTTTACATTGTAAGGCGTCTCTATTTGAAAACAACTCTCCTAACTAACACTCTACACCGTTTGTGACTGTTTGATTTTGTGTTAGACAATTCAAACATTATCAGTCTTCCGATATGAATTTTTTTTTGCTAGGGTAAGTTTTGGTTACTTAGGATTTGGATAGCCATGTCGCTCTCTCAGGTCTGTCACGGATGAAGAAACTGACACTGAAGACATAAATGTTAATTCCTTGCATTAGATCCATTGAGTTTCTTGCTTAGATCTTCCCTGCTAAAGAAACCAGGCCAATCCCTACCCTAGTGAAAAATCTGGATCACAAAGAATTATGTGTGTCAAGATCGGCAACAATTTCTCTCACAAAGTTTTCCTGCACAGAATATTATTTACAAATGGAGCATTCCAGGGATATTCTTGAGTATTCCTCTAATGCTCTGCAGTTGGTCTAGCTTGTATAATTTTGAGAAGAGTTGGCTCAGATTCCTTCTCTGATACTTCTGTGTTACCTTGATTTACACGTAGGTGACAGTGAAGCTCTTGCGAAAGAAGAGGCATTGGCAGCCCTGAAATGAGCATTGAAGCAGGTTAATCTCATTCATCATCCAATTTTAGAGGATTTGGTTCCAGACGCCAAAATCTGTCTTGAACTCTACCAGTCTAGAGGACATCATCGATGAATTCCTACCACTTCCTACCAGTCTAGAGGACATGAGAACTTATTTGAGACACTAGAAATTTGGGGAAAATGTTTTTCTTACTCTTCATTCTCTTCAGGGTGATGTTTTACTCTGTATATATGTTAAAATACAGATTTATTTGTAGTTAATTAAACCGCATGAGCCATTATTATTTTGGATTTATTTGTGTTCAATTAAGCCCCATGAGCCATTATTCTTTTCGATCCACTTGTATCGAATATATCCTTTTAAGGTTGTGTGACCCACCCATAACCTTTTTTTATAATGTACAACAATGATGTTTCTCATCACTGTATCTTATTAATTAATTTATTTTTTTAATATTATTCAATTACCATAGTGGAATATAAAGCTTATCAGTGTACCTAATTATTAATTTTTTTTTATAACTTGAAGACATCGATGAGAAATTTTTTTTGTTAGGGTAAGTTTTGGTTAGTTAGGATTTTACCAGCCATATCGCTTTCTCTCGACCCTGGAAGCGATGAAGAAAATGACCCTGAAGACATGGATGAAGCTTTTTCATGTCCTCCCAATTATTTCGATACGGATTAGTTTAGAATTAGTTTTTATTACCGTTCCATTTCAGTTTCTGAATAACCGTCAGACTACTTGTATAAATTGTTCAGATCAGTAATTCTTCAATGCGGGTTTTTCTCTCATAATTTGTTCTGTCCTTTGTTGTTTCTCTGCTTCTCCTTTTCTCTGTGAAATTGTCACTTCCATCAGCCACATCCTCTACCGGAATTTGCAGATCTGGTACATGCTTTTCTAATATCTTGCGATGGATTTCCACTATCATTGAAGGTATTCGGCGCGCTTCTTTGTGGGGAAGATGACAGATCTTACTGGCAAGAAAAATTGAATGCACTCAAAAACACATTACCTATTGAGATACATGAGTGACTTAAAATTAGTTATGATTCGCTCAGCTCAAAGGATCAAGAAATATTCTTAGATATCGTTTGCTTCTTCATAGGGCAAGATGCAGATACCGTTATAAGAATATGTGGGCAGCTTAAAGATCTCGCCAACAAGTGTCTCTTGGAAGTTGGCAGTGAAAATAAGATAAAAATGCATGACCACATCAGAGAAATGGGAAGAAGTATTGCAGAAAATGTAAGCCCCCGGCATTTTTGGCATCAGACCCCCAACAACATTGATGATTTGTTGGAGCGATCGTCATGTGTAAGTGCTTCAATCATTCAAATATTTATTACCGAGTTTAACTATGAATACTTAAGTTTCTGTGTTTCCCGAGAAAGAAAGATATACCTGTGTAACTTGTATATTTTTCATGAATGAACAGGGAAGCATCGAAGTTCGCGGAATTATGATGGATGGTCCCCTCAATTTCAATGAAGAGAATACTCGCCTCCTGATGAGTGAGGTGTCATGGTACAGAAGATGGAGTCCTGAATTGTTGTTTGGGAACTATCTGAGGAGTCTATTAGATAATTTCCGGTTTTGTGGCATTTTGAATTTGCAACTTGTCTCTGTTGAAGGTGATTATTTAGAACAGATATTGAGGAGGGTTCGAGCACCACAGCTCCAGTGGATCCGCTGGTATAAGTGTACACACTCTTCCCTGCCTTCCTGGATACCCATGGAGAATTTAAAAGTTTTGGAAGTGGAAGGAAAGAACTTGAGAGTATTGTGGGAAACTGAATCTCAGGTATGTTTATTTTCCTTTCCTCCATTGTAATTCCACTTCATGTTTTCACCGAATCATAGAGGTTTTTCTGATAGTTGAAATGCGAACACTGCAGGTTCCTCGCCAGTTGCGACAGCTGAGTATCTGCGCTCCTCTTTGTCGCTTTCCCAAGTCCATAATGCAGCTGAAGCACTTCGAAAAGATTGACATAAGCCATGCACTTTTCAAAACTTTGCCTGAAGAACTATGTGATGTGCAGTCCTTGAAATACTTAATGTTAAGAAACTGTACAGAAATGATCTCGCTTCCTAATTCGCTGGGAAATCTAACAAACCTCCAACAAATAGATTTGACCAATGCTTCCCGTCTGCAGATGCTTCCAGGTTCTTTTGGGAATCTAATTGGACTGAAATACCTATTTCTGAGGGATTGCCCCAATTTGACCATCTCCAAAGAAGCATTGGGAAATATTAAGACCCTGAAACACTTAGATCTGAAAGGTTGTAGCAATGTGAAGGAATTGCCTCCCCAAGTGGCACATCAACGGTTCTTGGTAAAATTAGATGTGTCTGGAACGATGTTAAAAGGATTGCCTGCAAACGGTATTGGAGAACTATCGAAGATGGAATCTATGGAATTAGGAGGGGATCGTTTGTTAGATATGCTGCCGCCTTTGCTTGTTTATCTCAGGAGCTTGACCGACTTGTTGCTCTTCGACTGCCCAGAATTGAAACACTTGCCCGACTCCTTTGGACTGTTGACTCAGTTGATGCGGTTGACTATAAGGAATTGCCCAGAGTTGAAATGCTTACCCGATTCCTTTGGACTGTTGACTCAGTTGATGCAGTTGAGGATCTCTAATTGCCCAGCTTTGAAATGCCTGCCTGATTCCTTTGCACAGTTGACTCGGTTGACAGATTTGAGCATAGAGAACTGTGGGATAGAATATTTACCTCAAAAGATGAACAATCTCAAAATTTTAGAGGTAATCGGGTGTCCACTGCGCGAGCTTCCATTTAGAAGGGTTGAAGGAGAAACAAAAATAGAGTTGAATACATTGGACAAATGCATGTTTCATGGAGGTATTTTCCCGAACCTTAAAGTTGTTTGCCCTAACCTTCAACATCTTTACTTATTGGATTGTAAGGAATTGAGGAAAATTGGAAGGCTCTGTGGTCTCCCAAAACTTAAAACTCTCTACTTTGAAGGGTGTGAAAACATAGAGGAGATAAGTGTTGAAACATTGACATCATTGAAGCAGTTGCATGTTTCTGGAAGTGCAAAGATCGAGACAATCGAAGGGTTGTCACAGCTTACAGGGCTTAACTCAGTAACTATAATTAATTGCCCTGAGATACGGGAGCTTCCAGGTGTGGAACATAAAAGGTGGACTGTTCATAACTGTCCCAAACTGAAATTACCGGAGCAATTATGGCAATCCTCTGAGTCCTCCAATGTTATAGATGACCTGGTTGATCAGGTTACAGAAAATCCAGTTACTAATAGGATTTGAGAAGGGAAATTATCTCGATCTCTTCAGAAGTGTAAATTGAATTAAAAAGCTTTATGAATTTGATAACTTTGGCATTACTGTGCAATACAGTAAATCAAGCCCTTTGAAGAGATATCGTAAATGTGATAGTTCTGATTTTTTTAAAACAAATTCACAAATTTAACCATTCTTATTTTTATAAAAAGGTTAAAATTTGATTGAAAATAATGACATTGAGTCAAAAGGTTAATTTTACAAAGAATAGTTAAAATAAGGAATATCATATTGATAATTATAATATATAAATAAAAAATATAATTTATTTAAAATAAAAATTTAATTTTGAAAAATTCGGTCTATTTCAATCATCATTATTTGTTCACTTTATTCCATTTAACTCTTATCATTATTATTTTTCCAAAATTAACTACAAAATACAAAATATATTTTAATTAATTAATTATTAATTTTTTTTTTATATTTTTAATTAATTAGTTATTAAATTTTATTATAAAAATTAATATAAAAAATTATTTATTGTAATTTGAAATAGAAAAAAATAAATTTTTAATTAATTATGGAATATTATTAAGAGTGATAAGACTATTTCTTTTTCCTTAAAATATTAAACAAATAATTATTTTTGAAAATGCAACAAGAACTTCATATCAAAGTTGATGTACCATTTCAAAAATTTGAAATTGGAAGTCTTTAACTTCAATTTTGGTTAGATAGTTATCACATGGGTTATCACCCAAAAACTAGTTGAATGAAGTTTCCTGGGATCAAGTTTTTCATCACCCTTGCAAAATTTCCCAAAAGTATTACTATCATGAATGGAACATTGAGAATAGTGGATTGAGATGTTGAGGAAATGGAGGCTTAGAGCATTAATGCAAACTCCCAATGCAAATGTAATCCAATGTTCACATTAGGTAACATAGACTAGAACAGTTCAAGAAACATCAAGTGGCAAATAGACTTATAAAAAGATTAGGTGTTGAAAAATCTCCAGCTAATGGTTGATGTGAACTCCACCCTATTGATATAACTGCATTTTGTGTCAATTGCTGGAGATAAAAGGATTTGGCCATCAAGTGACAAGGCCAAGGACTTTGTGTATGGGATGTTAAAGTCATCAACTATTGGTTGTTGGGATGTAGAAACACTTATCACTACTACATGTGGGGTGTTTTAAGACATTTTTTTAAGACAAAAGAAATCTTTTGTCTTAAAAAGTCACTTTTAATTTTAGTTATTTTATATTAAAATTTAATATCAATTGAATTGTCTTAAAGATAAAATTTAAGACAAAAATAGTGTAAGACAAAAATAGTTTGAGACAAAACTTTATATTTAAGACAAAAACGATTTGAGACAAAAATATTTTAGACAAAAACAATTCGAGACAAAAAAAATTAAGACAAGAAAATTTAAGACAAAAGTATTTTAAGACAAAACTTTATATTTAAGACAAAAACAGTGTGAGACAAAAAAAAATTTAAGACAAGCAATTTGAGACAAAAATATTTAAGACAAAATTT
>CM076584.1:1508084824-1508191096 GCA_034641835.2 Pinus albicaulis | reverse complement strand
TAAAACAAACACAGCTATAAAACACCAGCAAACGTGAGACAAGCTCACTCAACACAATGAATTCAATCGCTCAATTACATCACACTTATATAGGGAACTGCACTCACCTAATCCTCCTGGAAACGAGGAAACAAACCTGAATATGTGCAACCAATTCCTAATTACACCCTCTCGTTCAACAACTCACAACTAATTCTATTTCTGCATTATTCTCACATCCTCCCTTAATGGAGAAATGGATTTTCTACAATACCTAACTGACTTCTAAAAACTTCAAATTTGATTTTACCAAGGGGCTTAGTAAATATATCAGCCATATTATCCTTGGTGTTTCAAAATATCAATTCAATTTCATTTGACTCAATTTTCTCAAGTACAAAGTGGTACTGTAACTCAACGTGTTTTGTTCTAGCATGGTAAACTGGATTATGTGCTAATTTGATAGCACTCTGATTATCACAATTGATACATGTTGAACCACTTTGCGCTTCTTCAAGATCTGCAAGAATTCTCCGCAACCAAATAGCTTCACAGGTGGCATTGGTCAAAGCTTTGTACTCTGATTCTGTTGATGATAAAGAAACAGTTGGCTATTTCTTACTACTCCAAGATACGACCCCCGATCCAATATGAAATGCATAGCCAGAGGTAGATCATCTGTCATCTGGATTTCCTGCCCAATCTGAATCAGAAAAACCTGTCAGTGCAACATCAGATTCATCAGTATACATAATACCTAAATTCACTGTTCCCTTTAAGTATCGGAGAAATTTCTTTGCAGCATTCCAGTGATTTCCTTAAGGCTTAGCCATGAATTGACTAAGAATACTGACTGAGTATGCAATGTCTGGTCTGGTAGTGGTGAGATAGTTCAAACTTCCCACTAGCTGACGGTATAATGTTCCATCTGCCTCTTTTGTTCCATCTTCTTTGTACAACTTTGCATTCTGTTCTAAGGGAGTTGACATAGCTTTGCAATCTGTCATATTGAACTTTTTAAGAATCTCCTTTGTATATTTGCTTTGAGTGATCAAAGTTTTACCAGGCTCTCTCCATACCTCAATTCCTAAACAGTAATGCAATTCACCCAAATCTTTCATTTCAAATTCCTGTGACAACTGAACTTTAATTTCTTCAATTAACTTGTGAGCACCGCCTGTTATAATGAGATCATCCACATACAAAGATATTAAAGCAACATTTCCTTTTTCATCTTTCTTAACATACAAGTTAGGATCATTTTTGCTTTTCACAAATCCATTCTGAAGAAAGAAGGTATCAATCTTTACATACCATGATCTCGGCGCCTGTTTCAAACCATACAATGCCTTTCTTAACCTGCAAACCAGATGCTCCTGTCCTTGTTTGACAAACCCTTCAGGTTGAACCAAATAAACTTCTTCCTTTAAATCACCATTTAGAAAAGCAGATTTGACATCCAATTGATGTATATTCCAATTATGTTTTGTGGCTAAGGCAATCAGTAATCTAATTGTATTTAACTTAGCTACTGGTGCAAAAGTGTCTTTATAATCAATTCCCTCCTTTTGAGCATATCCTTTTGCTACTAATCTTGCCTTAAATTTATCAATTGTACCATCTGCTTTAAATTTCAATTTGTACAACCATTTGCTTCCAATTGGAACTTTATTTTCAGGAAGTTCCACTAATTCCCATGTTTGATTTTTCATAAGAGAAGCATACTCATCATTCATAGCATTAATCCATGGTTCATGTTGTTTAGCCTGCTCATAATCAATTGGTTCTTCAACATTCATTATATTAGACATTAAGGCATAGTCTCTATACCTTGCAGGAAGCTGAGTTTGTCGGGACGACCTCCTTGGTGCTTCAATGCCTGTGGATGTTCCATCCATGATTCGTCGGCTTTGAGGTGAATCATCCCCTTGTGATGACTCACTGCTGCTAGATGTGCTCATACTGCTGCTCTCATCCTGATCCTGTACCTGTACCTGTACCTGTTCCTGTTCCTGCTTAATCAAAGTATCAAGTTTGACATGTGCATCATTAGATATATGCCATGCATCAGTCTTTGTATTACTTTTATCAGCCTTCTCATGAAACAACACATCACGACTTGCAAATAGTTTATGGGAACTTGGATCAAACAATTTATAGGCTTTCTGATCCGTACAATACCCAATGAAAACACACTTGATTGACTTGGCATCAAGTTTTCTTCTGTTAGCCTTAGGAATATGAGCAAAAGCAGTACATCCAAAGACTTTGAAATGACTGACATCAGGTTTATAACCATGAAGAACCTCAAAAGGAGTCTGAAAAACTAATTGCTTAGTGGGACATCGATTCTTCAGATAAACAGCAGTGTTAATGGCTTCTGCCCAGAAACCATTAGAGATGTTCTTACCTTGCAGCATACTACAAGCAGATTCCACCAAGGTTCTATTCCATCGCTCAGCAACACCATTTTGCTGAGGGGTATGTGGCACTGTGAACTGTTGTTGAATTCCATTAGATTTACAATAGGTGTTAAATGCTTTTGACTTATATTCACCCTCTTGATCAGATCTGAGTATTTTAATGCACTTTCCTGTTTGTTTTTCCACCATAGTTCGAAACTCTTTAAAATACTCAAATATGTCACTTTTCCTTCTAATGAAATAGACCCAGGTATACCTAGATCTATCATCAATAAAAATAACAAAGTATGAAGCACCACCAAGAGACCTAGTTTGCATAGGTCCACATACATCAATGTGAATTAATTCAAGTATATCATACTTTCGTTTCTCAGTATGAACCGGAAACTCTTCTCTATGCTGCTTACCAAGTGCACAAGCTTCACATGGTAAATGTTCACACTTCATAACAGGAAGACCATCAACCATTGATTTCCTTTGTAACAACGATAAATCATTGTAATTTAGGTGCCCATACCTGTGATGCCATAATTCTGTTGTCGATGTCTCTTTGGATGTCAATGCAACATGGCGCTTCACTGTCACATCCAATCTGTATAATCCTCCAACCCTGGTACCTGTAGAAACAACCCTGTAGTGGTCCTGAACATATTTCACAATACACCCCAGTTTACCAAATTCAACTTTCAAATGATTATCAATGATAGTGGAAACAGATATCAAATTCTTTTTGAGAGCAGGTACATACATCACATTATGAATTTGTCGCATTTGTCCATTAGGTAAGTACACATTTATTATGCCATAGCCCTGAACTTTAAGTGACCTATCATCTCCTAGGTAAATGTGTGTACCATCAGATTTCTCATAATATTTATCATACCATTCTTTATTACAAGTCATGTGTGCCGATGCACCAGAATCAATGAACCATGCATTCTCATCATCAGTTTCAGCAGACAATGCAGCATCAGAAAGAAATAACTTAAGATTTTTAAATCCATCATTCACTGAGGTGTCTCTATTTATGTAATTTCCATTATGCCTTCTATGTCTTTGATTTGATTCATTATTCTTTCTCCTATAGCAATCTTTAGCCAGATGTCCAGGTTTTCCACAATAATCACATTCAATGTTCCTCTTAACATAAGAATCAGGAGGTGCCATACCTTTCTGCTTTTCTTGAAAACGGCCTCTGTTCCTGTCCCATGGTCTCCCTCGAAATGATCTTTTGCCTCTTGCAGTCAAAGCCAAATCAGAACCATTTGACTCCAGTTCAAAATTTTTCATTCGCTCTTCTTCTTGAAGAAGAATTCCAGCCAATTCTTCAAATGTAGGAGGTGTCGGTCTAGCTGAGAGAGCTGAAATAAATACTTTATAGTCTGGGACTAACCCCTTTAAAGCAACAGTTACCAAGTCTGTACTAGAAACCTTTTCACCAATATCACCAAGCTTATCACTCAAATCTTTAATTCGGGAAACAAAGTTGCTAATGCTTTCATTGGCATCCATTTTGATAGATAGCAGCTTTGTTTTTAAAAATAAAATACGGTTTGCATTAGTAGTTTTATACAAACCTTTAAGCGTGTCCCAAGTCGCCTTGGAAGTTTCACAGTCCCGAATGTGAGGAATAATATTGTCCTTCACTGACATGCGTAGCAGCACCCTTGCTTTCATTTCACGCTTCTCCCAATCTTGAGTGGCAACAGGAGGTTGAGGCTTGGGCTCGTCACCTTTGACAATCGTCCAGAGATTGTATGCCTCCAGTACTGTTATGAGCTTAAATTTCCAGTTTACATAATTTTCTCCATCAAGTTTTGAAGACTCATTTAAATATGAATCTGCAAGGGGATTAGCCATTTCTCCACCAATGACCAAATTCAAAAAATTGCAAGCTTCTTACACACTCTATTTAGTTTGATGTTTTTTTAAAAAAAAAAAAAAACTTCAAACAACTTGCAAACTTGCTCCCTTTAAAAAAAAACCTTTATGGTAACCGAACCCCAAAACTTAAACAAAACCGAACCATTGATTTTGCTCTTACCATTGAGTTAAAAAAAAAACCGAACCCCAAAACTTAAAAGAACTCGACCAGGAAATTATATATAGCTCAGCAATTATATATATATATATATATATATCTCAGCAATCTTTTAAAAAAAAAACGCTGGCTCAAGATTCGTTGCTGCAAATCCAAAATAAAAGCACTGTCAACGTAGGTCGACTTCACCTCTCAAATCGGATAACGGTCGGCTTCAAACTTCTTTGCTGCTTCAATGCAGGTCGACTTCACCTCTCAAACGCAATCAGCAAATTATGAAATCGGATAACGGTGCTCAACGCAGGTCGATTCAAGGGTCGATTGCTGCAGCTCTTTTAAAGCCGCTCAGCAATGCGTCTTCAAGCTGCTCGATACCTTTGAAGGCCGCTCAGCAAGAACGGGACTCCCTCAGCACTCGAGCAGAGACAGGAAAACCATATAATGACTTCTGGCAAACTCGACTTCTGGCAAAGAGTCAATACGCTTATTCGCTCAGTGATCACCGTGGGCTTCGTGGTCAATTCGTGCGTATCCAAATGCCTGTTCTGTCTACACGTGCTATGCACGAATTGCAAACTCAGAAAAACGTAGCCAAGTTAACACAGGTCGGGCTCAAACACTGCGCACACTCTAATGGCAGAGTCACTCACTGCCGGCGAAGAGGAGAGAGGCGCAGACAAAAGTGCTCTGATACCAAATTAATAAAACAAACACAGCTATAAAACACCAGCAAACGTGAGACAAGCTCACTCAACACAATGAATTCAATCGCTCAATTACATCACACTTATATAGGGAACTGCACTCACCTAATCCTCCTGGAAACGAGGAAACAAACCTGAATATGTGAAACCAATTCCTAATTACACCCTCTCGTTCAACCACTCACAACTAATTCTATTTCTGCATTATTCTCACATTCCCCTCCACAGGATTTGCAAACCTTCATCCAAATGTATAGTAACACTGGAAATCACTTTGAGTGTAGGGATTTGGCTATTTTGGGTTTGGTTCCTCAATCGCAAAACCCCATGCCACCGTAATTGATTTGAGTTTCAATAGCTTTGAGGGATGAATACGCCAGGGAATTAGCAAGGCCAAAATTCTATCTGAGACAATAAGAGATTATCTGTTGAAGGAAATAAGAGGTTATCTATTGGCCAGAGAAGATGAAGGAAATAAGAGGTTATCTATTGAATTCCCTGCTAAAATTGGAAATTTAGGCATGATGAACAACCTGCTTTTGCAACATAACATGCTCTCTGGCCCTATACATCAAACATTAGGTATCTGCGGGGCTCTTGCTAAAATAAATCTTGTTGGAAATACACTGAATAATACTATTCCTGCATCACTGGAATCTATACAAGTCCTCAATTCTCTAAACCTCTCCAACAATTAGCTAAGTGGTCAGATTCCAACTAGCGTTTCTTCATTGAATCTTAGCTTGCTTTATTTTTCCAGCAATCAGTTGATAGGACCTATGCCAGTGCAACTGATTTACCTGGAAAGAAATCATAGCTTTTCTAGAAACCCTGGGCTATATGCAAACAAATTCAGTTCAGAGTTCCTGAAGCCATTCCCTCCTTCTAGAAGAATATTCAATATAAAACTTATCATTGTGTGTATTGTTGCTGCAGCTGCACTCTTAATTCTTGTTATCAGTTGCCTTTTGTATAGAATCCCTAATCGAGATAGTATCTGAGCCCTATCTTGGGATATGAAATCCTTTTACAATGTGAACTTCACTAACGAAGACATTTTCCATTGCTTGATGGAAGAGAACCTCATTGGATGTGGGGATCTGGAAAGGTATATTGTAGAGCAGCTCTTGACCAACAACAATGCCACCATGCTTAACCACAATAAAGAGGCACTGAAATATCGACAATTCAAGATGGAAGTTGAAACCTTAGGCTCTATCAGAGATAAAAATATATTGAAACTCTATTGCTATATTTCTAGCACAAATTCACGCCTCCTTGTATACGAATAGATGAAGAATGGGATTTTGTGGGACAAACTGCATCACACAGCGAGTTGAACATTGGATTGGAAGACACATTATAATATAACGCTTGGAATTACTCATGGATTGGCTTACTTACATAATGACTACGTTCCTGCTATTGTACACAAAGATGTCAAATCCAGTAATATATTGCATCTTGTCATGACTGAAGGTGATTATTTAAAACAGATACTGAGGAGGGTGCCATCACTCGTTGGTATAAGTGTACACCCTCTTACCTACCTTCCTTTATTCCCATGGAGAATTTGAAAGTTTTGGAAGTGGAAGGAAAGAAATTAAGAGTATTGTGGGAATGTGACTATCAGTTAAGTTAATTTTTTATTTTCTCCATTTTTCCACCTCTTTTCTCACCGAAAATCATCATAATAGATTTCCTTATAGTTGAAACGAACATGGAAGGTGCGTGACCAATTGTGACAGTTGATTATCGATGCTCCCCTTTCTTGCTTTCCCAAGTCCATAATTCAGTTGAAGCACATCAAAAATATTGACATACGACATGCACTCCTTGAAATACTTAGTCTTAAGAAACTGTACAAAAATGATCTTGCTTCTTGATTCACTGGGAAATCTAGCAAACCTCTAGGAAATATATTTTACAAATGCTTCTAGTTTTAATATTCTTCCTAATTATTTTAGGAAACTAGTCGGATTGAAATACCTATATTTATGAGACGTTTCTCAAAATTTTTCATCTCAAATGAAGCATTTGGAAATATTAACACCCTGAAACTTTTATATTTTAAAGGTTGTATAAATGTAAAGGAATTGCCTCCCCAAGTGCCACATCAACAATTCCTATTCAAATGTATTTCCTACAAAAAGTATTGGAAAATTGTTCATGATGGAATCTTTGGAATTACGAGGGGATCATTTCTTAGAAATGCTTCCACCTTTGATTATTTATCTCAAGAGCTTGAAGAATTTGTTGCTTTTCAATTGCCCGGAATTTAAATTCTTTCCTAATTCTTTTGGAATCTTCATTCGGTTGGAATATTTAATGTAAATAATTTCCCGGAGTTGAAATCTTTTCTAGATTCCTTCGTTATGTTGACCCAATTGGCTAATTTTACTATTGACGATTTCCTAGGGTTGAAATACCTACCCGATTCCTTTGGATTATTGACTTGGATGGTACATTTGAGGATAAGGAGTTGTGGGATAGAATAATTACCTCAAAATATGAACAATATCGAAGTTTTAGAGATAGAAGGGTCTCAACTGCGTGAGCTACCATTTAGAAGGGCTGAAGGAGAAACAAATACAAAAATGTATGTTTCATGGAGGTATCTACCAGAACCTTCAAGGCATCTGCCCTAACCTTTTTTGGGTGAAATAATGGTATAGGGTGTATTAATGGAACAAAAATTAAATGTCAATTTGGGGATCATTTAATTAGAGAAATAAAACTGGAAATGCCAGAGACAGTCTCGTGACCTGCAAAATAAAACCCCAATTTGTCTGAAAAATGCTCATGCCTTAAATTCGTGCACCAATCAAGACACCCTATTCTATTCATGCACTTGAAAGCATTCATTAAAAATGAAATCCTAATTTGGGAAAAAAACAATCTTGTAGTTCTATTGAAAGAAACCCCTATTTAAGAGGCAAACTATCACTGATAATTAAAAGACAAATATTAATTATGGAAAACTAAGAGGAAAAACCTAATTGTTAGGAATTTGGACTCAAGCTCTTCGACCAACCATAATCAATCTCCAAAATAAGCCAGCAATACTATCACAAATTTGCATTCAATCCCATTTCCACTACTTTTGTATAAAATCTGTTTAAATTAATCTAAGTGTAATGTGCTCATTGTACAAGCCAAGCATCAAATATGATATTTCTATTCAGATATGGTAGTACTCCATTCAAACTTTCACACAAACTCCAACTGTCATCAACAAATGAATTCGAAAAATGATTACTTCATGTGAAAAGAAACAAAGAACACTTTTCAACCTTAAAATCGTAACTCTCTTTCATTCATCTAAAGAAGTTACAGGTTAATGATTCAATATCAGTATTATTGTCATGAAATTTGAGCATGCGGAACATCCTACTTTTACAGCATAACGTGCGCTCTGGCCCTATACCTCAAACATTAGGGATCTACGGGCTTCTTGCTAAAATAAATATTGCTAGAAATACACTAAAAAATACTATCCTTGCATCATTTCGATCCATACAAGTCTTCAATTCTCTAAACCTCTCCAACAATTAGCTAAGTGGTCAGATTCCAATGAGCCTTTCTTAATTGAAGCACAACTTTCTTGATTTTTCCAACAATCAATTGACATGGCCTATGCCAGCAGAACTAATTTACCTGGAAGAAAACCATAAATTTTCTCAAAACCCTGGTCTATGTGCAAACAATGTGAGTTCATATTTCTTGAAGCCATGCCTTTCTTCTTCGAGAAGAAGATTCCATATGAAACTTATCATTGTGTGTACTATTGTTGCAGCCGCACTCTTAATTCTTGTTATCATCTTCCTTTCATATAGAATCCATAATCGAGATAGTATGGAAGCCCTATCTTGTGATATGAAATCCTTTTACAATTTTAATTTCACTGAAGATGACACTCCATTGCTTGACGGAAGAGAATGTGATTGGCAGTGCAGGATATATAAAGCTATAGAGAGGAGAGTTAAGGGATGGATAAGTTATTGTTGTAAAGCAGCTCTAGACCAACAACAATACCACCATGCTTAAACATAGTGAAGAGGCACTCAAATATCAACAATTGAAGATGGGGGTTGAAACCTTAGGCTCTATCAGACATAAAAATATAGTGAAACTCTACTGCTGCATTTCTAGCACAGATTCACACCTTCTTGTATATGAATACATGAAGAATAGAGTTTTGTGGGAAAGAGTTCATAATACAACCGGTCCAATATTGGATTGGTATACACGCTATAAAATACCAATTGGTATAGCTCATGGATTGGCTTATTTGCACAATGACTGTGTTGCTGCTATTCTTCATAGAAATTTCAAATCCAGTAATATATTGTTAGATGAATATTACGAGGCACACTTAGCTGATTTCAGAGTTGCGAAAATCCATCAATCCTGTGGAAGGGGGGGACTCTACAACTATTATTGTTGGCACTCATGGCTACATTGCTCCAGGTAATCCATCTTTCATACTTTGTAAAAGGGTTGAACATAGTAATGTTTTAGAACAACCCAAAACAAATGCAATGCTAACAATTTAGAAGAATGAAAGTAACTGATAATATCTGATTGTGGGTTGCAGAGTATTCCTATACATATAAGGTGAGTGAAAAGAGTGATGTATACAACTTTGGGGTTGTGTTGATGGAGTTTGTGATGGGTAGACAACCTATAGAGCCAAATTTTGGGGGGGAACAAGGACATTGTTCACTATATTTCTTGGAGAATTTCTACGAGAGAAAGCACATTTGAGGTGATAGATTTCAAGATACATGATATTTACAACAAGACCATGATTAGGGTGCTTAAAATAGCAATGCTCTGCACCATCCATCTACCTCCCATGAGGCATTGTATGAGACAAGTAGTGGAATTGTTGTTGGGAGCTGATCCATGCTCTGGTTCTTTATATTCAAGTAGATTTTATTTGGAAATGGGCGATACGTAAGATTTTATATCCATTATGTAGTTTTATTTGTGAATGATAGTTGATCGAAATTGTTGACCACGGGAAGTAGTCAAAATGCTTCTCGGGAAGGAAGCAGGAGTCTGAAACTACCCCATGTATTAAAAACATTATTTCAGAAATTACTTGTGCAAACAAATGATTGCATCTAACAAAACTTAACTGTGACATAATGATGTCCAAAAAGCAATATTTAGAAATGAAAATGTAGTTTTTGGAAAATATCGCCATTTGAAGTGATTGTCTTGACACAGTTTACCTGTCAAAGTTATTGTTTATTTTTCCTCACTTAAATACCCTTGTCATACATTCTACAATTTTGTAGACACTTACTTAAATTCCTCTATTTCCAGAGCTTTTTAATGGAGCAAACAAATACTTCGTGAATTTAAATGAACGTCAACTTTTTATGTTATGAACCAATAGTTGTGGTATTAGGTGGGTTGGTTGAGATGATTAAGAATATGTGTTTTCTTTTGAGAGGTGATATGTTTAAACTTAAAGTGGTAGAGAATATATGCCTTTATAGACTTTAGTGATTAAATAATTGTCAAATCTAGAGGATGTTGAGTATGTATCTCTTTGTAGATTTTAGTAATCAAACAATTAGCTAGAGCATAGGAGGGTCTCCTTCCCCATAAACAAGAGAATCTCATACACCAATTTAGTGTCTGATTTAACCATAAAAATAAAGATTGGTTAAACCTAGATTTATTTTTATTAAGTTTTTTATTTTATTCTTTTTGGTAAGGAAAAGTTATTTGATTTCTTATATCTTGATAAAAATATGCATATTGATTTGCGTTATTCTGCTACTACTACCACATAAACTTGACTAGTGGCAAAATCAAAATTCTTTGAGCATCCAAAAATTGCATTTGTCTTGAAAATTCAAAGTTATACAGAATATTTCATGAGCTTTATGAATTGTTGCTAGAGCCTAGAACTACTATGAACTGATTATTGGAATGACCTTTTATATGTTACGATTCTTTTGGAGAATTTATGCCTTACGACGTTTTCTTTGCAACTTCTGGTGCAATTTCTAGTTATCATCTTGTAAAATTAATATTTTAGGTGGTCTTTCCCTATAAGCCTTAGATCCTTTCATTAAATTCAAAATGAATATGTTTACATATCTTTCAAAATAACCATAACAACTACCTCATGATGTGGAACATGACATAGTTTACCACTCTCAAATTTAAAAGTAAAAGAGGCCATCATTATTTATGAATATATCATATTAGTTAAATAAATTGAAATAAATCTTCAAGAATTGAAAATACTTAGGATCTTGGATCATTTCATTATTTAGATATTTAAAAAAGTGTTGTAATAGTTTTTTTTTTATAGTTTTTTATGAACTGATTTTTTGTAATCATCAATTAAACTAGTGCAGTTATATAAGTTAAATGGTTGGTAAATGTTGATATGCAATAAAAAAACATATATTGTGATACATATCACATTGTTTAGATAAAATGAAAATAATAGATAATATAAATTAATTAAAATATAAATTTATTTTAAATTATTATTATCCTCGTCATCATTGATTACAGAAGAATTAATATCATATATACATTTAAAAGAATAAGTAGCAAGTTTGTTGACCATAGAGATTCACTCTCACTTTACCATGGATATTCTTATCTTCTAAATAGGCTTTGTTACAATACCATAAACCAATAGCACAGCAACCGAAAAAAACATAACCGATGTTATTCAAATGGCTTTTTTTTCCAATTAAAAATTTAATAAACAAATTATAAAAGACATCTCTACATATAAGATAAATCTTGACCTTTAATCTATACCTAAAAATATTCTAAATTATTCCATAAAAATTTAATCCTTAAAATGTTCAAAGCCTTATAACACACCAATAAAAAAAATCTAATAAATCCTTAACCATTATCTTAATTAATATTTACAAAACTAGTCTTTACTATATTTTTAATTACATATAAAAATTCTACTTCCATTTAAATTAACTCCTTTACAAATGTTGAGGTATAATACCAATGATTATAACTTTTATTACCAATCCAAATACTTCCTTACGTTCCCCTTTTCATCAAAATAACTTTAAATTCTACTTCCATTTAAATTAACTAATTTACAAATATTGATGTAGAATACCAATGATTATAACTTTGATTACAAATCTCAATACTACATTACCTTCCCCTTTTATCAAGATAACTTTATCCTCGTGTTTAATGGTGACTATCAACCTAATTCCCGTCTCCACTCACAGATTTGGACCAAAATCCTCCTAAAAAGACCAAAGTGAAACCATCAAATGAATGAGGAGGCCACTGCATTTTGTCCGATCACACCGCCTCATACGATCAAAAAATTTCCATCAAAAGTAGCACAATCCACCTAGGTTAAATCAATTGAGGATTCTGCAGTTTCAAGGAATCTTAAAAATTTATTTGCATTTGAGAGCTTTTATATTTCTCCGAGGCGCACCACTCATCAGGGATTGGGGTTCAGATTCTATCATCAGATTCTAATCACTGAATTTCCACTTCCAGGACATCATCAGATTCCAGTTTAATCCCGTCCTGTGCTTCTAATCTGAATTGGTTTCAGAATTATTTGGATTGTCTATTAGGATCAGAGATCATAACAAGTTCAGAGTCGAGTTTTCGCTGCCTCTACCTGCAGTCGATTCTCCGAACCTTCGATCGGCTGAAGAGGCGTAGAAGCGATATAAAAAGTTGGAGCAATATAAGGCTCGTAGCGGACGCTTCGTTGGCAATGGCAGCAAGCCCGAGGGCAGCTTGGCCTCATGGGTTGATGAGTAAAATTTCATGCGATGAGAAGAATCGAAGGATTCTAAGAAGGATCATTGGCCGAAAGAAGTTCCGAAGGATAATGGCGGAGAGGGCCAGATCTCAATTGTATTCTCTCTCGCAGTCCAGGCTGAAGGATGCCCTTCAGAATAAGAAATCACGTTCAGAGGAGTGGAAGAGGTTATATGTGATGAGGAGACGATTATTATTATGTGGGTCGTTGGGTAAGAGATTCGAACCTGTGCCCGCCTCTGTGATTGCTGGGAGGCTGGTAGGCAGGCGCATGAAGCACTTGCAAAGACTCATCCCTGGAGAAAAATCGATGGACACTTGTTGCTTATTGACAGAAACAGCCGATTATATCGTTGCCCTAAAAACACAGGTAGAGGTACTGCAATCTTTAGTGAATAATTCTGATATACGCCCACTTTGAATTTTTTAATGTCTGTCTAAAAAAATCCGATTTGCTTCAAATTATGCCCCTTGGTGCTCTCTTGGGATATATATGGAATTTTATTGAGGCTGAGAATTCATCCAAACAGCCATTCTTTACCGGTCCACGTCTGCAGAAATTAGGTTCTACCTGTGTCGCAGTGTAAGCAGTAAAATATGGCTTAACTCACATCTGATGTTTCAACATTTTCAACAGGTATACATGCCTGGACACGATATCAGTTCTTTTTGTTTTTGCTTGCCACCGTTACAATTTTCTTTCAACTTACATGTATTCTATTTATCTTTCATCTTCCTATTCAACATGGATGCCGGTCATTGACTGTGCAGTCCCCATCTGTCTTTAGAATGTTGATCTCTAATGCCTTTCTCTTCAGCATTTAGGCCATGATACATGCGTGATAAAATGCATTATGTTTCTGTAATCTGGCGTTGCTGTAATCAAGTTATTTTGTCTGCTGGGTATAAAGAAATATAGTAAGGATGTTTTAAAACAACTGAGTGTATTATGGATGGTTACGTCCTGGAAATGAAAAATCATCAAAACCATAATTGTGAATTATTATCATGCTTAATATGATTTTGTAGATACTGCAAAGTCTCCCTAATTAGACCTCATAGATCCTGCAAAATCTCATATTAATATAAAAGTATTATATTTTCAGGGTAAATATTTCACATACAAAAAACGATAATCACTGTAGCGATAATCGCTGCAGCTGCATCTGACCATGTTCGTATTTATAGATTTCATAAACAGAGATATTTACACCTGATTTTTCAATCCGGTGTGGTATTGACTTGATCCAGATTCCTCTGGTGGGATTTATTAATTATGATAAGGAAATTTTCATTGATGAACTTGAAAAGAATAGATTCATTCTCTGAACTTTTTTTAACTTACATATTTGTTTATATTAAAACCAAAAAAACATCTTCTATCCCTTTTCTATATATATATATTTATATATAAATTACTTTTAGAGATATTAGTTGGAAATAACTAATATTATTTGTATATTAATGGAGAAATGGTTACATTGTTGTAATGTAGCTCCTTAAGTTAGGATTAGTTCCTAGGATATAGGAGTTTGTTTACAACTCCCTGATTCTTTGTGATGTACGTATAGTTGTAGCATTCCATTAATGTACGTAGAGTGTGTACTCTTCGTTTGAGTGCAGTCTCGAGGTGCAGTACTCAAGTGTGAGCTGCAAATTTTTTTCAGTTCAGTTTTTATCTTGGTATCAAAGCTCAGATTGGGTGAGCCTTATTTGTTTATTGAGAGCTTTAATGGCGACAGAGCCCTCGTGCCTACGGTGTACATAGGAGCATTGTGTTCACAGGTCTTGGATGATTGATTAATCTCTGAGCAGAAGAGAGTTGGCACACTTTTTCTGCTAACAGTCGCGTCAAAACACACAATTGGCGCAACTATTAGAGCCATACCCGTGCCAGCGCACCAAAACACACAATTGGTGCGATTGTGTAGGCCATACCCACGCAATTTTGGTGACTCGCACTAATTTTATTTGAGCGCGGATTTTTTGGCTCGAGAAAGCACCAATCTCTCTCTGTGGAGGTTCTACACATTGGATTTTCCCAGTGGTGGTAGATTAGATTTGCGTGGTGGTGGTAAATTGAAGTTGCTCGGTGGTGGCAGATCAAAGTTTTGGATTTTCCCGGTGGTGGTAAATTGGATTTTCCCAGTGGTGGTAGATCGAAGTTGCTCGATGGTCACAGATTGAAGTTGTGGATTACCTAGTGGTGGTAGATCGGATTTTCCTGGTGGTGGTAGATCGAAGTTTCTCGGTGGTGGCAGATTGAAGTTGTTGATTTTCCCGGTGGTGGTAGATCGGATTTTCCCGATGGAGGTAGATCGAAGTTGCTCAGTGGTGGTAGATCAGAGTTGCATAAATATTTTCTGGAGGTTCAACACATGCGAATCGCCCGGTGGTGGTGGATCTGAGTTACAGTCACAAGATCAGACCAGGTTGGTGGCAGATCTGTGATTGTAACTCAGATCTTTAACTACACAGGAACAAGACTAGGATAAAAGGGAAAACAAAGAAAAATTTATATTGAAGATGTCCGTTAAGGAAAATATTGTCCCACATATTAGAGATGGCAAATCGTCCACTGATATTTGGACGACGATCAAGAATTTATACCAGACACAAAATACAAATCGCATCTTGTCTCTTAAAGGTAAGTTGTTTGCGATGAGAATGGAGGAGAATTAATCTTCTGTTGGATTCATTGCGAGGGTTAAAGACCTGAAGGACAAATTGCGAGACATCAGAGAAAAGGTTTCTGATTCTAATCTAGTCACAATTACAGTGAATGGAATGAAGGATTAATACCAGATGTTCATCATAGGATTGGCAGTGAGGGAGAAACCCCTTACATTTGAAGAATTGATAGGAAACTTGCTATAAGAAGAAGAGTGACAGTAGAATTTAAAACCGTAGAGTGATGATCTTTCTCTGATGGTGAAGAGGTGACAGTTTAGAGGGAAGTAGCCACAGCAGCAACAATAGGAACAGAGAGGAGGTAGCACATTTCAAAAGAGACCGTTTAGAGGTATGTCTGCAAACAATTTTCCAAACAAGAAATTGTTTTACTGTGGGAAAATTGGCCATCAAATTAGGGATTGTTATAAGAGGTAGAAAAACGAAGAAAGGAATAAATAGAGAAAGCAAAAATGATACTTTGTTGACGAAGATGAAGACCATAGTCATGAACTTCGACTATTTACAGCTGATTGTGCTCTTTTGGCATCTAAGGAACATGAGGACAACATATGGTATGTCGATTCTGGTACATCCTCACGTATGAAAGGTAAGAAAGAATGGTTTGAATTTTTTGAAGAAACTTCATGTGGACCTAAAATTTATTTAGGAGATGACAGAGGATATGAGATCTAAGGGTATGGTGATATTCTAGTAAAGTTACCTAGCGGTGACATTATACATCTTAAGAATTTTTTGTATGTGCGCAGGATTAGAAAAAACTTGATATATGTATCTATGATAATTGATCAGGATATGCTAGTTGAATTCATCAAGACACACTGTGTCATAAAGGATAGCAAGATGGAAAATGTTGCATCATGGATGCGTGTGGGGAGCCTGTACATACTAGATGTGAAAAGCATGCCACAGCAAGCCATGGTTGTCATAGGATTGATAGCCGAAAACCTTTGGCACCAGAGATTCGGTCATCTTAACTTACAAGACCTCATGCTACTTCAGAGAAAAGGAATGGTCGATGAACTCCCTACCTTTCATAGTGTTCAGTTAGATTGTGATGGATGTGCATTAGGGAAAATGCATAGAGAAGAATTTCCTCTGCATATTAACAGAAAGGAAAGAGATATTCTAGAGCTGGTGCATACAGACATATGCGGACCTATACAGACAAGGTCACTAGGTGGTGCATATTATTTTCTTCTATTTACTGACGATTGCACTCAATTCTCTTGGATATATTTTTTGAGTAAAAAGATTCAGACCTTTCAATGTTTCAAAGAATTTAAAACAATGGTAGAGAAGCAAACAAGAAAATGTATAAAAATTCGGTGCTCAAATCAAGGGGGAGAATACAAGTTGGGAGAGTTGATAAATTTTTGTAGATATCATGGATTGTTCAACAGTTTACAGCGCCTCATACACCACAGTAAAATGGAGTGGCAAAATGAAGAACAGAACTCTTGTGGAATGCGCAAGGAGTATGCTTCAAGGTAAGGGTCTATCAAATGGTTTTTTGGCGGAAGCCATCAACACTGTTGTTTATCTAAAGAATAGGAGTCCTACTAAATGTCTTGGCTTAAAAAATCCTTTTGAAGCATTATATGAATTCAAACCAGTAGTGAGTCATTTAAGAGTATTTGGGTCAAAGGCATTTTCCCATATACCCAAGGTGGATAGAAAGAAGTTAGATTCTAAAGCCATGAAATGTATCTTTGTAGGATATGGCACTGAGTTTAAACCATATAAGTTATTTAATTTGTTGACTCATAAAATATTTGCAAGTCGAGACGTAGTATTTCATGAACAGGTTGAGGAAGGAAAGGATGACAGTGATAATGATCGGCACATTCCATTATTGATGGAAGAAATCAGCAGGGATGATCAAGAGCAGGAGCAAAAAGAAGAAGAAGAAACAAGTGATGTAGCCAATAATGCAAGCCCGTACAAGTCTGAAGTAGATAGATTTGAGGTAAGTCCCCTACCAAGGAGATCAGGTAGGAAGACTCAATTACCAGCAAGATTGAAAGACTATGCTTTAATGACCAGTATTTTAAACATTGTAGAACCCATAAATTATAAAGAAGCAAGTCAATCTAATGCATGGAGGGCCGCAATGAATGAAGAAATTGAATCAATTACAAAAAACCATACTTGTTATTTAGTTGAAATGCTTGAAGGAAAAACACCCATAGGTTGTAAGTTGTTGTATAAACCTAAAGTAAATGCAGATGGGAGTATAGAAAAGCTTAAAGCTATACTGGTAGAAAAGGGTTATTCAAAACAAGAGGAAATAGATTTCGATGAAACCTTTTCTCCTGTAGTGAAATTAAAAACCATTAGAATGTTAATCTCTTTAGCTACAAAATATAAGTGGAAGCTACACCTGTTAGATGTTAAGTATGCATTTCTGAATGGTGATTTGAAAGAAGAAATTTATTTAGTTTATCCTGAAGGGTTTGTTAGAAAGGGGCGGGAACATCTTGTTTGCATATTGAAAAGGACATTATATGGTTTAAAACAAGCACCTAGGTCGTGGTATGAGAAGATTGATTCATTCTTTGTACATCATGGTTTTCATAGGAGCATGAATGATCCAAATCTGTATACCAAGTTTAAGAAACAGAGGCAAATTATTTTTATTTCTTTGTATGTGGATGATATGATTATAATAGGCAATGCATATACTCTGATCAAAGAAATCAAACGGCAGATGTCACAAGTATTTGAAATGAAAGATCTAGAAAATCTCCATTATTGTTTGGGTCTGGATGTATGGAGAGATTTTGGACAAACTTTTCTTACTCAAGCAAAGTATGCCAAAAGTCTACTAGAAAGATTTAGGATGGCGCAGTGTAAATCAGCAGCAACACCACTGCAGCAGAATCTGAAGTTGTGTAGTGACGATGGCACTAAGGAGGTGGATGCCACTAAGTATAGATAGCTAGATGGTAGTTTGATATATCTTACTACAACTAGACTAGATTTGGCATACTCTGTTAGTGTGCTGAGCCAATACATGTCTAAACCTCTCGAAAGTCATTGGGTTGCAGCAAAGAGCGTGTTGAGGTATCTTTGTGGTACTAGTGATTATGGTATTTTATACACTGACACATCTGATGTTACTTTAGCAGGTTTTTCAGATTCCGATTGGGCAGGCAACCTGGATGATCGAAGATCTATCACAAGTTATTCATTCAGCATTGGATCTAGGGTCATAGCATGGAGCAACAAAACACAATGTACTGTAGCTTTATCTTCAGCTGAAGCTGAGTACCAACCATTGTGTGCAGCCACATGTGAAGCTATCTGGTTGAGAAGACTTCTCAATGATGCAGGAGAAGAATAGAAAGAAGAAACTACCATTAAAAGTGACAACCAGAGCACTATCAGGCTAGCATACCATCTAGTATTTCACAAAAACACCAAACATATCGATACTCAGTTCCATTTTGTTTGAGAAAAACTTCAGTTAAAAAAAATATGTGTTGAATATTGTAAATCTTATGACAACATGGCAGATATTTTTACTAAGCCTCTTGGGGGAATAAAGTTTGAATTGTTTAGAGGGATTTTAGGAATTCAGGGTAATCCTTTCTCCATTAATGGGGAGAGTTGGAAATAATTAATATTATTTGTATATTAATGGAGAAATGGTTACATTGTTGTAACGTAGCTCCTTAAGTTAGGATTAGTTCCTAGGATATAGGAGTTTATTTACAACTCCCTAATTCTTTGTGATGTACTTATAGTTGTATCATTCCATTAATGTACGTAGAGTGTGTACTCTTTGTTTGAGTGTAGTCTCTAGGTGCAGTACTCACCTGTGCGCTGCAACTTCTTTTCAATTCAGTTTTTATCTATAGTCATATTTTTTTGGAATTTAATATATTTAAATTTATTTACATATTTAAAAATTTATTTTAAATAAAAAAATGATAATAACATTTTATTATCTCATTATTGTGATTGTAATAAAAAAAATGTTAATAACTATGAAATTAAAATAATTTTTTTGGCAAATTACATGTTATGCAAAGAAAAGCAATGATCAAAACCTAAGGAAAAAAATAGATGTTAAAAATGGTTAATAAATAAATAAAATAAAGACCATGTAAAATAAAATAATCAAACTTAAAACTGAGTTTGATTATTTTATTTTATTTGACATGGTCTTTATTTTATTATTTTATTTATAGATAGTCGGATCAGCCAGCGACCAATCTTCAGTATCCTCATGATGAAGTATAGTAAGTGCCCACCACATGTAAGTACTAGAATTAATTAGCTGAAGACAAATGAACATCACATGTAATAACTAGAGTTGAACAAAAACTAATTAAGGATAACTATGTACATGTACACCAACACCCAGCTTAAGCATAATCATAAAATGAATGATTCCGAACAACACTGTCATTTTTTGTACCCATATACAATGCATGAAAAGAGGAAAGAGTGAAAACCCAGTGGGAAGGAAAAAAACACCTCAAAATATAATGCAAAAAGAAGAGAAAAGACAGTTGTTGTGCCTTCACCAAGAAAGGATCTCACAGAAATGAAAACTTCTCCACAGTGAATGTCTTGGTGAAGATATCAAGAGTCTCCTTGGAACTCGAACATTATGAAGACTAATTATCCCATCATGGATCTCAAGGAATAAGCTTCATTTTTTGAAGTAGAGGTATAAAATTGCATGTTTGGATCAAGGACTAAATTTCCCTATACATGGTTGCATGCCAATATAGATTGCCTGAAACTTCGTCATGCATTTGACGATGAGATTCATGTACCCTATATTCATGTGTGGGAATAGATGTCTGTCATGATGCATGCAAGTGCTTGTGTGGCTTTAGAGATGCCTTTGTGGATGCATAAATGTACATACATGGTGTTACAAATTCCTCCTTAGATGCATGCATAGGCATGTGGGGCATCACTAAATTGAGACTTCGTAAGATCATGTGCTATGTCGTTACTCGACAAGATAAATTTATCATGTGCAACATGTTGATTAACAATAGAAGAAGCATATTCTTCTTCTTCAACACTGTCTTGAGAATATTTGTCCACATTATTGGAGTCGTCACCACTTTCATGGCTCCAATAACAACTCATATCTTTACCTCCAAATAATATTCTTGTAGATCATTTTCATCACCCTATAATCTTTTCAATATTGTTCAGCTTTCATATGGTGATTCATTTTCTTATCATTATGATTGTAATAAAAAATGATAATAACACTATTTATCTGATAGATATTTTACCCACTTGGACATTTTCCATATAATATAATTATTAAGAATCGAATAAGTTACGTTTTTCTGAAATATTCCAGAAGACATTAATTTGGTTAAGGAAATTATGTTGATACTGTGTTAACCGGAGGGTGACTTACTCAGACTTGAAGCATTTAAAGTACAAATATAAAATAAAATATAGGTCATTCGCTGGAAAAGTGTCCCAAAAAACGAAATTGTTGTTGACGTTAATCGCCTCAGAGCATTACTAGCTTACAATACACACGCTGTCCTAAAATACTCCATCCACGTGTTACATATACGCCATAACGCCGGAATCAAAACGCAGATAATTTTATAAAAAGAACACTATTACATATCGTCATGACCTCTCTAGCCGGAAGGGCCTGATGTTCGTCTAATGGCCCCCCATTTCAATGGGAGGAGGCTAAAGTTTATAATAGGAAAATACATTGTTGTGGATTACTCTGGATTCATTATTTTCTCAACAAGGTTTTCAACATAATCTCTAAGATTTTGGTAGATCTGATTTCGAGGAACAAAAATTTATGACCTCGTGGTTATATACATTTGGTCTTTTCTTAAGAGAGCTTTCTAAGATTTTAGGTCGATCTGATTCTAATGGATAAAAAATTATGACTTCTTCTTCATATGTTTTTTTTTGTCTTTTCTTAAAAGCTTCAATTCATAAGTTGCAACATGCCTCTGCAATAACAAGTGTCTGCTTTGTTATGAGATACTTCATAAATTTTTTAGGTGAGTTTAGGCTTTTGATATCTTCATAATTTTCTTTTCCTAAATCTATAAGCACTCCTTACTCTAAACTATTGAAAATCTTCTCTTCTCACATTCCTGAAAACAAATCTCTTACTAGATCTTCAATGAACTTGTTCCTCGACTACTCCTCCACACTAAGAAATGCACTAAAAGTCAGACCAGAGCTGATTGTCCGAAAGCACCACTGTTCAACCCTAGGTTGTTGGCGTCAATATTTTTACTAACCAGACACATGGTATCTGATTAGGTTAGGAGGCAACTCATAAGCAAAGTGGATGACAAAGATATCATCAAAATTGTTTTAGAATAAACGCAAAATCGGCCCCACAGGAAAAATATTCTGCGACACACAAACACATAAATATTCCAATATCTTAAACTTACCTAACTTCACTTCATGATACTTCTTATACAAATTTTATTTTCTTTGGAAATTTTGTAAAAACCTAGGTATAATAATACTTTTTTTGTGTGAAAAATTGCAGGATAAATAAGGGGCTTTAAATATTAAGAAAAAAAACTCCATTCTACTCGGTTCAGAGCCTTACTGTTATTGGAAGAAGAACAAGGAAAACATGAGAAAACCTCAGCATTAATCAAACATTAAGCTAAAATTAATCAGCTTACGATGCTGTTCTCTTTACCAGCTAATTACGACAACTAAAGTATATTGTATAAGAAACAGCAATTTTCCAAACAATGTGATTAAAAATCAATTTGTTTAGAAAACAATGCGGAGGCTGGTAAACAGTTGCATGAATCAGTTGCAAATGTCGATGGACCCTAGTTGCAAATGTCGATGGACCCTTGTTACTTATTGAGAGAAACAACAGATTATATAGTTATCCTGCAAACACAGATAGAGGTACTGGAACCTTTGGTGAATAATTCTCATGTGCGTAACCAACACCCACTTTGAATTTTTGTTGTGTTTACAAAAATTGGTTTGCTTCTATGCCCCTTGGAGCTACTCGAGGATATGTATCCCCGTCAATGGTTGTCCAGTCCCCATTTCTCTTTAGATTGGGGAAAAAATTACACTAATCTGTAATGAAGCTCTTGATCAATTAGGTCTTTCATTTTTTTCCCAAAATTTCATGATACATGCCTGATGAAATGCATTCTGTTTTGTTGGAATTTAATTCCAACTGCAGAATAAAACAGCTGGAAACAAAATCTGATTGCCGCAGATATTTTAGCAAGGCAGATGGCTGAAAGTCAAGCAATAAATTTGCAGAATTTATTGAGCCTGCAGACAGCCGATTTTATTTACCAAAGGGCAGCATGTAAACTCCCACCGCCTATCTGCATTCAATACGCAGATAAAGATCAGAAGATATTTTGCATTATTTTAATATTATAAGTCAAAAATGTTTTTGCTTATAAATATGATGAACAACAGTTCTTTTCAAGGTTAGAAGAAATAAAGGAATTTGTTTTTGAAAGTTTGAAGGCAGAGAAATAGACAGAGCAGAAGAAACAGCAAGAAAACAGAGTCGCTGTGTTTTTGGAGCAGCATGCATTCTACAGGCTGTTTCAGAAATTGCGTCCGTGTTTCAGCAACTGTCTGACTGTTGCTGAAACACGTGTTTCAGCAACTGTAATCTGTGTTAAAAAAAACAAAGTTTGTAAAAACAGAGTATGGAGTTTTTGAGTATTCCAGAATTGTAGTTCTGAAGAAGTTTGTAATTTTTATTTTCATTTTTATGGTTAATAAAAACAGAGCTTTTCTCCATATCCTCTTTGTCCAAATTTCTCTCATTTCTTTGTGTTGAGTTGAGGAACTTTGCTTCCTCTGTTTTGTTTGAAATTAGCAGAAATTTCCATCATGGTATCGGAGCTAGTCTAGGCACTCAGTGAGTCAAAAAAAACAGAGTTTGTTTTTTTTTCACTGCAGGAGCTATAAGAAGCTTATTTGAGCAGATTTCTCCAGCAGAGAAAGTTCTTGCTTGTTTTATTATACAGTCAGTATTTTTTCTTTTCTTTTACAGCGAAGATGGCAGATGCTGGAACTGGTTTGACAAATTCCCAACTGCCACAGTTTAATGGGAAAAATCACAGTTATTGGTCCATAACAATGAAAGCATTGTTTGCTTCTCAGGGAATATGGGAGCTGGTTGACACTGGTTATGCTGAACCTGCAGATGCAGCAGCGTTGGCTGCTTTGACAGTAGCACAAAGAGATCAGTTGAAGAACGACATGAAGAAGGATGCCAAAGCTCTCTTTTTTCTCTTCCAATCAGTACATGAAAGTGTTTTTCCACGGATTGCAGCAGCAACAAAATCCAAGGAGGCATGGGATATTCTCAAAACTACCTATCAAGGCATGGAGAAGGTGAAGACTGCAAAGTTGCAGATGTTGAGGAGAGACTTTGAAACACTCAGCATGAAGGAATCTGATACAGTAGATTCTTTCTTCACTCAGGTTATTGGGTTGATAACCCAGATTAGATCTCATGGTGAAATTCTTGAAGAAAGAAGGATTGTAGAGAAGATCTTGAGAAGTTTACCCTCAAGATTTGAAGCTGTTGTGGTAGCAATAGAAGAAACAAAGGATCTCTCACAGTTCACAGTAGATGAACTGAGTGCTTCTCTTATGTCTCATGAACACAGACTGAGTAGAGGAACAGATTCCTCTTTTGAGCAAGCATTCAAGACTCGGATGTCTTTTGGCCAAGCAAAAGGTCGAGGCAGAGCAAATAACAGAGGTCATGGAAGAAGCCAAAACAAAGGCAGAAATAATCCTGCAAGCACAAGCGGAAGGAGCTGCAATCAGAACCAAGATGAAGGTTCAAGCAAACAGCAAGCTCATGGACAAAGGTATGACAAATCCCAAGTCCAATGTCATTATTGTAAAAAATATGGGCACTATGCCAATGAATGTAGAAAAAAGAAAAATGACATGAATAGTAGGCAGAATGCTAATTTTGCAAATGAAGAAGATAAGAATCCAAAGATTGTGCTGTTAACATGTAACATTGCACAAGACAAACAAGAAGATTTTTGGTTCTTAGACTCAGGTTGTAGTAATCACATGACTGGAAATATTGCAATGTTTGCCAATCTGGATGAAAGTGTGAAATTTGAGGTAACTACAGGAACTGATAGAAAGGTATCTGTCAAGGGTAAGGGTAGAGTCAGTATCCGAGCAAGAAGTGGAGAACAGATGATTGTGCCAGAGGTATACTATGTACCGGGTCTGAAATGTAATCTTTTGAGCATTGGATAGCTCATTGAAAAAGGTTATAATGTGTTCTTCAAAGATGATATGTGTACAATCAGAGACATACCTCCAAGTAAGAAGATCATTGCACAGGTGCAGATGACTAGCAATAGAATGTTTCCTCTCAAACTCAGGGCAGATTTGAAGGAAGGTAGAACTATTGCAGCTGTAACACAAGAAGTCTTTCAGGAACAAGTGAAAGATGAGAATTGGTTGTGGCATTTGAGATTTGGACATCTCAATTTCGGAGGCTTGAATCTGTTGCACAGAAAGGGAATGGTAAAAGGATTGCCATTGATCGAGAAACTGGACAGCCTTTGTGAAGGTTGCATCTTGGGCAAGCAACACAAAGAAAGCTTTCCAGCAGGAAAGAGTATAAGGGCAAAAGCACCATTGGAAATTGTTCATTCTGATGTGTGTGGACCGATGCAAATACCATCATTTGCCGGAAATAAATATGTTTTAACTTTCATTGATGATTACACCAGAAAGACATGGGTGTATGTGCTGAAACAGAAGAGTGAAGTGTTTGAGAAATTCCGCCACTTCAAAACTCTTGTTGAAAAACAGTGTGGGCATTATATCAAAGTGCTCGGAACAGACAGAGGTGGAGAGTACATCTCCAAAGACTTTCTGCGTTTTTGTAGAGAGAATGGCATACAAAAGCAGTTCACCACGAGGTACACACCTCAGCAAAACTGTGTTGCAGAAAGGAAGAATAGGACCATACTGGACATGGTCAGGAGTATGCTGAAGGCAAAACACTTGCCGCATGAGTATTGGGAAGAAGCTGTCACTTGCGCAGTTTACATCTTGAATAGATGCCCAACTAAAGCTGTCATGAACAAAATACCAGAAGAAGCATGGAGTGGTCAAAAGCAAACTGTCACTCACATGAGAGTATTCGGCTGTGTAGCATATGCACATGTACCGGATCAGCTAAGGAAGAAGCTTGACAGTAGGGGGGAGAAGTGTGTTTCTATCGGCTATTGTGATGAGTCAAAAGCATACAAACTCTATAATCCATTGACCAAGAAGTTGATAGTAAGCAGAGATGTGCAGTTCATTGAAGATGAAGCTTGGGATGGAAGCTTAGAGAAGACAGTGAATGTGAAGACAATTGTGTCTCATGAAGAAGAAGAGGAAGGGACAGCAGCAAATAACCCTTCTTTGGTGGTTCCTCCTCCACCACAACAAGTACAACAAACCACACCACAAGCTAGAATTCGAACAGCCTTGAGAAATCAAGGAAGTGCTTCTCCAAGCACACCACAGGGATCAGAAATACCCTCAAGTTCGGATGGAACTCCAAGCACACCAAGAAGACCAAGATTCAGAAATCTGAATGAGATTTATGAACAAGGAGAGGTAAGTAATAATAACGGTCTGAATTCATTATTCTCTTTATATTGTCATGTTGATGACCCAATTCATTTTGAAGATGCTGTAAATGAAGATAAATGGATTGAAGCAATGAATGAAGAAATTGGTGCAATTGAGAAGAGTAAAACATGGGAGTTAGTGGACCTCCCTGAAGGCAAAGATGCCATTGGAGTTAAGTGGGTCTATAAGACCAAAAGCAATGTTGAAGGCAAGATTGATAGGCATAAAGCAAGACTTGTTGTGAAAGGCTATAAGCAACAACAAGGCAAAGACTATGATGAAACCTTTGCACCAGTAGCGAGGATGGAAACAGTCAGAACAGTGTTGTCTATTGCGGCACAACACAAATGGAAGATTTATCAGATGGATGTTAAATCTGCATTCCTGAATGGAGTGTTGAAAGAAGAGGTTTATGTTGAACAACCTCCAGGCTATGAAGTTGAAGGCCAAGAGCATAAAGTCTGTAGACTGAAGAAGGCTCTTTATGGGCTCAAGCAAGCTCCAAGAGCATGGTACAACATAATAGATGCTTATCTGATTGAGAATGGGTTTGAGAAGTGTGATGGTGAACCCACACTCTACATAAAGGAGAATGACGGTAAGATTCTTATTGTTGTGTTATATGTAGATGATTTAATCTTTAGTGGCAATGATGCTTCTCGCATTGCTGATTTTAAAGCAGTCATGAAAAGTGAATTTGAAATGACTGACTTAGGCTTCTTAAGATATTTTCTTGGAATTGAAGTAGACCAAAGTGAAAATGGTGTTTTCATTTCCCAAGGTAAATATGTAGAAGCAGTGTTGAAGAGATTTAACATGCAAAATAGTAAGGCAGCTGTGACTCCAACTGTAATGGGGTTGAAATTAACCAAAGAAGACAGCAGCAAGGATTTTGATCCAAAGTTGTACAAGAGCATAGTTGGCAGCCTCATGTACTTGACTGCAACTAGGCCGGACATTATGCACGCTGTGAGTTTAATCTCCAGATTCATGGAAAGACCGAAAGAGACTCATTGACAGGCAGCCAAGAGGATTCTAAGGTATGTGAATGGAACGAAGAGGTTTGGTATACTTTACTCCTCTTCTGAAAGTTTCATGTTAACAGGTTACACTGACAGTGATTGGGCTGGAAGTGTTGATGATAGGAAAAGCACATCGGGATATGTGTTTCATATGGGATCGGGAGCCATCTCATGGGCTTCCAAGAAGCAACCAATTGTGGCTTTGTCAACAGCAGAGGCAGAATACATGGCAGCAACGACGGCGACGCACCAGCGGTGTGGTGGAAGAGTTCTCGGTTGTGTCACGAACAAGTGCGAGGCACAACCTTTCTTTGTGACAATAAGCTCGGCAATAGCATTGTCGAAAAATTTTTGTTTTCGCAAGAGGACAAAACACATAGATGCAAATTTCGCCCAATACGTGAATTGATTGGCATCTACTACGATTGTTTTGAAGCCTTTAACGGAACGAGAGGATGCGACTAGGCCGACATCTTGACAAACAAAACCGAAAAGTTTGGTGTTTCGAAGGAAATGCAGGTATGGTGAAAAACCGAGTTGAAATTAGGGAGTGTTGGAATTTAATTCCAACTGCAGAATAAAACAGCTGGAAACAAAATCTGATTGCCGCAGATATTTTAGCAAGGCAGATGGCTGAAAGTCAAGCAATAAATTTGCAGAATTTATTGAGCCTGCAGACAGCCGATTTTATTTACCAAAGGGCAGCATGTAAACTCCCACCGCCTATCTGCATTCAATACGCAGATAAAGATCAGAAGATATTTTGCATTATTTTAATATTATAAGTCAAAAATGTTTTTGCTTATAAATATGATGAACAACAGTTCTTTTCAAGGTTAGAAGAAATAAAGGAATTTGTTTTTGAAAGTTTGAAGGCAGAGAAATAGACAGAGCAGAAGAAACAGCAAGAAAACAGAGTCGCTGTGTTTAGAGCGGCCATACATTCTCTGAACAGCTGACAATACAATGCCGTATTTGACAATGCAATACATTGTTACTCAGGCTCGTGTTCGACAGTGAAATCTGTGTTAAAAAAAACAGAGTTTGTAAAAACAGAGTATGGAGTTTTTGAGTATTCCAGAATTGTATTTCTGAAGAAGTTTGTAATTTTTATTGTCATTTTTATGGTTAATAAAAACAAAGCTTTTCTCCATATCTTCTTTGTCCAAATTTCTCTCATTTTTTTGTGTTGAGTTGAGGAACTTTGCTTCCTCTGTTTTGTTTGAAATTAACAGAAATTTCCATCATGTTTCACTATTCTCACCTTGCTGTTCTCCCTTCTGCATAAACTTATGTTGCTGAGTGAATAGATTTATTTTGCAATAAAAAAAAGCTTCATTCTTTTTGCTCTCTCGAACACTATTTAGTATGGAATTAATGTATTTCCTCGTAAGAGAAAAATTCAAACAAAACTGAATTCCTATAATTACTAATTTCTTTCCCACTATAATTTCTTAAAGCGAAATATAATGCAGTTTGGGTGGCTGCAGTCATGCTTCGTTGAAGAATAAAGGAACCACCCACCAAGGACTCACTGTTCAACCCTAAAATGTCGGCGTCGATCTGGTCATCTGTCAATAGATTCAACGACCATCCGACTACAGAAAACGTGATGTAGGCCATTAACGATATTTCATATTCAAATCTGCCCCAGTAGGTTAGGAGGCACCTGATCAGGCAGAGTGAGTGAATGGTAATTTGATAACCAAGATATCCCAACAATATTGGCCTTACGATAACCGCAAAACAGACACCTTGAAATATTCTACATATACGAATATGTAACGGTCAATACAACTATACAACAATAGAACAGGGTTAAAAACAGACACCTTGAAATATTCTACATATACCAATATGTAACTGTCAATACAACTATACAATAATACAACAGAGTTAAATTTATTTTAACTCTCATATATAGAGAGATGAGCGTAGGTAATTATTATAAGTTATTGCTTTTCTGGTAAGTATATTTTTGGATGCATTTTCTTTAAAAAATTGCATAGTGTTTTATTGTAATTATTTGGAATCGTCAATTTTTCAGAATTTGATTGTGGGTTAGAATATATATATATATATATATATATATATATATATATATATATCATAAAAAACTGTATTATTTAATTTTAATTAAATAGAAAAAAATATTTACAAATTTTTTTAAATTATAGAAAATATATTAAATTTTTTTATATCAACAATAAATCTTACAGTAAGAATTGGTTTGTTATTTATTGTGGATATTTCATTGTAGTGTGGATTCTATTTTTTGTTTTATTTTAAATATATTATATTTTTATTATGTATATATATTTTATTTATGGTTGTGTATGAATCATAAGTTTATCATTATTTCTGTGGATTAATTTGATTTAAAATATATAATTAGCGAGAAACTAATTTAAAAATTATTTGATAACAACATTCTTAATAGTAAATTAGAAAGGTTCAAAGTTGAATTATTTGAAATTGAATAGAAAACAGTCTTTAAATGATAATAATTTTTATTTGACATTGAATAGAAATTTTATATTTACAGTTTATTTTTATTAAGTTAATTATATATTTCTAATATTTGAAAAATATTTATTAGGGATGATAATAAATGAACTCATTCAGATTTAAAAATTTTCAAATATTTCAAAACTAACCATGATAATTAATAATAATTGAAATTATAAAGATTGGTATATAGAACTTTAAACTTAAAAATGATTTAGATTATTTTATTATCTTATTATTATGTCTAATAAGCAATAAGAGAAGTGTTTTAAGATTATTGTGGAAAATGTCCAAAGTCTAGTTTAACTAAGTAGTTCATAGGAGTTAGTTCATATTTTAGCATTTTTTTCTTCTTTGTGCTAATTAGAACTCAAATATACTTTTGATCTTCTAGTCTAGGTTAACTAGCTCCTTATAATATCTTAGCTTCTTTTTCTTTTCCAACTCTTTGTTTCACCACAATATCTCTTTAAAATTTAGATGTAAGAGTATTTTTAATATTGTTTGTATAAACAAAAAATGACATCTTACTCAATTCTCCAATAATTTAGCCAAGACATGGTGTCTTGATGCCATCATCAATTCACTTGCTAGTGGTTATGGCTAGAGTTGGAAGAAATTACGGGGAGCCTCTTGTCATCCATGTCCTTTATTGTGTTCATATACATTCAATACCTAACCATGATTGTACACTTGATTGGGAGGAAGCTTGATTCTATGAGGATTTTCAGACGAGGAGGTAACTCCGCAAAACTAAAGATGAATTAGATGGAGATTGTGTGTGTACTTATACATGGAGGTGAGGCTATTGGGATTCACTTCCCAATGTCTCTTGACCTTCCTTATTTACTAAATTACAATAATATACAATCTCACCCAATCCCTTAGGATTAGGTGTCAATATTCCTCCATTTAATCTAAAAGGATGTTGGTGAGTCCAAGCATCATTTTGAACTTTTCAAACTTTTCTCTTCCAAGCACTTTGGTGAAGATGTCTACAGTCTGCTCATTTGTGGAACAATGATGTAGATGGATGGTTTTGGCCTCAACATGATGTTGAATCAAATGGTATTTTGTATTGATGTGCTTTGTTGGATCATGGAACTTCAGGTTCTTGGCCAACTTTATTGAAGAAGTGTTGTCGATCATGAGTGGTGTTGAATGCATTTGTTTCCTCTACAAATCTTCTAGGATTTTCCCGAGCCACACAATTTCATTTGTTGCTTCAGCTGTTGCCACATATTTTGTCTCGGTTGTGGAATCTGTTAGAACTGACTGTTTGCATGATCTGCATGAGACAACTCCTGATCCAAGACTCATTGTAGAACCTGAAGTAGACATCCAAGTTTCTTTATTCGCATCAAAGTATGAATCATGGTATCTGATCAAGCTGAAATCACCTACCTATCTATATTTGAGTCAAAAGTCTTGAGTCCTCTTCAAGTACTTTAGAACTCTTTTTTGCAACAGACCAATGTCCTTCACAAGGTTTTTGCGTAAACCTAGAGAGGATTCCAACAGCAAATGAGATGTCTAGTCTAGTGGTAGTCAGGTAGATAAGACTTCCTACAAGCTGTATATACTTCGTTGCATCCTCGAATTCCTTCCCTTCAATGGATGTGAGCTTCAAGTTTTGTTCCATTAGAGTGGTTAAGGGATTGCATTCATCCATGCCAAACTTGTTCAAAATATCTCCAATGTACTTCTTTTGAGAAAGAAATATAAATTTAGGATGTTGAGTTACTTCAATACCTAGATAGTAATGAACATAACCCAAATGAGTCATTTCAAAACCTTTCTTCAATTATTTCTTTATGGATGCAATATAACTCTCATTTTTCCCTGTCATCAAAAGATCATCTACATACACCACAAGATATACAACTGTTTTTTCAACTTTCTTAACAAACAAAGCTGCATTTTTAAGATCAAAATGTTTGAAGTCAAGTTTTAGAAGATGCTTCTCATACCAGTCTTGTGGTGCTTGCGTGAGGCCATACAAGGATTTTATAAGCTTGTGTACTTTTTGTTCTTGGCCCTTCACAACAAATCCTTCTGGCTGGGACATAAAAACTTTCTCCTTTAGACCTCCACTCAAAAAGGCAGTTTTTACATCCATCTGATGGACTTTCAATCCCTTCCGAGCTGCTAGGGAAAAGAGTGTCTGGATGGTGGCCCATTTTGTTGTGGGAGCAAAAGTTTCTTCATAATCGACCCCTTATTTCTGTGCAAAACCTTTTGCCACAATCCTGTCTTTGCGCTTGTCAAGTGAGCCATTCGCTTTGTACTTGTTCTTGTAGACCCACTTACAACCAATTGGTTTGGTTCCAAAGAAGGATCAACCAGCTTCCAGGTGCCATTCTTTATCAAGGCATCATACTCCTTTTGCATCGCTTCATTCCATTCATCATGAGAAGCGGCTTCTTTGAAGGATGTTGGTTCATGATCTGTAGACAAAATCAATTCATAGTTATAAGTAATATCCATATCAACAGGAGAATCAAAATTATCTACATCACCTTCGTTTTGTCTAGTGGAACTTCTTGTTCCTCTCTTTCCAACCTCATCAGGATGAACGTTTTCTAGTGTCTTTGTCAGCCATTTTGGGGGACCTTTCTGAGATGGCCCAGCTGCTCATTTGACTAAGTTGCAATTGAATCAATATTAAATCTCTCAATTGTGTCAATCAAATCATTCAAGGTGTCATCCGTGGTTGGTTCTTCATGTGGGGGAGAGAGTGCTTCGGAAAATGATTCCACAGATTGATTCAGTATAGGAATCCTCCCTTCTAGATGTGGAATCTGATTATCAAATTCTTGAAAATACTTTGCATCTGTGAATATATCTAGGTGATCAAGTTGCCACTCAACAACATTGTTAGTCTTGGAAGATTCAAGGAATATGAAATCTCTTGCAATTACAAACTTCTTATTGAATTCATCATATAGACGATATCCTTTGGAGGTATTGGAATAGCCTGAGAAGATACATTTTTGACTTCTAGCATGAACTTTATTCCTTTGTACCTTGGTATCAAAGCATAATAGGTGGAACCAAAGACCCTGAAATGCTTTACCAAAGGAATGTGGCCATGCCACATTTCATAAGGAGTTTTGTCTCTAATTGAATTTTAAGGATACCTATTCTTTATGTATACAACACATAGAACTGCATCAGCCCAAAACATCAATTTTACATTCTTAAAAAACATCATGGAGTGAACCATATTTAAAATTGTCCTTTTCATTCTTTCAACTACACCGTTATGTTGGGGATTATAGGGCACAGTTGTTCGATGTTTAATATGATGTTGACGAGGATACTTTTCAAATTCATTTGAAGTGAATTCTTTTCCATTATCAGTACGCAAAGAGCCAATGTGAGTTTGTGCATCATTTTCAATCCATGCATGAAAATTCTTGAATGTTTGAAAAGCATCAGATTTGTTCTTCAATAAGTAAACCCAACACATTATGGTGTAGTCATCAATAAATGTCATCATATATTTATTTCCATTTGTAGAAGCAATAGGCATAGGGCCACATAAATATGAATGAATAAGCTGAAATTTTCTATGTGCTCTAGAATTTGAATCATGAAATGGCTATTCGCTATGCTTTCCTAGAATACAAGCATCAAATTTCTTAAGATTCCTAGGAATTGTACGCAGTCCATTAACACCATTTTTCTTCAACAATCGAAGGTTTTCATAGTTTCAGTGTCCAAATATAGCATGCCATAAAATACTTGATGGGAATGTGATCTGAATGCAAAGTTTTGTGCATGAGCAGAGGAACCTTGCAGCTTAAAGAGTCTTCCTTCTTCTATTCCCTCGATGATAAGTGAGAGATATGATGCTTTTTTGACATCAAACTTTCCATCAAACATGTGAATGGACTGTCCTTGCTGGCGGATGTGGACCAAGGACAAAAATTTTCTCCTAAACCTAAGGAGGTATAGATTGTCATGTAGTAGATGATCTGGAAGACCAAGAAAATTAAGCCTGATTGTGCCAAGCCCTTATGGCTTGAGTTTGGATTTATCTGCGAAGTATACTAGTCCATCAACTTTTCCAATAATTTCTTCAAAAAAATCTTTTCTAAATTTCATGTGACATGTTGCTCTTGAATCTAGCAACAAATCATTTGTCCAATAAGTAAACGAAACATCAAACAAGTCTTCAGTTACTCCATTGTTACAATGTGCTACAACATAATGAGTGGATTCATATGCTTTACCTTTGTCTCTATCATGAGTTTTACCTTTCACTTGATTTCATTGCTACTCAATTTCATCCCAAGGCAGCTTACATGTAGATGCATCATGCCAATATTTATTGCAACGTATGCAATGAAGATTAGATTTTTCAGTTTGAGTTTGTCTACCCCTCCTTCCTCTAAAATTTCTTCTTCCTCTTCCTCTTCGGCAACCTCTTCCTCTGGAAGAATCTTGAGAATTAATCTTCTCTCTATGTGCAAAGTGTATATCCTCTTTAGAATACAGAGGGGCTATCATCTTTCCAAAACCCTTCTCTTTTTATGCAAACTTTTTCTCAGGGGAATCAAAGGTGATTTTCATAAGGTTTCCACTTGGCTGCAAGGACTCAAGATAATGTGAGTAAGTGGGATACAATGCCTTAACATATGCTACGAGAGGTATATCAACGTCTACACTAGTGTTCTTAATGTCATGCATGATAAATATTACTTTTGAAGCTAAAGCAAGAGGGTCATCATTTTTCAATTCAAGACTGAACTGATTAATCATTAATTGAATAATTTCAAGTTCTAAATGTGAGTCACAGAGTTCTTTTAGCTTTCTCAAGGCTTCATAGGCATTCAAAAATGGTGTAATATGGCGACTCACCTTTTCATTCATGAAAGCTCTAGTCAACGCATAGGGCTTGCAGTTATTGTTTTCCCAAATGGAAATCTCCTTCTCTGAAGTGGCCTTTGTTGGTGGAAGGTCTCCTCCTCTGTCACAAATTCCTCTCCACAGCTCATTAAAGATGAGAGTGTGCTTGATTTTCCGAGACCATTCAGGATAGTTCTCCTTGTCAGAGAGAACATATCCTACAATAGATATGAGAGAATGAATTCTTTTGAAGAAAAAAATTACTTTGCTGTCACAATAAAAATTCAATTATGGTTTCAATTCTGCAATTTTTTATTGTGAAAAAAAAATTGGGGAAAAAGAAGAGGTATTATATGAGGGAGGATTTTTGTATAGGAGGTGTTTTTTGGGGAAGGTGTTTACCAAGGTAGGGGGAGGCATCTTTTGGGGTGGGTATTTGCTGTCAAAAAAAAGAAAAAAAGAAATTGAAAAGGGCTGTAGAGGCTGAGTGCTAGAACGGGAAGGCAGGTTAAGGGTCTTCATGAGGGGATGGGTGAGGGAGGGGTGGAGGGGATGTGTGAGGGGGCGGGGAGTGAGGGGTGAGTGTTGTGAGGGTGGGGAGGGGTCTGTGTGAGGGGACGGGGATAAATGTGAGCGGGGATGGGGACTGTTAGCATGTGAGGGGGTGGGAAGAGCTGTGAGCGGGAAGGGGTCTTTGTGAGGGGGCAGGGAGAGCTGCGAGTGGAGATGGATATTTTTAGCGTGTGAGGGGGTGAGGAGAGATGTGAGCTAGGATGGGATAGTGAGGGGGCGAGGGAGCGAGGGGTGAGTGTTGTGAGGTTGGGGAGGGGTGAGGGGGTGGGGAGAGTTGTGAGCAGGGAGGGGTTTGTGTGAGGGGGCAGGGAGAGTTGTGAGTGGAGAGGGGATGGTGAGGGGATGAGGATCTAGGGGCCGAGGGTGTGTGAGAGGGCTTGGAGATTGTGAGCGTGTGAGGGGACAGGGAGCGATGTGAGGAGGGATGGACGATGAGGGAATGGAGCTATGAGGTAGGTCCGAGGGGTGAGATGGAGTGCATGAACGAGGAGGACTGCCTGCAGGTGAGGGGGAGTGCGTGAGTGAGGTGCAAGGATGAGAAAAAATTATTTTCACAGTAAAAATTGAATGTGCAGATAAAAATGAGGTATAATTTTCCAAAAACAAAATTCAGAATTATTCCAGATTAGAAGAATGGCTGGAAAAATAAGAAAGTGAATGCCAAGAGCACTAAAAACTGAATGCACAATGACAGTGTGCAAAAACTGCAGAACATGAGTGAGCTACACCAAAGGCAGGAATTCCAAAAATGGGACTGGCTCTGGTACCATGTCGTACCAGGAGGTAACACCACAAAACTCAAGATGAATTAGATGGAGATTGTGTGTGTAATTATACATGGAGGTGAGGCTATTAGGATTCACTTTCCAATGTCTCTTGGCCTTCCTTATTTACTAAATTACAATAATATACAATCTCACCCAATCCCTTAGGATTAGGTGTAACCAAGGATGATAGGATAGTGTGTATTAATATTATAAGTGATAAAAAAAATTTGGATTTTATCTACCCTTCTCCAAGATTTTCTAATGATATTGTATCCCCAAACTTCACATCTCTATAAGATAAAATGAGTGACGAGAGTCAATACAATTTTTTTCTCATCCCACGATAAAAGATCTATTAATTTACACTTCTTTTCAAGGCCATAATAATACTTTCAATCTCCATTTATCATTTTTTCAAAAGTTTAGTTATAATTGACATTATGATGAATCTCTATTCCAGTATATTCACATATGAAGGAAATTCCTCCAAAAAATTATTGTCATATATGAAAGTGTCATAAGTGATCTTATGTGATTTGATTATCAAAAAAATTATTATTTCCATGTACACAACCATGTTTATACTAGAGTAGAGGTTGTTGATGATTCTTGGCTAATTATCGATGTCATAAGCATTCCATGCCATAAGAACAATACCATTAGCATAAGAAGAAACATTATCAGTATACAAGTGAGAGTCAAACCAGCATAACCAACCTATTTCTACCAAAATTCTAACTTATCAATGTAAATACCAAAGAGAGTAGAAGACAACCTTGCTTAACTCTCATATTACTATCAATTTCTTCTAACCACCCCTTAGTTTCATAAAATTGTTAATGGAAATATCCTATATCCTTACAATAGTAGCTCTCAACTCATAAGGAACTTTTAGCTCTTATAAACTATTCCAAAGGTTATTCCTAAGCATAGTGTCAAAATCGTTTCTAAAATCAACAAAAAAACAAACAAATTTGGTTTCATTCTTGAGACACTCTTCCAAAATGATCCTAAATGTAACAATATGCTCAACAATTGAATGATGTCCCCTTAAGCCAACTTGTCCTTTGGATTTGTTTTCATGTCTTTCAAGTGAAATCAAAATAATTTCTAATATTGAGTAAGATTGTATATATTCTATTTTATATTAGGATTTACATTGTTTCGTAGCCATTTTAAATACCATTCGCTAACTTCACATTGATCATGGAAATAATTACACAACTTTCTTATACTAGGATGCAAAAAATCTCTATCCAACAAGAAGTACGTCTTTATGAAAAAAGGCATCCAAAATTATTTTTGTTCATGTAATAAGCATTTTTTTTCCAAGTGAAAATTGTTAAAAAAATATAACTCTTGTAGGCCACCAAGAGCTTGTAAAGGGTTTCTTTCATTCAAACTATTTTTAAACATTCCTTACGTACTAAGAAAAAAATCATTGGGTGACTATAGCTTCAGATTTTGGATGAAATTAATATAAAGTATTACTTAATTAAATATTTGTTTTACAAAGTGTTTGTGGGATCTTGGTTAAACTGTGATGAGACAGAATATTATAGCACTCATGACAGGTTCAATTCCCTTACTGTTCGGGAGTGATGTATCTGGACATGTTGATGAAGATGGAATTAAAAAAATTGAGAAAAATTGAGAAAAATGAAAGGTAATACCAAACTTATATATATATATATATATATATATATATATATATATATATATATAGAGATATATATATATATATATATATATATATATATATATATATATATATATATATATTACAAAGTAATTATTTGCAGGTGTACTATTAGTTTTGTGTTTGAACATAATAAATGAATTGTATTTACTAATATCACTTATTTAAAGTTCAAGATTTTTGGAACCAAGATTCTACTACCATTGGTTGTTACACTTCAATACAATGTCAAATTGAGATAATATTATTAGACAAACACAAGACAAAAAGATAGAATACCAAACATGGTTGAATCAACCACCTATTCAATTTCCTCTATGCCTCAAGCCACTTGAACTTCTATAGTAACACTAGTACTTACGAGTTGGAGATGAAGATAATACTACGAAGGTAAATATGTATGTCTCTTATAGAACACCCCTGTCATAAAAGGAATAATGTTACATGCATTCTAGCAAGATGAACTCAATTAGTCAATATATTTCTTTTGAAACACTGAAATTCACTTCAATCATCCATATTTTTGGACATAGGTTAAGGTTTACCCAACTAGGGACAATAATTTTATCTTATAACTTCAAATAAATATCTGATATGTAAATGTGTGTTTCTCTACACTGCTGATGTAATTTCCCGTTAAGTCCCTTATATTTTAAGTAGCCTTGTCACATAGTTAGGAATTAAAAGGGAGCTCATTCATACTTTATGATAGTGTACATTTCCATTTCCCACTAATTTTAGGTTACTCAATGATAAAATAACTCGGAGTCATAATGTCTCCTTGGCACATGTAAAGATACAAATTAATTAATTAAAAATTAGGTGCTGAGTACATATCATATCACCCTTGTCCAAATTATTACATTATATATATAGAGGTGAATACAGAAACAAATAGATGTGTGTGAAATGTAGGTGTGATAGGTGCCCAAGAGAAAAAAAAGGGACACGTGGTCCGCATAAGATTTGAAGATACATATCAATAATTCCTAAAATTCAAAGGTTCTATCTATAAAAAGGATGAGTCATGTTAAGAGGAGACATGCCTTACACATAAGTGAGTCAAAAGCTATGTGAATCCCAAAGTATTCAGTAATAATGAAGCATATAAATTATACATGGTTTAAGAAATTTAAAGATGAAATACCATTCCTTTGATTGAATATGATGATTAAAACATTAACCATTTACAACTATCATATTAAAAATAAATTAAATTCTTTTGGAACTCATTTTTAACTAGAAAATCCTCACACACACACACACACACACACACACATATATTATACAATAAAATCAAGTTAATTACATAAAACTCATTAAAATTACTGGATATTTTGTATCCTATCATTATACCATTAAATTCATTTAAAACATTGATTTTAGTACTTTCTTATTAAGAATTTTTTCTCATAATCGTTTTAAAATCATTTATTTTTTTTCAATTTATTTTCAATTCAATTTTTTTATCAATGTGAAATATTTGACACATTTTACTTTAGTTGTAGAATTAATCTAACAAGGTGATGATGATGATGGTGGTGGTGGGGGTGGTGATAATGATGAAAAAGTCCTACTAAGACAAATCTGTTCTATCAGACCTTAATAAAGTAAGATATCAATTGCGACTGTTAAAAAAGGATCCAAAGATGTGCCGCAACATCCCATAGTTTTGATTACTTTATAGGTCAATAAGGTTGGTAGTGTGGAAAGTGTTTTGGAAATAAGAAAGGATGTGAGTAACGGGTTGGAAATCTAAGAGAAAAAAAAATTCATCTTCGACTCTTTTAGTATCATAAAGGTAAGATATTTTTTTGTCCCACGGTGTTTTGGGAATAGACCAACTCCCAATTTCACTTTCAAACTCATGCACATTAATTCTTTTCTTTGCAATGTTCATTTTCTTCTTAGTATTGGACAAGAAAAAAGAATAGATTTTGTTAGAAAGGTTAGGGTTGATCACCTCCTTATAATACCTTAGCTTCCTTTTTTCCTCTAGTTCCTTATCATCCCACAATTTATCCTCAAATTTGGAAGTTAATATTTTTAATACTATCATTATTCCGCACGATGATATCCTCATTTATCCCCCAATGGTCAAGCCAAGGTTGAGCATCCTTATACCATCGATGTTTGAGACAGAGGTGGGTGTTTTATCTAGAGCTAGAAGAAATTTTGGGAAACCTCTTGGCTTCCATGTTGTAAAGATTATTCTTATACATCAAATACTTAAGCATAGACATGATTTCAATGGGAGAAAGGCTATCTTCAATCAAGAATATAGGATAGGAAATATTTCCTTTAATCTTGGGGTTGTAGGTCATAAATCACTTTTTAATCATCTTGTTCTTCTTCAACAAATCTCTGGATATACTGCATTCCCAAACCTCACATCCATATAAAATAACAGGGGTGATAATAGTCTCAAAGAGGAACATTTTTTTACTCTAAATCCATATATTAGCTCACTTACAATTGTTTTTTAGCACATAACAATTTTTCTATCCTCTATTAACTGTTTTACCAATTTTATAATTTCAATTAAGATAATAATGGATTTCAATGCCTAAATATTTTTATAAGAAACCTACTCCAAGTAATTTCTATCACAAGTGAAATTACCATGGTTGATATCATTGGATTTAATTATCATGACTTTAGTATTATTGGTATCTACTGTCATGCCCATATTGGAGTAGTACTCATGGATGTTCTTAAGTTTTGTTGAGATCGTTGTGGATTATAGCTAGAAGAATGATATCCTCATCATAAAGGAGAAGAGTAATGATGATACTAGTGAGCTCTGGGCCATTGCATATTGCATTCCCAAAGCCTATTCTAGATTATTGATGTAAATGCCAAAAAAAAGTAGGGGTGTAGGGTACACCCTTTCTTAACCCCAATATTACATTTAATTTCTTTAGACACCCTTCATTCATCTTAAACTTTGAAATAAAAATCCTCAACTTGGAGGAAACCATTATCTCTTCAAGAAATGTGTTTATGCTTATTAAAACAAAATAATTAATTATGTAAAAAATTAAAAATTATAAACTTAAATTTTATAATATTATTTATGTAAAAATCAATTTAATTTATTAAATATGCATTAATAATTTTAATAATTTAAAAATATTTAATTAGAAAATATTAAACAGATTTATTGGTATATTAAAAACCTTACATTTTATTAAACTTCGATTGTTTGTATTAGTGATCTTAATAAAACAATCATCACACTTCAAAAAACCTTTAATCTAAAAAAATATTATTAGTCCCTATCGTATGTGAGATGGGACTATTATTAATCAATTTTTAGTGCTGTGATTAATCCGTGTTGAGAGTAGCCTAGATTTTATCATCCTTGTTTCGTGAAATATGGTCACGAAGCCTATTAAATAGATGCATTAATTTCCACCATCAATAAAATTTTGATAATCTTATTTAGACTCTTCCTATGGCAAAGAGGCTATATTGTTCATATAATTTCCTGGTTAACCAGATTTTCTTGTTTCACATTTTTAAAATGGAAACTAATGTTGGCACTCGTTCACTCGCATTAGATGTTTAGATTTTTTGGTTTGTGAATGGTATGATTTTATATATCTCTTGTCATGTAATATGTGTTTTCATGTATGTGAAACAACACAGTGCATGCCACCAGACCACATGTCTATATGCATGTATTGGCCATGTGCATGTGAGCCTATGACTAGTTGGCATTGCGAACCTCTAAATAGTTCTTCAATCGTGGCAGAGGCATGGGAAATTTACAAGCTAAAATTATATTTGTAAGTAGCCAAGGTGGAGCCAGGCATAGGCTCTATGGTTCAATCAGATCCTGATCCATATCTATAGTGTACAGAGGATTAATAAATTTCATAATGGTAGGAATTATATCACCCAAGTAATAAACTATTTTGAGTTAGCTGCATGAAAAAAGCTATGCAACCAATGATGCAAACATACCAAAGAAAACGTAGCTCCTAGATATGTTATCTGGTTTATAATCCCTCACTTTTTCATTACTTCCTCTCCCTAACTTGATAGCCTGCTTGCACATCCTCTCTGGATGGTCGAGAAATAACTTCCTCTCTTTTAATTGACATCCTTGTTGGAGGCATATTCCTTTTTTAGATGAGCATGCTTTCACATCCTCTCCCTTATGGTCGAGTCAAGCTGTAGAATCCTCTCCTTAAATTGAGAGCCCTGCCAGGGAGCTAAGCCCAACCGAGCCTCTTATCAAAGTATCTAATCCAAGTATCCACCCTTCTAAGAATAATATATCTCTCCCCTCTTCCTGGCTCTATCCTCTTGCAAAATGTCAAAATCAATGCTCTCGAGCTCAAAGAAAATGGTTCCATCTTGGCAAACATAGGATGGTGTTCATGGAAATTTCTACGTGAGTGACCTATACTATGTGACTTATAATTAGTGCCCAATAGTCCGTCGTACACCCTAGTCAATATATAAACATACATGTTTCCTCATAGCTGATTATATAACATACCCGCTTATATTCGCTTCTTACTCTTCCTACCATGAAAATACAATAGCCACAGTACAGGCTCGGTGCATATGATAGTTTAAATGGAATGGAATTATAACATCTAGAACTTAGATTTATATCTCTATTCTTTATTTAACGCCTTAGTATTATGGACTTGCCCTAAGGGCATAGAGATTTCGGTGGTACTAGCTAGCTCTAGAGACAAGCCATAGAGTGAAGCCATAGTGTAAGATTTAGCCCTTAGTTAGTCACTTAAGGTACTACTAGCCAGAGTACTGACTTTATCTCCATGCACTATATACTGCCATATGGTAAATAGTATTTGTCTTTTTACTTGACCTATAGTAGTCCCTAGTCCCTTGCCTATCGGTACAGACTTAGTATTAGCCCCATGTCACCCTAAGATAATAGCTTCAGTAGCATCTTGGGTCTCATGTCTTAGTCCCTGGTTTCATGGAGTAAGGCCTTAAGGTCCCCCTTTCTTTCTTTCTGACTTTTTGATTAGCGTTATGACGAATTTTTCAACTAGTAAAGAGTGAAGCTGGATAAGGTCTACTTTCATCTCCTTACTTGTGATGAATGCTTATTGAGTCATGACCCCTTCCTATTCCCATAAGTAGTGATAAGAAAATCACTATGGTGTAATATATTCCTAGCTTGTCCCATGAAATATGGCGAAGAAGGTACCTAGTTCCCATGAGCTACAACGAAGAACTTATTATAGCTCTATAAGAAGCATTCCATATGCTCTTAGTCTATAACTATATGCTATTAGAATGAAATGATATTTCTCTGTCTCTCTAGTCTCCATTATTTTTATCCATTCTTTTCAAAAGAAACCAATACCCTTCCTTTATCCCTGAGCGTAAGTGAATAATCATAATGTATTCTTAGCCCTAGTCATAGTGTAATTTCCATAGAGTAATGACTTGCTTCCTGGCAACGACCAGGCACTAATCAATTGTTAAAACATAGAGATGATATACATAGAGATGCTAGTATCACTGCTATGAGATAAAGTTGTGATCTTGTGCAACCAAATAGAGTATATCTCTAATGATTGAACATATATATGGCTTCACATATACTTCACTTCTATGTGGATTATAGCTTAGAGTTTCCCATAGACATTGACTATAAATCAATCTTGTTTAGCATTAATTGGAACTGAGGCTATGGAACTGACTGCTTAAGGCCTTTTCACTCTATGGGGAAGTTCTGGGAATCTTGGATGGAACTATAGTCCATAGGGCTAAGAGTGAAGCTAGTCTAGTTCATGCCCATATGGATTGAACATTTACTGTGTGATGTGCACCTATGAGATGTATGGATTTTGAGAGATGTCTATATTTCTAGAGATATAGAGGACATTGGTACTATACTTTCTTTCTTACTGTCCTCTATCCTTTTTATAGGTTCCATAGAGTAAGTGTTAAGTAGTATAAAATAGCACTATAAGACTATCTCTTTTTAGTGCATCAGTAGTTTTTATTATTAGTTTCATTTCTACAATGGCTTAGGTCCATTTCTTGTTGTTTGTTGGTAACATGGGTTTGTTTCCTCTCATTCAACCATGGCTCCTTACTCCCAACAATTATAAGAAAGCAAGAAATCAACTTGTACTTCTTCAACATCAACTGGGTCTTGAACTCAATGACAACTTCTTGTCAATGACCACTTATCCTGTGAATGGGATTGGGTATTTACCTTCAGGCACTACTTTCTGGCTGTCGTTGAAAATAACTCAGCCAACATCATCAATGGACTAAATAGATTATCAATAAATAACTGCACATATTCTCTTTGTCAAGTATACCGTCCTACCAACTTGTCCTAGCCAGCAATCAACGAGAGAAAATGAAGTCATCCCAGTAAACATGAAGAAAATTCCTAAAAGAGAATACCTTACTTTTCATCTCCCTTACTCTCAGCCAAATAACTAGAGTTTATAGCAAAGAGCTTCTAGCAATAATACTCTCATTTTTTCCCATCTATAGTACCCACCCCTCCCTGTAAATGTGTGGGCAATCAGGAAATAACTCTCCAGGAAAGCATCACCATTCCACCTCTGTGACTGGTGTTCCTTCCTTGATTAACGTGACTGGCTCAACCTCCCTGACCAACCTGAATGTCTCTCTCTCATGGCCCATTAACATCAACAAGTGCATGGGGACATAATCAAAATGAAGAGAATATCTATCAGCTTGTGTTATATATGCAATTATACAACAATAACTAATCAAATTCTCATGTTGCACCATCATTTTCACTAAGCTCCTTCCTATTATTGCATATCAACATAAGTATGCATAATCATAACAACATCCAGTGTTGTATGATGACCCCTTTTTTATGTATAGGCCCCATCCCCTCCACATGTATGTATTCCCCCTTCCCTCTCCATGTGTCAGGGTTCATTCTATTGGCATCATCTGTAGGCCCACCGTTCTCAACTGGCCCTCATTGAAATAATTCCAAGCTATTTGTTTTTCCATTTTTCGCCTTCTACTCCTTCCTAATCTCTTGGCATAAGTTTAATGATCGAGCTCTTCAAAATTGATTATCCTATGCTCCCCAAATGTTGAATCATTGCAAGTAATATTGTGCGTCTTATTGTGATAGGCTAGGTTAAGCTTCTACGGCTAGTGGTAATCCTCATCCCTGTGTTAGGTTAGGCTAAATCCTAAGAGATAACTCGTGATGAAACAAAGTAAAACGAAGTAGTTGCGGTAAAAACAATGCGTGAAATTTTCCAGAAGCATATCGTGACTAACCAAACATTATATTATGATTTCAAAAAAACTAGAAGTAATTCATATGGAGATTACAAATCCTTCACTAGTAACAAAAATTTTCTTACTGATATTTACATTCACCAAGGGTTGCGGAATAACACACACTAAAAACATGTAACTATTGTTTACATGTGCCCACAAAAATTCGCTCCAAGATTTTCTCCCTTGTCCTTCCAGACTTACATTCACCATAATTCATTCAGCCTATTCTTGTTTTTTAATTCAAAACATTTATATCTAAGACATTAATACATGACATCAAAAATTTAATACACAGGATGGGCGAACATCAATTTTTGAATTTGCATAGGTTGTGTGAAGTAAATAAAACTTGCAAATTAAATTTTTTCCCATACACTTTTATTAAACATGCATTAAATTTATGGTTGAATTTTAATTATCTAATATGTTGTATAATGGGTAGTTATTCTGAAGCTAAGAACTTCATTTACACGAGGTCCTTTCCTGAAACTCAATCTGCAACCTGAAAAATATTTATTGAGGTATGGATGTTGTCAGAAAATTAAACACGGTGGTTGAGATTAATTTTCCAAAACTCCCTCTTAATTGCAACTGGCACCATTGACCAATCCCAAACAATCTCTAAGATAAACAAAGTTTTCACATGCCAATGGCTTTTTGAAGATGTCTTCAAATTGTTCTTATGACCTAGAGTGTTGCAACAAAATCTCACCATTGTTATCTAATTCTCTTATGAAATGAACTTTATCATCAATGTGCTTTGTCCTCTTGTGAAAAACATAATCCTTTGATAGCACAATTTTTGAAATGTTGTCTTAGAAAATAGTGATTGTTCCATCTTGTTCATGACATAAATCCTGCAATACCCTTTGCATCCAAACCGCTTGAAATGTTGTTGTTTTTGTGGCAAAATATTTAACTTCTGCTATTGACAATTATACTATCAATTGCTTCTGGAAGCCCAAGAGATGGCTCCCTAACCCGAATGAAAAACATATCGTGACGTGCTATTTTTTTCATGAACACTTCTAGCCCAGTCACTGTTTGTGTAACCAACCAGCCTAAAAGCATCTGTTGTGGTGTACAAAACACCACACTCCTTTGTCCCATTGACATACATTAAAACCCTTTTGGATGCTTTCCAATGTATCCTTGGTTGTCTCAATGAACCCAACACCAAACTCACTGCATACATTATATGAGGCTTAGTTTTGGTCAAATACATTAGGCTTCCCACCATACTTTTGTATAATGTTGGATTGAAATTGTTGTTGCAATATTGCTTCCTCAAATCCAACCCTAATACATTAGCCTACTCTCTTGAAATCAATGATGAGGAAATCATCACTCCCTATAAAAATCAAATCATCTTAATACAAAACAACAATAAGAAACTTACCATCACTCAATTTTATTTAGAGAGTAGGCTTACCATCACATTTTTTGACCCCATTGTTGAATCTCTAATTAAACTGAGAGGGGGGGGTGAATCAGTTTAATACATTTCTGATTTTTTAAACTTTTCAATAAACTTATTTACACCTTCATTTCAAACTCTATTTGATGTGAGAGTAATCTTAGAATGTAATCTGAAAGTATTAGTTTATTATGTTAAAGAGACCTTAATTTGAGAGCAACAGTATTAAGCAAATGATATCAGATCAATACATAAATATCATGCACAAGAGACATCGTATATATGAACTCATAAAAGGAGAAAACCACATCTTTAATATTGTTGTGATGCAAAGGCAAGCTCCAACTCCCTTTCACCACTATTTTTCTACAGCACCACCCAGCAAGGAGGCTCTCATTTCAATTTTGTTAAATTTGCAAGAAGCACCAATTTTCCGGGGCCACAGTACCAAACTTGCTGTGAGGCCCAAATCCCCGCCCAGCTACAACTGACGACTATCAAGCTGCAACTTGATAGGGAAGCTCCAACTTCCTCAATTTATCAAATTGAAAGTTTGCTGATTTACCTCAGATATCAACTCTGTTCTGTAGCTTCTCCTTCTGTTCTGATTTTCTTAATCTTCTCTGTCTTACTCTTCTATATTCTACCTTCTCTCGATTTACTCTCTCTTCATTTAAAAAAAAACTCACTCTGCATATCAAGATGATATTATTTATAGATTTCCTCACATGACTGTTTGTATTCTGCTTGGAATTCGAAATGGAAAGTCATGTCTCTTTGCCTTCTACCTTCTTACTCCTTTTATCAGCTTACTCAGAAATTATAACTGTAGGTGTCAATTTTAACATTACAGTGGGAGTTTGTTTTCTCTCGGAGACTTGCCAATGCATCACAAACAATAAAAATTTAAATAAAACATTTACATTCAAATTTAAATGAGAACTCCAGCTCAACTCATTTGGTCTTTTGAATTGGTACGCATTTGTCTTTTCTTTGGTCAGTTTTGTCTTTTTCTCTGGTGGATCGTGTTTTTGTCTTCTTTCAGACCGTTTGCTTCTTCTCGTCCGTGGTGTAACCGCCGTACATGTGTAAATGTGCTTCGATATCCGCCGACCTGTAATCCGGGAGGAATTTCAACTTTTATGCCATTAGTGTCTTGTTGATGTAAGGTGCCCCGCAGGCCGGGAACATACATACCGCGCGCACACCGCCCAGCACCCAAGGTCCGTGAATGAGACCACGCGTCTTATCGCAACCGTGTTATATAACCTAACAGCTATTATATATCATATGTGTTATGCCCCCGATCATATTCAAACTTTATTCAACATATATATTATATACAATTTATTTGCAAATAACCCGACGTCCATAAGGATTGGCCGCCAATACGATTAGACTGCCAATACGATTAGACCCGGAACTCGTCAGACCGAGTCGAGAAGCTATTCACCAATTCCGGTCTGGATTTCCAATCGCAATTGCAACTCTTATATTCTCCGATGCGATTGACCATTGCCGATGCGATTAGAACCTGGAGCTGAAATCTTTGTTAATCATAATTTATAAGTCCATTGGGTCCGAACTCTTAATCGCAATCGCAAGTTCTTTAATAAGTGTTGCGATGGTTTGTTTCTTTCCGATGCGATTGGAACTGGACTTCAAAAATTTTGTTAAACATGGTTTATAGACCCATCGGGTCCGGTCTTCCAATTGCAATCGCAAGTCTTTAACATATGTTCCGATTGACCAGTGCCGATGCGATTTGACCATAACTCAAATATGTATTAACCCCTTCTTATAACAGGATCGGGTCCGCCATTTCAATCGCAGCGTTTTACAAAAGACATGCGATTGGGAACTCAGATGCGATTAGCATCTATCAACTCCTACTTATAACACGATCGGGTCCGCCATTTCAATCGCAGCGTTTTACAAAAGACATGCGATTGGGAACTCGGATGTGATTAGCATCTATCAACTCCTGCTTATAACACGATTGGGTCCGCCATTTCAATCGCAATCGCAACTTTCTATTGCAATGTTCCGTTGCCCTTGCGATCTCCTATTGCGATTGGGGAGGGATCCCACCTTATCAAACTTTGTTTTATGCGCTCCATGATATAAATGCCTTGGACCTTTGTTTATGTGATGCACTGCACATATATGTTTATATATATTTTTGCCACTGGAGTGAAGCGATTCCCAGAATAAGTTTGTGTTATATTATATGTATAATGCCGGTTGGAGTGTGCGATTCCCGGAATATGGTTCTGTATTATATGCATTGTATTGCCGCTGGAGTTAAGCGATTCCCGGAATAAGTTTGTATTTGTTATATGTGCTCCGCCGGTTGGAGAGTGCGATTCCTGGAATATGGTTCTGTATTATATGTGTAACGCCCGGCTGGAGTCTGCGATTCCCGGAATAAGATTCGTGTTGTATAACGCCGGTTGGAGTGTGCGATTCTCGGAATATGGTTCTGTATTATATGCCGCTGGAGTGAAGCGATTCTCGGAATTTTGTAACTGCTCTCTGCCTCTGTCTCTGCCTCTGCTCCGCTGGTTGGAGAGTGCGATTCCTGAAATTTTGTAACTGCTCTCTACCTCTGTCTCTGCTTCTGTCACTCTGCCTCTGTCTCTATCTTCCGATAATGGTTCTTCACTGTGCTTCTATGACTGTTACATTTTGACTTTCTTCTTGCTACCTCTATTACTTTCGTTGTGCCTCTTTTGCCTTCCTTTGCTACAGCGCTGCCTCTTTTGCCTGAGTGCTGCCGCCTTTGCCTGAGTGCTACCTCCTTTGCCATCAATGACAATATTTCCAATAGTCTCCCCCTTTGGCATTGATGGCAATCCACTTTCTCTGTTTGCTTTCTCTTTCTCTTGTTGCTTTCTCTTCCTGTTTGCTATTTGTTCTTCCTCCCCCTTTGACATCAATGGCAAAGGATGACTCCTCATCCCTCCGTATGGGTTCTGTCGTTGTATTTCCTTTCTCTGAGTTACGTTTAGGTCCTCTTCTGCCGAAATTGGACTATGATGTGTTTCATTTGTAGTGCCTATAATATGTGCTAGATTGCAGACAGAGATGATGCATTTTACGATTGAAAAGTTCTTGTTGCTTTTGAATGCTGATAATATTGATAATGCTGATCCTGTGGACTTGTTTTATGCTTATCTTGCTGGCCGTTCTCCCCCTGGAATGATATCTTCGTTTTGTTCTCCCCCTGAGACTGTACTTTCTCTTCATATTAGAGAATAGTATCTACAGATACTACCCCTAGTTTGTCTCTCAAGTATTCGAATGGTTCTCTGGCAAGTGGTTTGGTCAATATATCTGCTATCTGTTCTTTCGTTGATACATAGTCCAGTTTAACTATCTTCTGAGCCACTTGTTCTCGGAGAAAATGATACTTGATTGGTATATGTTTAATTTTTGAATGAAGCACAGGATTTTTAGATATACTTATAGCACTTGTATTATCACATTTGATTGAGATAGGTTCATTAATGCTTACCTTCATGTCTTGAAGTGTCTGCTTCATCCACATGACTTGTGTGCAACATGCTGCTACTGCTATATATTCTGCTTCAGCCGTAGACAGAGAGATGGATGTTTTTTTCTTGCTTAGCCATGCCACCAGACTTTCTCCTAGATAGAATGCACCTCCACTTGTACTCTTCCTATCATCCACATAGCTGGCCCAATCTGCATCTGTGTATGATGTCAAGGTGAAGCTTTTGCCTTTAGGATACCAAAGCCCATATTGTGCAGTTCCTTGTAGATATCTGAGTATTATTTTTACTGCCAGAAGATGGTTTTGTTTTGGTGCTGCTTGATATCTTGCCACTAGTCCTACTGCTAGCATGATGTCTGGTCTTGAGGCTGTCAAGTACAGCAGGCTTCCTATCATGGATCTGTAGAGTTTTTGATCTACATCCGCAGACCTATCATCAGCACACAGCTTGCATCCCGTGATCATGGGGGTTGTCATTGGTTTGCAGTCCTCCATTTTGAATTTTTTCAGCATTTCTTTTAAGTATTTTTCTTGAGAAATGAATGTGCCTGTGTCCTTTTGCTGAATTTGCAGTCCCAAGTAGAAGCTGAGTTCTCCAATCATAGACATTTCAAACTCTGTTTTCATCTCATCAGCAAACCCTTTGCTAGTTCATCTTTGTTGCTTCCAAACATAATGTCATCAACATATACAACAACAATTAGGAGTTCATTTTCATGCGCTTTTATGTATAGATTGCTGTCTACTCCACCTCTCTTAAAACCATGTTTTTGCAAATATTTGTCTAGTATTGAGTACCAAGCACGAGGAGCCTGTTTCAGTCCATATAGGGCCTTCTTCAGTCTGCACACATAGTCTTCTTTGTTTGTCAATGAGAAGCCTTCTGGTTGTTCCATGTACACTTCTTCTTCTAGATCTCCATTAAGAAAAGAAGACTTTACATCCATTTGATATACCTTGAAGTCTTGATAGCATGCAAATGCCAGGAACATTCTGATAGCTTCCATTCTAGCTACAGGGGCAAATGTTTCATCATAATCAAGTTCTTCTATTTGTGAGTATCCTTTGCAGACCAACCTTGCTTTATTCCTGATTACTTGTCCTTGCTCATTCATTTTGTTTTTGAATACCCATTTTGAACCAATGATATTTTTCTCAATAGGTATAGGAACTAGTTCCCAGGTATTGTTCTTCTCAATTTGGTCCAATTCTTCATTCATTTCTTTTATCCAATACTTGTCCTTGCTGGCTTCCTCAAATTTATTTGGCTCTATTTGTGATAACATGGCTATGTATACTTCTTCTGTTAGCTGCCTTCTTGTCTGGACTCCTGCTTTCTTGTCTCCTATGATCTGATCTTCAGGATCATTCTTCTGAGTGTATCTTGAGGGGGTTTTTGAGCTCAGCTCTGCATCTTTTATTGTCTTGCTAGTTTCTTCATCATTCCGGTCTTCTTCTTCATGATTAACTGGTGGACTGCAGCAATCTGTATTTCTTGTATTGTTTGGTAATTCTTCATCAAATCTCACATCAATACTTTCAACTATTTTCCGAAGAGTCTTGTTGTAGCATCTGTATCCTTTACTTTTGGAAGCATATCCTAGAAAAATCCCTTCATCTGCTCTTGCAGCAAATTTCCCAAGGTTTTCATCATTATTCTTTATGTAACACTTGCTACCAAAGACTCTGAAATGTTTTATTGAAGCTGGCTTTCCATGCCATAGTTCATATGGAGTCTTGTCACTGCTTGGCCTTAAGTGAGCTTTATTAAGGATACGTACTGCTGTGTGTACTGCTTCTGCCCAGAAGGTTTGAGCAATATTATTCTCTTGCATCATAGCTCTGGCTATTTGTTGTGCAGACCTGTTTTGTCTCTCTGCTACTCCATTCTGCTGAGGTGTCCCTGCAATAGTAAATTGTTTCTTTATTCCATGTTCATTACATAGATCTGCAAAGTCATAATCTGTGAATTCTCCTCCTCTGTCTGATCTGATACATTTCAGCTTGCATCTAGCTTGATTTTCTGCTAATGCTCTAAATATCTTAAATTTTTCCAATGCTTCTGATTTATTTTTGAGAAAGGCAACCCATGTCATTCTGGAGAAGTCATCTATTATCAGCATGAAATAGGATTCTCCACTTGGTGTTCTAGTTCTAGCAGGTCCACACAGGTCCATGTGCACAAGCTGGAGTGGTCTTCTTGCTGACAACTCCTCTTTAGATTTAAAGGATGTGCGAGTCTGTTTCCCCAATTGACAAGATTTGCATATAGTACTTGAAGGCCTTTTTATTTCTGGCATGTCTTTGACAGCTTTCTTCTTGCTCAATTTGATGATATGGTCAAAGCTGAGATGTCCCAATCTCCTATGCCACAACCATGACTCCTCAAGTTTGCTAAGATGGCAGGTTTCATCTTCCTCTTTCACTATGTATACATTATTCTCTGTTCAAACACCTTTGAGCAGAGTCTTTCCTGTTGTGCTTGACCTGACTACACAATCTTGTGCTCTAAAAATAACTTCACAGCCTTTGTCACACATCTTACTGACACTCAGTAAATTTGCTTTCAGTCCATCCACAAATAGTACCTCTTGGGCTTTTCCTCTGCCATTGTCTATGCTGACTGAGCCTTTTCCCTTGATCTTTCCTGATTTATCATTACCAAAAATAACATTGCCATATTTCTTTTCATCAAGAGTTATAAACTTGCTTCTGTCTCCAGTCATATGTTTGGAGAAGCCACTGTCCAAGTACCATTGGCTTTTTAGATCTTGAGCAGTTAGAGCCAGGTCACAGTTATTCACCTTCTTTATCCACTGGAGGCCCCCTTTTGAACATTTGATTATAGTTTTTGCAGAATTGTGAGCATGAACAAAATTTCTTTGACTCATAAACCTCCTTGAGGTATTGAACATCAGTCTTTGTCTATACTTTCTACATTCAATGATTTTATGGCCAAATTCCTTACAATAAAAACAATAACCATAGAAATTATTTGCATACCTGATGTAAGGTTGTTTTCTCCATTTGTTTGTTTGAGATAGCCTCTTCACTGTTTGCATCTTTTACAGGTCTGAATTACTCTTCCTTGCATAACAATATGCAGCAATGTGTCCTGGCTTGTGGCAGACATAGCATGTGGCATTCTTCATAGGAGGGAAGAATTTCCTCTGATGACTTCCAAAGTTGATATACTTAGGGGCATATGATTCTTTTTCTGCCATCTTAGTATTCATTATATTCTTTGTTACTAGAGGTTTCTTCTGCTCTCTGTCTCTCTTATTGCATATTTCTTCTTTTGTAGGAATTATTTGAGCTACTTCCTCATCCTTCTTTGCTTTTACAAAATTAATCTCTCTGTCAACCTTTTCTTTTCCTTTACTTGATTCTCCTTCGTAGCCTATTCCAGTCTTTATCATAGGGGATCTTTGAGCAACCAAAATTTCATTCAACTTAATAGAGCTTGTTGTTTGAGAAGGGTATATAGAAACCTTATGTTGAGCATTTTCTAATTTCTTTCTCAGACATAGAATTTTTCTTCCAGCTTCTCTTGTTCTCCAGATTTATATTTGATTTGTTGAAGTAACATATCTTCTATCTTCTTGGCTTCTTCAAGCTTTACCTTCAGCTGCATGAGGACTTCTGAATTTTGTTCTTCTTTCACACATTTTAGGAGAATCTCTTTTTGTTTTCTGCATTTTAGTTTGAGTCTGTCAATCTCCTCCAGAGCACTTCTTAGCTCTCCCTCAAGGTCTACTTCCCCTTATTCTTCTTCATCTTCTAGTAGGAGTCCCTCAAGATCTTCTATGGCCATCAATAAAAATTCTGAGGTTCCTTCTTCACTTGAGGGTTCAACTGAGTCTTCAGATGCACTACTGTCTTGCTGAGCATAGAAGGATTTCCTGCTGAATTTCTTTCCTTTCTGCCAGTTCTTTGATGTGTCTTTCTCTGATTCTTGAGCTTGATTTCTTACTTTCTTGTGAGGACATTTAGCAGCATAATGTCCAACTCTTCCACAGTTAAAGCATTTGAAGGGAAGTTTACCTTTGTATGTACCTGAGCCTCTATCCAATTTCTTGACAAATTTAGCCTCTTCTTCATCAGAGCAAGAGCATATTTCTTCCTTTTCTTCTTTCCTTTTTTCTGTTTTGAATGTTGCTTCCCTTGTACTTGGCTTCTTCTGTGGGAGCCTCATTTCAAAGGCTGTTAGATTTCCAAGTATCCGGTTCATGGTAAAAGTCTCCCAATCCGCTGTCTCTTCTATTGCAGATACCTTGGGATTAAATCTGGATGGGAGTGATCTTAGAATCTTTTGCACAACTATACTTTCTGGTATGGTTTCTCCAAGAGCTTTCATATTGTTAACAATTTCTGCAACTTTTAAGAAGAAGCTTCCAACATCTTCATCATCATTCATTTTTAAGTTTTCAAACTGGGCTCTATATAGTTGAAGTTTGGCAGTTTTTACTTTCTGGTCTCCCTCATGTATGCCTTCAAGAGTATCCCATATTTTCTTGGCAGTGTCTTTGTGCATTACTTTAATAAACTCTGCTTCACATAAACCATTCAGGATGGCATTCATGGCTTTTACATTAGCTACAAAGCTTTCTTTAGCTTCTTTTTCTGTATCAGTTGACTTCGGGGCATATCCTAATTCCACAGCAGCCGAGACTTCTATTCCTAGAGACATTATGTATGTCTTCATTCTGATTTTCCAGAAAGCATAATTTTCACCAGTAAAGAAAGGGGCTTTATTGGTTGAACATCCTTCTTTACTAGCCATCTTGGGAACCTAGGATCTCCTTTCAGTTGTTAGACTTGTACAAATGAACCTGCTCTGATACCAATTGTTGAATCTCTAATTAAACTGAGAGGGGGGGGTGAATCAGTTTAATACATTCCTGATTTTTTAAACTTTTCAATAAACTTATTTACACCTTCATTTCAAACTCTATTTGATGTGAGAGTAATATTGGAATGTAATCTGAAAGTATTAGTTTAATAGAGCAGTAGACTTAATTTGAGAGCAGCAGGTATTAAGCAAATGATACATATCAGATCAATACATAAATATCATGCACAGAGACACCAGATATAAGTGGAAACCCATAAAGGGAGAAAACCACATCTTATTATTGTTGTGATGCAAAGGCAACCTCCAACTCCCTTTCACCACTGTTTTTCTGCAGGCACCAACCTACAGGAGGCTCCTACCTCAATTCTGCAAGCTACAACTTGCAAAGAAGCACCAACTCCCTTGAGTTTTCTGCAGGCACCAACCTACAGGAGGCTCCAACCTCAGTCAGCTACAACTGAGGACTATCAAGCTGCAACTTGATAGGGAAGCTCCAACTTCCTCAATTTATCAAACTGAAAGTTTGCTGATTTACCTCAGATATCAGCCCTGTTCTGTAGCTTCTCCTTCTGTTCTGCTTTTCTTAATCTTCTCTGTCTTACTCTTCTATATTCTGCCTTCTCTCGATGTACTCTCACTTCTCTATCTTGAATATCAAGATGATATTATTTATAGATTTCTTCACATGACTGTTTGTATTCTGCTTGGAATTCGAAATGGAAAGTCATGTCTCTTTGCCTTCTGCCTTCTCACTCCTTTTATCATCTTACTCAGAAATTATAACTGTAGGTGTCAATTTTAACATTACAGTGGGAGTTTGTTTTCTCTCGGAGACTTGCCAATGCATCACAAACAATAAAAATTTAAATAAACCATTTACATTCAAATTTAAATGAGAACTCCAGCTCAACTCATTTAGTCTTTTGAATTGGTACGCATTTGTCTTTTCTTTGGCTGTCTTTGTCTTTTCTGTGACTGTGTTTTATCTTCTTTCGGATCCGTTTGCTCTTCTGTCCTCTGCTGTGATGTAACTACTGCATATGTGTAAATGTGCCTTTTATATCTGCTGACTGTAAATCTGGAGGAATTCCAATCCCTTTTATGCCATTAGTGTCTTGTTGATGTGGCAGGTTCCGCAGGCCGGAACATACATATATCACAAGCGTTAATAATCGTCCTCCCGTAAAGCTAAGGTCCGTGGGTCTAGAGACCACGCGGCTTATCGCAACCGTGTTATATATATAACTCAATAACCATTATATATCATATGTGTTATGCCCCCGGATCATATTCAAACGTTATTCAACATATATAATATATACAATTTATTTGCAAATAACCCGGCGTCCATAAGGATTGGCTGCCAATACAATTAGACCTGGAACTCAAGTTGTATATGAGTTGTAGTTTATATACCAATCGGGTCCGGATTTCCAATCGCAATCGCAACTCTTATATTCTCCGATGCGATTGACCATTGCCGATGCGATTAGAACCTGGAGCTGAAATCTTTGTTAATCATAATTTATAAGTCCATCGGGTCTGAACTCTTAATCGCAATCGCAAGTTCTTTAAAATGTATTTCGATGGTTTGTTTCTTTCTGATGCGATTGGAACTGGACTTCAAACACTTTGTTAAACATGGTTTATAGACCCATCGGGTCCAGTCTTCCAATCGCAATCGCAAGTCTTTAACATATGTTCCGATTGACCAGTGCCGATGCGATTTGACCGTAACTCAAATATGTATTAACCCCTGCTTATAACAGGATCGGGTCCGCCATTTCAATCGCAACGTTTTACAAAAGACATGCGATTGGGAACTCGGATGCGATTAGCATCTATCAACTCCTGCTTATAACACGATCGGGTCCGCCATTTCAATCGCAGCGTTTTACAAAAGACATGCGATTGGGAACTCGGATGCGATTAGCATCTATCAACTCCTGCTTATAACACGATCGGGTCCGCCATTTCAATCGCAATCGCAACTTTCTGTTGTGATGTTCCGCTGCCCTTGCGATCTCCGATTGCGATTGGGGAGGGGTCCCACCTTATCAAACTTTGTTTTATGCGCTCCATAATATAAATGCCTTGGACCTTTGTTTATGTGATGCACTGCACATATATGTTTATATATATTTTTGCCGCTGGAGTGAAGCGATTCCAGGAATAAGTTTATGTTATATTATATGTATAACGCCGGTTGGAGTGTGCGATTCCTGGAATATGGTTCTGTATTATATGTACGAACACAATGAGCTGAGCGATTCTTAACAAGTTTGTATTTGTTATATGTGCCCGGCTTATTGGAGAGTGCGATTCCCAGAATATGGTTCTGTATTATATGTGTAACGCCCGGCTGGAGTCTGCGATTCCCGGAATAAGATTCGTGTTGTATAATTCCGGTTGGAGTGTGCGATTCCCGGAATATGGTTCTGTATTATATGCCGCTGGAATGAAGCGATTCTCGGAATTTTGTAACTGCTCTCTACCTCTGTCTCTGCCTCTGCTCCACTGGTTGGAGAGTGCGATTCCCGGAATTTTGTAACTGCTCTCTGCCTCTGTCTCTGCTTCTGTCACTCTGCCTCTGTCTCTATCTTCTGATAATAGTTCTTCACTGTGCTTCTATGACTGTTACATTTTGACTTTATTCTTGCTGCCTCTATTACTTTCGCAGTGCCTCTTTTGCCTTCCTTTGCTACAGCGCTGCCTCTTTTGCCTGAGTGCTGCCGCCTTTGCCTGAGTGCTGCCTCCTTTGCCATCAATGACAATATTTCCAACACCCATCACCCATCAAGTAAGCATCTATTCTACTATACCATTCACGCGATGCTTTCTTGAGCCAATAAAGAGCTTTCCACAACTTGTACACGTTGTCTTATTGGCCTTCTATCTCATAACTAGGAGGTTGTGCAACATACACCTCCTCTTTCAACACTCCATTCAAAAACAATTATTTATGTCCATTTGATACACTTTCCATTTATAATGTGTGACAATTGACAACATTGTATGCACCGTCTCCATCCTCGCCACTGGCGCAAATGTTTTTGCATAGTCTCTTCCATTCTACTTCTCGTATCCTTTGAAAACAGGCCTTTCTTTATGTATTTCAATATTTCCTTCAATATTTCTTCTGGTCTTATAGAACCACTTCACTCCAATGGCTTCTTTTCCTTGCAATTTTTTTTGTAAATCCTATGTGTCATTATTTTCTATTGCTCTTATTTCTTCATCCATTTTTGCGACCCATTTCTCTTCTTTGATTACATATTCAAAGTGTATTGGTTCATCTACATAAAATAATGCAAATAAGGAATTTATACCATCGCTACTATCAAATTCATTTTTTCTCATATATTTCACTTAAATTTCTAAATTTGTGTCCTCTCATGCTTGGGAAAGATGGGTTTTGTGTTGCACTTGAAGGAGATGGAGTTGTGGATCTTTGTGGTGTGCTTGGAGTAGTACTTTCTTGGTTTCGTAGTGATATCCTATTATTTTTTTATAGTTTTACATGTTGACTACTTTTTTGAGGTTGTGTAGGTGAAGGAGTCACCGTTAAGGAATTACTTGTTGTGGTCAATTCCTCTTTGTCCTCATGTGGTATACATGTCTTCACATCGATTGTCTTCTACAAAATTCCATTCCATGCTTCCTCTTCTATGAATTTCAAACCTCTGTTGATTATGACATTCTTGGTTGATGGATTGTAGAGCTATTATGCCTTGTATTCATCACTGTATCCAACAAATATAAATTTCTCCCCATTGTTGTCCTACTTCTTCCTCAACTCATTGAGGACTTGTGCATACAACACACATCTAAATACTTTAATGTGAGTGACACTATTCTTTCTTCCACTTCATGCCTCTTCAAGAACTATATTCATAACATTTTTGGTTGGACAACTATTAATAATATATGCTTCACAAGCGACAAGTTTAGCCCAATAATCATTTGGAAAATGATTTTCCTTCAGTATGCTCCTTTCAATTTCCATAATGGTATTGTTCTTCCTTTCCACGATACCATTTTACTGAGTCATATACCTTGTTGTAAACTACTTGGGAACTCCATGCTCCTTGCAAAAATTTAGGAAGACTCTTGATATGTATTCCTCAGCTCTGGCAGTCCTCAAGACTTTCAATGAGTTTCCACTTTTCTTCTAAACAAGAGAAGTGTATTGATGGAAGAGCTCACACGCTTCAATCTTATGTTTTATGTAGACCGATGTCCTCCTTGTATAATCATATATAAAAGTCAAAATACAATAGCTATCCCCAATTGATGGTGTCTGCATTGGTCCACATAAATCTGAATGGACAATATCCAAAGGTGCCTTTGCCCTTATTGACTTTATGCTCCAATAAGGAGCTTGCTCCTCTTTTCAATCTATTTTCATGAGAAATAAGTGATGCATGAAGCCCATCTATTGAAAATTATGAAAGAACCTTTCTCTCTTCTATTGCCACAACAACAACATGAAATTGTGCTCGAAGACTCCTCAAAAATTTCTCAACTATTCTCCTTTGCTCAAGTGTCTCACCATGAGACCCGATTTGACTAACCAACCCAATTACATGTGTAAATAATGAGTCTCCATTCTCAAATAATTTCATGCAAATTATCTCAAAATTTCTTGTCAACATTAGTAGTTTTGTTGTCTTCACCTTTGCCATGCCCTGGTAGGCTCTCTGGAGGGTATCCTATGCTTTCTTAGACTTTGTTCCTGTTGCAATCCCTTGGAGAATACATTCATGAACTGCTTGAAAAATATATAAAATGACTTTTGGGTCCTTCTTCCTATTGTCTCTCAACAAATATATTTCTTATTATGTCAAAGCTTTGTATGTTGTTGCATTGCTAGTTCTTGGAAACCATTCTCCACCAATTTCTAAATGTCTTGAAAATAAAACAAAGACTTTATTGTAATAGCCCAATAGTCGTAGTTTTTTCCATTAAATTGAGGTATTTGTGGATTAGTAAGGTTTGTGCTTGTTTCTGCCATTTTTACTATGTAAATAAAAACTTTCTTACTATGTAACACTTTTCTCCGTGTCGATGAATACACTCCATAAAAAAAATTCACAAAACCTTTTAACTCAGTAAAAACATTAAAAGTTTTAGGACAAGGAAATTTATTTTCCGCAACACACAGAGTTCACACTGAGTTATGGAGAGGTGTTTAAATCACAACTATAGTGGAGAAAATAAACTTCAAACAAATTCATTCATGGTGAAACATAGTAAAACAAAGTTGTTTAGGTAAAAACATCATATCCCCATTAACCAAACATTATATTAAGATTTCAAAAACACTAGAAGTAATTCATATGGAGATTGAGACACCTTAACTAGTAAAACTACTATTGCATATGGAGATTGAGACTCCTTAACCAGTAAAACAACTTTCCTTACTGAGATTTACATTTAACAGGGGTTGTTGAATAACACACAGACAGTTCTAACTGTTGTTTTCAACGCCTACCAAAATCCACTCCATGATTTTCTCCCCTTGTCCTTCTAGACTTACATCTGCCACAAATCATTCAACCTATGCTTGCTTGTTAATTTGAAACATATATATCTAAGACATTAATACATGACAAAAAAATTTAATACACAAGATGGGAAAACATCATTTTGTGAACTTAAAAGGGTTGTGTGAAGTAAATAACACTTACGGATTAAATGTTTGCCCAAAATTTTTTACTAACCATGCATTAAATTTTTATTTGACTTTTAATGAGTAAAGATATGTTCATAACTTAATGGTTGTCATGTTTAGAACTTCATTTACCCGATGTCCTTGCCTTGCAAACTCAATCCACAAACTGCAAAAAATTTACTTAGATATATTTGTTGTGGGAAAATTAAATGGATTGGTTGAGATCAAATTTCCAATATCAATTACTGGTTTCACAATCCCATATAAAACCACCTCCTTTACGTGTTTCCCCTCACCATATTTTTCCTAAAAAGCAATGCATTAGAATTATGGAAGTACGCAATTGACATGGCATCGATCTATCGACTCATTCATCGATTACCGCATCGTGGGTGGGCCAATAATATTGCATATTTACCTTTCCCTCTCCAAATGGAAAACAAGTATGGGGTTATACTCACTATGAATTTAAGGCTACACTAAAGAGGAAGTATGCGGCTTTACCTTACTGGGAAAGTAGTCCAAGACATGCCAAGAAGGTGAAGGGAAGGTGAAGGAATGAACCCCTTACTTATAGGAGGTATTTATGTCTTTCCCCGGTCTTTTCCCCACTTGAATTTGAAGGCCTTATTTGGGTTGGCTAGGCTCCTAACTTGGCCTTCCAAAAGTCTTGAATCAGGCCTTTCTATTACACATGACCCTTCTATCTGGAAGTTGAACCCGATTTTTCAAGCAGTTCGAACCCAATTGGCTCGTTAGCTATTAAAAATATGAATAAAAAACATGAAAATGGAATTAGCCTCATTTTAACAAAAGGAAAACATGAAGGAAATTTTATCATATGCGTTAGCTCATAAGTCATTGATTCAGACCTCGAAATTTTGTATCATATTTGTATACACGGGATAGTAACCTCAGTTCGACATATTTCATCTCCAGCGAGAATGTACCCATTCTACTTAAGCTTATTTATTGTTGGGGAACTATTTGATGTCCAACCCGCTCTCAGTTATAAGACAATAACATAACTCTAATTAAGTATAATTCATCGAAGTGAATGGGGGGGCAAGGACAACCCTCTGAGGATGAGTCAGGATCATTACTTAGCCTACAAGCGAGAATGAGGAAGATAGATTGCCTAGATATTTTGTGGCTACTCTTTTTTTTAATTGTACTTGTAACTTTTCCTACTTCTTTAGTTCATGCTTATATTCCATCTCGATTATTAATAGGTTCCCTGCTCTAAGTTCCTTGAAGATAGAGAAACTCTGAGCATTCCAACACTATGTACCTCACATAACAGAAGAAGTACTTTCTGGTTTGCGATATAATCATTCACAAGTCCATCACTCGAGTGTTTTTTTGTATGAGCATTAGAGGGGTAAGATAATATCTCAAAACTTCTATAGGTTTTCTTTGATTTCTTGGCTCTTTTACCGGGCCTCGTCATTCCTTCTCATGGATAGTTTGTTATACGGTAGAGTCACTTTGTTTTTCTACTACTCCATTATCTGTAAAGCTTTTTCTTGGTGTCTTTATAATAAGCATGCGTGCTCCCTTCAAATTTATACAGGTATGAGTCATAGCAAGAGAGTTCCAACACAACTTTTTATGAGTTCAAAAATATTTATGAAAAACAACTTTCTAAATTTCATAGTCTTGACCTATTTTTCTTCATCTCTTAATTTGCAAATGAAGTTATGAATAAGTAAAGGTTCAAGACAACATAAAATACATACTTTCTTCGTGTATTATCCAAGTAAAAAGTATAGCCAAAAAAAATCAAATTATGATATTGCAATTTACAAATTGGTTTAATAAAGAATTATGAAAATTTTCGTCTATAAATTAATTATTTTAATTAAATTTATGTTTATATAATATTTAATTTGATACGTTATTTGAATTTCGTATAATAACTGATCAATGTACATTATGGCTTTGGTACAATTTGTTTTGTGGTAGTCGGCGCAATGAATTCATTACTGGAGAGAAAATTTTAATAGGAAGTAAATTTGATTGAGAAATTATATTTTATGATTAAACATAATGATGTACAGAGTGATGATATTTAAACATAATTTTTTAACTTAAAATTAATTATAATAATAAAAAATTACCCCATTTTAAATTAACATAAACATATAGAGTAGACATAATCTTTGTTGTTTTAGGTGAGATATTGCTTAATATATAAAAACTAATATCCATATGTCATTTTTTTATATCTCACATATTTACACCCTACTTAATAATAAGATATTTAAGAATAATAAATTGAAATTTTATTGATGTAGTATTGAGAAAATATTAGTTATAATTAACATTATTTAACAAATCAACTACTTGAATTTAATTTCTTATTTGTGACTTTGGTCATTTTACAAAGTGAAGAATAAAACATAATTAAAAAAGTGAAGTATAAAACAAAGAATTAAAAAAAAAAAAAAAGTTGTAGTGAAGAAGTTAAAATATTAAATTAAAAACTAATTAAAAATAATGTTGATTTAATTAAAAAAATTTAAAATATGAAAAATAATAAATCTCAGTTTAAATTATTATTTTAAAATGTTTTTTATTAATAAAATTATATATAATTTATTTGGCAAATAATTTATAATATTTATATTATATTTAAAAAATCAGATAATAACCATTCATATTTGAATATTTAGGATTTTATATTTAAATTAAGTAAATAATCATAAAATTTAATACTTAATATATTTTGGTTTCCTAAACACATACTTTTTCTTTCTATAAATAACAAATTTTATACTTTGCATACCCTAATAAATCAATAAAATATGAAAAAAATATGAAACTTGTCAAAGTAAAATACCTAATAATTATCTATTCTAAATTAATCATTCATAATTTAATATTTAAAAAAGAAATATTACAATATTTTTTTTCCTAAATAAATATTTAAAAAAAAGAATAGAAATTAATAAAAACATATCAAATAAAAACAACCTCTATATATAGTTATATATTATAAGAGTTTTGATAAAATTATATATATATTTTAGAGAGAATCAAATTTCTTAGTCGAAAAATAAAATCATTCAAAGCTTTTATATATATATATATATATATATATATATATATATATATATATATATATATATATATATTTGATGAACTCCATAATTAATAAAAAGTAATTTATGTATCCACAAAGTAGTGCTAAATTGGGCAGAAAAAAGGGTTATGAGGCACTAATACTAGCTAATTAACCTAATTGCCTCCAAAGAAAGAAGTGAGGTGTTTTCGCAAAGTAAAGATTACATCACCACCCGAAATAATTATTAATAAATAAATTGTAATTATAGTGTTAATATCATTATTTAGTAATAAAAAATAGTTTAAATTCGCATAATTATTGTATTACTAAAAAATAGTTTAAATTCACATCATTATTGGATTATTTAAAGGTTAATAAGTTCATATTTAAATTGTTTTCTACGTAATTGAATTTTATAAAATATTTTCACAAGGACAACATGTTGCATCATATTACTAACTCCATTATGTTGGTAATATGATGCAACATGTTGTCCTTGATGGTGACCTACTTGATGAAGTTGTCCTTGATGGAAACCTACTTGATGAGTTTCCTTTTGATAAGAAACCTATTTGTTAAAGATGTAAAAATGATGTATCTACAGGTCAGTTCAGAAGTGACAGAGAAAGGAAATCCAGCTAGGATCAAAGAAGTGATAAATATAATATGTCACAACATATACGCAAGTTTGATAAGGTGACTTGCATACATACGCTACCTGTTATACAGGAAACCCGTGTATACATCGAGAATTAGTATATTCGTAGTTATTATGAAAATAAATTGCGTATACATGCGGGTATGAAGAAGCAAAGTCGCGTATACCTTTTTCTCTCTAAAATTATGATACCAGTGGGCAATATCATGGTATTAGTCCAAAATACTGAGCGGAATATTATCTATTTGATTCCGTCCAAGAATACCATTGGCAGTTGTGTGGTTTTTTCTCATGGTATTGGTAAAGGTTAAAACTATATAAGGAGAAGAAATATCATGGTGAAATCATGTGCATGTGTAAGGATTGTTATTGAATACTTCACTCTGAAGTATATCTGCATAGGATGAACTCTGTTTTATTGGTAGATCTGAATCTATGATGCACCCTTGGATACAATGATAGATCGAAATCTCTAGACCTGAAATGACTATGTACTTGCATGATCTAATTATGAGATGTTTGGATCGATGACCTAGTGCATGTTTGCTGAAATGAAGTAAAGAAATCTCAGTAAGTTTATAGATCTGCATCTTTCTGTAGTAATAACATTTATAGATCTATACACTAGTTTGTCATAGAAAAAGTGCATATATATGCAACCTTGTCTCTGATAAACCACGTATAGAAGTCTAGGTTTTCTAAAGCTTGCTGAAGAGGTTATTTGTTTAATGCGGTTGTATTTCTGTTATATTTCTACTATTGTCGATGAAGTCTTCATGTACATCTAGGTTTTTTTGAATACAGTATATGCTGCTAAGTTGGATATGTACAAATTTAATCAATGAGTGTTCATGATTGAATAATAATGCTGACTGAATAAGTGTTCTGCAAATTTGAAAAGATATCTGACTGAAAGCCTCAGATCTGGTTCTGAGACTGATCATATTCTGGAAGATCAATATTTTCAGATCTATGTGCATTTTGGTGTGAAGGAAAGTGCGTATACACACTGGCTTAGTAAAGTGAAGTGGTGTATGTATTTTATGATAATGAATTATCAGGGTTGAGATTGTTTCTGCATGCTGATTCTGAAATCTAAGTTTATTACTATGTTCTGGTTATAGTAATCTTACTGTTCTGGTTGAATTTTTTGGGTTAATTTTATTGATGTTAATCTTTATGAAGTGTTGTGTTGAAGATGTGGCATCCAATGTGAAAATTGATGAAATGTGGTCTGTAGTGGTTACGAGGGTTGAAGCCTTTAGTATGGAAGTAGAAGCTTCCTGCCAACAAAAGCTAGTGTTATGATCAAGGGGGTTGTAGCTCCCTTCTAGTAGTGGCCGGTAAACGAGATCAGGTGTTGGAGCTCCCTTCCAGTAGTATCTAGAGAATGAGAGAAGGTTGCATCCTTTTTCAGGTATATTCCTACGTACTGAAATGAGTCTACATCAGTACAATATTGTAAGCAGTTTTCCATATAATAAATATTGAAGACAGAGACGACAACAATGGTGGTTTTATCCCAAATTGTGTTTCCACCTTAAATCTTGGTGTTCATGTGTATCTCTTTTTTGTGATGATTTATTATGTTCTTACTGCACATGCTTCTTTCTTAATAAACATCTGATGAAGGAATGATGCACTGATCTAAGTAAATAATTATCTACATAATAATATCTCTGAACATGCGCAATTTTGTTTAAAGATAGTCACATGTACACGCTAGTAGGGTTCATTAAATTCACGTATAGAAATTAGTAAAGAAAAAGTAAAATTTTACAGTGAGTTATAAATATTGATTCACCCCCCTCTTAGTATTTTTCCCAAGGATTGGTGTCAGATCAGGTCCTTCTCAAGAAGCTTAATTGCTAGAAGTAATATCATCTAAGATGATTAATCAATATGGGACAACATCTATCAGGCTTCCTCTCTTCAACGGAAACAATTTAATCTTTTTGAACACAAGGAAAATATCTTATATTCAGACTCTTGGAGCAGATGTTTGGGCTATAGTTGATGGAGGTTATCAATATCTAGCCTCAGTTCCAACAGATCCAGTAGCAAGAAAGAACTATGAAGCCAATGCAAAGGCGGTCAATGCATTATTGGGAAGTGTGACTGAACCTAAATTTGTCAAAGTCATATAGTTGAATACAACAAAGGAGATATGGGACAAAATCATTCTGAGCTATAAAGGTGATGCCAAGGTACAAATTGCTAAACTCCAAACTTTCAAAATTCAATATGAAAAACTCAAAATGCATAATGAGGAAAGCATTTCTAGTTTCTTTTTACGTCTAGATGATATTGTAAATTGTATGACAAATCTGGGTGAAACCATAACTGAAACTACTCTAGTAGAAAAGGTTTTAAGATCTCTAACTCCCGAATTTCAGTCAAAAGTGTCTGCTATTGAAGAGAAGTAGGATCTACAAACTCTTACTATTGTTAAACTTCATGGCATTCTGACTGCATGTGAAATGAGGAAAGGAGGTCCATCTAAAGTCAAAGAAGTTGTCTTTAGAGTTGCTACGAAAGGCAAGGAAGTAGAAGAACAAGAAGGATCAGGGTATGTTTTAGAAGAGTATGAGATAATTTTGTAAAGAAGCTACAACTTTGCACTGGAAGGTTCAGAGGTAAGCTTCCTTTCAAATGTTTTGTTTGTGGAAGAGTTGGTTATTATCCTGCTAAATTCCCCCGTAAAGATAATCATGAAAAGGGAAACGAAGTGGAAAAATGAAATAAGAAACAGTTTGTCGATAGAAAAATCTATTATACTCATGAAGATAGTGATGGTCTATCAAATAGTGAAGAAGGAGAATTTGATCAAGATGTTAGGTTGCTCATGGATTATGAAAAATACTCTAATGAGGCTAAAGATACTTTATGGATGCATTCGAAGAAAATGATTTTCTTGAATACATAAATCAACTCAAAATATGATTGGAAGAAAACAAAATTTCCATAGATACTGTAAATAATAAGCTTATACAGAAGGAGAAGCATAATGAGAAATTAGAATGTGAAATAGTAAGTCTAAGCAAGGAAATTGAGAAAGTGAAAACCTTAAAAAATAGATTTGATAAATTATTTGAAACATTAGATGAAATTATCAAGGTTCAACACTCTCCTCTTATAAACACAAGTCTTGGATATATTGGACAATCCTCTCAGTATTCAGCATGAAGCTATCTAAACACAGCTAAAGACAACCAACAACGTTTTGTCACTCAGCAAAATAACAAAGAGACTTCCCAGGGAAAACATAACCACTTCAATTCAAGTATGAAGAATAATAGAAGTATCAATCAATAGGTAAACATCAATAGAAGGTTTCATGATTGCAAAAAATTCATTTTTAATGGACAATGTTTCTCATGTCATAAATTTGGTCATAAAGTTGCTCAATGTGTTGCATATAAAACCATCATGACCAGAGAAGCAAGAAAGCAAAGAAATGAGACTGGAATAAAGAAGAATATTTCTAACCACTTTGGTCCTCTTAAAAACAAAATTGAATGTTCTTATGGCGATAAATTTGGACATGAAGAATCTGAATGTAGGAGAAAACTTTAGCCAAAAGAGCATATACCCTCAAACTCCAAGGTATGGAGAAAGAAGGTCTTACACTTTGAATGCTGTGGCATATATTTATTTGCAGAAGGGGAAGAAAATAAATGGTACATTGATAGCAGATGCTCAAAATACATGACAGGTTATAAAAATAAACTCTTTTCATACAATGCACTAGAGAAGAAAAATAACGTTACTTTTGGAAATGACTCTCCTGCTGTCATTAAAGCAAAAGGTTCTTTCTTTCTCAAAGAAAATGTGAAGGTTAACAATTTTATTTATGTGGATGGATTAAAGCATAACTTATTGAAGGTAATTCAAATGTGTGATCAAGGAAATGAAGTTTTCTTTAGTTGAAAGGAATGTGTGGTACGTGAACTTGACATAGGAAAAAAAAATTAAAAGGAACTAGGACACTAAGCAATCTGTATGTACTGAAAGGTGGCAAAGATCAATGTGACTTAAATCTACATAAAATCGGTTATGGCAAAAAATATTGGGACATTTGATCTTCTCTCAAATAAGAAAAACTAGCAAACTCAAAGTTGTTCGTGATCTTCCCAACATCACTCCGCCTGAAAGTACCATATGAAAATCATGCCAATTCGGTAAGGAAACTAGACTGCAATTCAATTTCAAAGAAGGATCAACCAATAAGCCTCTTGAACTTATGCATACTAATATATGTGGTCTTGTAAGGAAAAAGTCACCTCGTGGAGAACAACACTATATTTTATTTATTGATGACTTCTCCTGAATGTGTTGGATCAGTTTACAGAAACATAAAGATGAAGCATTTGAAAATTTTAAGATCTTCAAAGCTTTGGTTGAAAATTAATTAGATCTAAAAATAAAATGTATTAGATATGACCAAGGAGGAAAATATATGTTAGATGAATTATTTTATTTCTGTGAACCTAATGGCATAAAAAGACAATTTTATGTAGCTGGAAGCCCACAAAAAAATGGCATGGTAGAAAGAATGAATAGAACAATTCAACAGATTTCTCATGCTATGCTTGATGAATCTAGAAATCCTGATACCTTTTGGGGAGAAGCAACACATACTACACTAAATATTCTTAACAAGGCTCATGTTCGTGTTAACAGTGATAAAACTCCTTATGAGCTCTGGTATGGTAATCGTCCCACTGTAAAGAATTTTAGAGTTTTTGGAAGAAAATGTTTTATCAAAAAGAATGATGAAAAACTTGGTAAGTTCAAGCCCAGAGTAGATGAAGGAGTATTTCTTGGGTACTCTTCTAGAAGTAAAGCATATAAATTTTACAATAAAAGAGTTCGAAAGATTGTTGAATTTATTGATGATGTAATTGATGAGTCTCTCAGAGCTCCTACAAGGGAAATAACAACAACAAATGAAGATGATGATCATGTATATTTTCCCTCATCAAGTAGTAACAATATAGAAGGAGTACCCAACGAAGTATCGAAAGAAGATATATGTGAAAAGGCTCCATGTAGGTATTTTCAAAAGAATCATCTAAAATCTCCAATTTTGGGAGAAAAGGGACCAGGTGTCCAAACAAGAAGAACTCTTGTATGATCCCCTAGCTATCTGGAATTCCTATCCACTATTGAATCATAGAATGTAAATCCATCTAGTAAATATGAATGTTGGATTCAAGCCATAAATGAAGAACTTGATCAGATTGAAAAGAATCATTCATGGGAAATGGTTCTAAGACCTCATGATAAAAATGTTATTGGAACCAAATGGATATTTAAAAACAAGTCAAATGAAAATCGAGATTTTATTAGAAACAAAGGTATACTTATTTGTAAAGGGTATGCTCAACAAAAAGGTATAGACTTTGTATAAACATTTTCTCCTGTAGCCAAACTTGAAGCCATAGGAATGTTTCTTGATTTTTCAAGTTTTCAAAAATTCAAAGTTTATCAAATGGATGTAGAATCTGATTTCCTCAATGGTGATCTAGAAGAAGAAGTTTATATAAACAACAAGAAGGATTCATTCTGGGAAATGATGAAAAAATTGTTTTCAAACTTAAAAAGGCTTTATATGGTCTCAAACAACCTCCTTGGGCATGGTACTATCATCTTGACAAATATCTTCAACAACAAGGTTTCACAAAGGGATATGCTGACAATAAATTATACACAAAAATAGAGAATGATAAATTATTGATTATTATTATGTATGTTTATGACATCATTTTTGGAACTAATGAAGGGTCCATGAGTCAGAAATTTTCTTATGTTATACAGCAAGAATTTGAAATTTCATTACTTGGGGAACTAACATATTTTTTTGGCTTACAAGTGCAACAAGCAACAGATGGAATATTTCTATCTCAAGAAAAATATCTCAAGCAAATTCTAAAGAAGTATGGGATGGAAGACTGCAAACCTATGAGTACTCTAATGGTTACTCGATGTAACCTCAGTTCTCATGATGATTCTCCTATGGTGAATCAACCACAGTACATATCCATGATTGGAAGTCTGCTTTACCTAGCTGGGACAAGACTAGATATTATGCATGCAGTTGGGATTGTTGGACGGTTCCAAGCTAACGAAAAATAGTCTCACCTTTAGGATATAAAAAGAATATTTGAATATATACAAGGGACTCAAGACGTTTCCCTATGTTATCCAAAGAATGTTGATCTCACTCTCCATGATTACATAGATGTATATTGGGTTGGAAATTTTGATGATCAAAAAAGAACTAGTGATGGTGCATTCTATATGGGGCCTTGATTAGTATCTTCGTTCAACAAGAAACAAATTTATGTTGCCTTATATACGGTGCAAGCAGAATATGTTGTTGCCGCGTCATGTTGCACACAACTTCTTTAGATGATGCATACATTACAAGACATTCAAATCAATTTTTCACCTTCCATCTCCATTCTATGTGATAATAAAAGTGCCATTAGTATTTCAAAAAATCATGTTATGCATTCCAAGACAAATAACATTGCTATAAAGTATCACTTCCTATGTGAACAAGTGCTTGAACAAAAGGTTAAATTGGAGTATGTTCCCTCCAAAGAATAGGTGGAAGATTTATTTATTAAACCTTTTCCCAAGGAAGCATTCGAATATCTCAGACAAAATTCGGGAGTTGTCTCTGCATCTCTTATGAAATCTGCTTAATTTCATAAGATTAAATTTGGTACACTAGTTTCATAAAGGAGAATCATGTATTTACGTGAGTTTCTATGAATAAAATTTCGAATGGTTTTTGCTAACAGAAGTTCTCTGGGTCAACTTTCTTAACAGACTGTGGTGCTGTTAGGTAATATATGTTTTTGTTCCTGTATTCATCTTACTGTACCTTTCTTTGATATTTATCACCTTGATGAAGATTTTTTGTTGAACCGACTCTTGAAGGTGTTCAGGATGGACAAGTTTATGGGGAGCACCTACCTTGTTGAAAAGGATGCATTGTTGGCATTCTGATTAGTTGTTGTGTTATGATCTCCTGTTTGAGATTCTTTGGTCTTGTTTATCCAAAGTGATGTCTGTTATTTGATGAAAAGGACATGTTGAGACCTATGATGTAAAATTGTTATATTTAGTCATGTAAGGACTTGTTCAAATTGGTAAACCCACCTGGTTGGGTAGTCGAATCAAAATTTGTAAACTCACTTAGTTGGGAAGTTGAGTCAAATATGTAATTCCACTTGGTTTGATCATTGATGTAAGTATGAGGCCATGGTGATAAGAAATGCCATAATCAGTTGGATTATAGAGTCATGTACTTCATTGAAAAATATGTCTAAAGATTCAACATGAGCTCAGGGGGAGCATGGTAAATTTAGTGCACATCAGATCTACAGAGCTCTTACTTATTCAAGCGAAGAGAAACCTTCTTTTGGTATTGATCCACCCTTTTCCCTTCATGTCAAATGTGGAGAGTATCTTGGTGTTTGAATAATGGTTATTATTAATGTATCTATCTATTGTGGTGATCAAACACCATCATGGTTGCCACCAAGTCCAAAGTGGGAGATTGTTGGAAATATGATGCAATATGTTGTCCTTGATGGAAACCTACTTGATGAAGTTGTCCTTGATGGAAAGTTAATTGATGAGTTTCCTTTGATAAGAAACCTATTTGTTAAATATGTAAAAATGATGTATCTACAGATCAGTTCAGAAGTGACAAAGAAAGGAAATCAAGTTAGGATCAGAGAAATGATAAATATAATATGTCACAATGCATACGCAGGTTTGATGAAGGAAACACATGTACATATGCTACTTGGTATACAGGCAACCCACGTATACATCCAGAATTATTATATTTGTAGTTATTATGAAGACAAGTTGTCGATACATGATGGTACAAAGAAGAAAAGTCGTGTATACCTTTTGCACTATAAAATTATGATACCAGGGGGCATTACCATGGTATTAGCACACGGTATTGAGCGTGGTATTTTCTATTTTATTCCGTCCAATAATACCATTGGCAGCTCTGTGGTTTTGGCTCACGGTATTTGTAAAGGCTAAATATATATAAGGACAAGAAAGATCATAGTCAAGTCATGTGCATGTGTAATGGTTGTTACTCAATACTTATCTCTGAAGTATATCTGCATGGGATGAACTTTGTTTTATTTGTAGATATGAATCTATGATGCACCCTTCGATACAACGATGGATCAGGATCTCTAGACGTGAAATGACTATGTACATGCATGATCTACTTATGAGATGTTTCGATCAGTGACCTAGCACATGTTTGTTGAATTAAAGTAAAGAAATCTGGGTAAGTTTATAGATATGCATATTTCTGCAGTAAAAAAATTTACAGATATATACTCTAGTTTGCCACTGTGAAAGTGTGTATACATGTGGTTTTTTCTCTCATAAAGCACGTATGGAAGTCAGGGTTTTCTAAAGCTTGTTGAAGAGGTTATCCATTTAATGTTGTAGTATTTCAGCTATATTTCTGTCATATGTCGATGAAGTATTCATGTAGATATTGGTTGTTTTGAATACTGTATATGTTGCTAAGTTTGATATGTACAAATCTGATCAATGAGTGAACAATTATGAATAATAATGCTAACTGAATAAGTGTTCTGCAAATATGAAAAGATATCTGACTAAAAGCCTCAGATATGGTTCAGAGATTGATTATATTCTGGAAGATCAGTATTCTTAGAGCTGTACGCAGGTTGGTGTGAAGGAAAGCATGTATACACGCGGGCTCAGTAAAGTGAAGTGGCGTATGCATTTGAAGACAATGAATGATCAGGGTTGAGATTGTTTCTACATGGTGATTCTGAAATTTGGGTTTATTACTGTGTTCTAGTTACAATGATGTCACTGTTCTAATTGATGTTTTTGGGTTAAGTTTATTGGTGTTTATATTTATGAAGTGTTGTGTTGAAGCTGTGGTATCTAGTGTGAAAATTGATGAAACATGGTCTGCAGTGGTTTTGAGGGTTGAAGCATTCAGTATGGAAGTAGAATCTTCTTCCAATAGAAGTTGGTGTTCTAATCAAGGGGGTTGAAAATCCCTTCTAGTAGTGGTTGGTAAACGAGATCATGGGGTTGGAGCTCCCTTCAAGTAATAGTTGGAGAACAAGAGAAGGTTACAACCTTCTGTAGGTAGTTGCATGCGTACTGATATGAGTCTACATCAGTACAAGATTGTAAGATGTTTTCCATATAATAAATATTGAAGGAAGAGATGACATTAGTGGTTTTTTTCTCCTGAATTGGGTTTCCATCTTAAATCCTGGTGTTCATGTGTATGTCTTATGGGTGATGATTTATTATGTTCTTACTCCACATGCTTCCACATTACTAAACATCTGATGAATGAATGATGCATTGATCTAAGTAAAGAATCATATGCATAGTAAGATCTCTGGACATACACAAGTTTTCTTAAAGATATCCATGTGTATACGCTAGTTGGGTTCGTTAAAGTCACATATAGAAATTAGTAAAGAAAAAAGGTAAAAGTTTACACTGAGTTATAAGTATTGATTCACCCCCCTCCCCCTCTCTCAGCATTTTTCCCGACACATTAGCCATTTTAAAATTGGATGTTTGACCCTAAATGAAATATAGTTATTACATTTTAGGTTTTAAATGGGTTATTTACCAAAAACTCAAAACCACGTCAACTGTACACAATACAACGAATTGTGTGAATTAAGGATTTAGTTATTTATTGATATTATGTCTTGTTTAATTATTTATTGATATTGTGTGTTAACTAAGTATATAGGTATGATAATGTTAAAAATAACCTCTTTTTATGTACTTTAAATTTGAAAATAGAATTACATAGAAGATAACATAAACACTTCATACTTATAGTTAATTATCTAAACCTTATTTTAGTCTAGTACCTTACAATAATTACTTTATGGAAGGAATTCACTTAGGAACCTTCAAACTAACTAATAGATCTTTAATAAAACTCCATTTCATTAATTCCATACTAATTACTATATTCGAACTTTTTTGATAATATAGTGGACCCCATCCACCTTACATTGAATGATTTACACTATTATTAATCCGCTACGAGTCTTTTGATCCCCATTACGCCCTTATGGAGGATCCATATACTTACACCATGGTCATGGAACAATTTAGTGATCTTAAATTTAAAACTTAAGTGTACACAAACTAACATACCAAATTTCAAAAATTATCTTAATGGCCATGGCCAACCTACTTTAAAAAACATATGTGTTCAACCATAAGAAATGTCTTATAGCTACTTGAATGATATGTTCATATTATTCAAAATAGGTTGAAAGCGCATTCTATTACACGATTCCATCACATTTCTCAATAGTCACACCTTTCAGAGTGTTAATTAGGACTCAAACATTTAATGCAACATTGAAAGATGTTAATAGTGAAACATTGAAGCATGTAGCTCTAACTCATTTTAATAGTGAAATGTATGACACAAACATTAACACCCAGAAATATGACACAATGTTAATACATATAATTGCAATGAATAAAACAAAAACACCACACTACACTAACACCTAAACACATGGCATAACTCTAATATCAACTAACACTAGAGAAAACGACAAAAAGATGATAGGCCACATATAAAATATTTAAATAATAATATTAATTTGCAATCCCAATATTCATATGTGAATCTTAAAATTTGAATAATACATCATACACTACATTTATTTCATATCTAGTATTAAAAAATTGTTGTAGGGTAGTGTAGTCCCTACCATTGAAATTAAGGATTATGTCACTACAAAATTTGCATATAGAAGTTGTTAGCATGATACATATAAAGCATACTATGAAATATTGAAACTATTATTAGTATAATATAGACAAGATTAATATATGTTTTTTTCATATATGTGTGCTAATAGAAAATGATTATTCTATGAAATTGTTTTGCAAAGCACAACATTCATATTTATATGAAAAAATTTGAGAATTCGTATCTTCCAAAAAAGAAAACAAAATCTTGTAACTCAGTTACCAAGTAGTAAAATTGATATGACTTGTTCAAACCATACTTATACTATCTTCATATACAACTAAATGAATGTTACATTCATATATATATATATATATATATATATATATATATATATATATATATATATATATATATATATATATATATATATATATATATATGAATTACAACTTGTTTAGTACAATGCACAATTACATAGTGGTGATAAATTTTGCATGACACTTACCATGATGCTACACTCATGCCTAGGTGTCGACTAATAATGTGAAAATTGTGAGGATTTTTTCTTGGGTTTATTTTTGCCTAAGAACTAAACTATTGACCATATCATAACATTCTGATGTTTTAAAAAATATATGAAGAAACAATATTTATTAATGTGTCTTTTGTTTTTCTAAAAATTATCATACATTGTCTAATAACTTCGAAAAATAATGGAGAAAGTAGCAATTCAAGTAGAGTGAAGAAGAGATGTTTTCTAATTATATTAAACGCTCATTGTAAAATTGAGGATTCCAATAAATGATAAAATTAGAAGTACCAATCAAAATCAAGAGTAGTATAGAAATGAAATAAGCATGTCTCCTCTATTTGACTTCTAGACTTATATACAAATTAGTTAGAAAAATGAATCATAAAGAATAAAGAAAATATGCATATAAGACTTTATGATTTTTTGTTGTTGTTTTATGTGGATGATGTTATGTTAATAAAAAATCTTACAACTACAGGCGTGGAAAGAGGGGGAGGGATTCTTCTGAATCATTAAGGAATTATTTTCGATAAATTTTCATGGGTCCTTGGCAAGAAAACTAATAATAATGAAGAGATGTATGGACATTACTTGGGACTAACAATATCTCAACAATGAGGTATCAAGGACATAACTTTTTTGGGAGAGTCCTATCTCACTATTCAAAACTTAATAACTAATAATCCTCCAAAAGATAATATGTTAAGTTTGTTGTTCCATCATATCAATTATACCTTTAGTTATTTATATATCTCCCCCTCCTTCCATATTCTTAGAATCCTCAATAGTGAAGTAGGTCTTTTAGCCAATAAGGCATGCCTTTTGGCAGAAGGGAAATCAAAAATCAATAGTATCTCTCATAAAATTATCATCCCCTAAAGGAGCCTCATTGATATATGTAATCACAACCTAAATTTGTGTCCCTATCGAACTATAGTCCCAATGTACAAATCCATCTTATCCTTCCCAATCAATTTTTCTCCCTCAACTTGTCTCCCCTACCCTCATTTTTAGTTCCTTGTAGGATCGTTATGAATAAATGTGATGAGGATTATATTGGATTCATTATGTATGAATCCTTGTACCATATCCCAACATTGAAAATATGGAGCATCATCTACATGCAATCATGCCACATTGATTGGGTCATGAGGTGCCACATTTCATCCTTTAGAAAAATCCTTTGGTTTATCACAAAAACATCTGTTTTAGCATGGCTCATTTATTTTTACCGAGGAAGATAATATTGGAATGAAATATATAGCTCATGGAATATGAGGAAGGTGTATTCTCTCTTATTTGGCATATGATTACTCAATCTTGGGACCCTGGATTATGTTATAGAGGATTGCAAAATTTCATGGGGCTATGTAACACCCCCAATTCATGTGATTGCATCTTAAAGTTAGATACTTGAACTTTACATCCTAAGGGGAGTGGACCCCAAAGGATAATTATTTTGTGAATGTAATTAAACATTTAATTGAGGAAATGAATAAATTATTGTGGTGCAGATTGACCAAAAATGAGATAATGAGATCACTTGCTAAATCTGTGAGGATGGATGAGGAAAATATTTCCCCACAACCTTTCAAAAATCCTTGAAAGACAGTAAGTTTTAAATTTAGATTTTTGAGGAAAAATATGAATTTCCCCAATGATGAGGAAAGTAGTTGGGAAGAGGTAAAAAGCTGGAAAAGTTGAGGAAAAGCATACAACAGCTTTAAAGAATCCCTAAATTGGGAAGCCTAGGCAAACAGGAAGAAAAGCATCCTGAGATTCTGGACGTAGAATTAGAAACATGCTTTGGGGAACAATAGCTTAAATAAGCTGCTCTTGTACAGATTAGGGTGGATCTGCTGCAGGAGGTGATCTTAGCTCGGGGGTGAGTTCTGGGAGAAAGAAGAACTCTAAGGTTGGGAAGTTGGTCTACTGCACGAGTGGTATGTCTCTGAGAAAAATTGTCTTCTTGTTTATTATGGTATGAATTGGCTACATATAAAAACAAAATTTGTCTCTAAGATATTACATTTTATTAGTCTACATTTAACAGAATTTAATCACCAGGTAGTAACCTGATCATTCTGTATATTTGTAGAGGAAAATCCTGTAAAGTAGAATCCCACAGAATGTTTAAACCCAGGGTTGGTTTAAATCTGAGGAAACCTTGTTCTTTCAGGAAACATTGTGAAATTGTTTTTAATCTGCTTCTGTTTCCTAGCATAATTTTTATTACAGCTACCATAGAGAGAAATGGAATTCACTATAGTATACCAGAACAATAGCAGGATATGAGTTAAAACTTATACTGTTTATGAAAGAACAGAGGGAGAGACTCAATAGACTGATCTCAGGTTCAGCAAAAAATTATGTTATAATTCCAGGAAATTAAATGGTCTAAAACAACAAGGTTGTATATAAGCCACACTTAATTTAGTAGAGGAAAGGATTAAATATTTATATAAAAAAAAAAATTATCAAAGACAATGGCCTCCTGGAACTATTCTAACATCATAGTACTGAGAATGAATACATAGAGTGCAGAATTTATGAGTAAGCAGTTGAGAAGCATAGGAGTAAAGAGTAAATTAATTTCAACAGTATACACAGTAGCAATTATGTAACCACTATTTCCCTTGACTATAAGGAAAAAGGAAATGAGTTCAAATTCCATTACCAGCTCTTCAGAACCAGCTACCATCAGACACATAGGTAGATAAGAGCTGTAACTAGATACAAGAAAGTGAGAAGAAACTGGAGAATAGAAATATGCCTGTATAACTTTGGAAAATAGGAAAACATAAATTCTAGACTTTCATACATATTAACCATCTGTATATAAATGAGAATGGTCTCATAGATTTCCAGCAAGCTTTTCATATGTCTAGACAGATAGGTATAAAACAAGTTCAATGTAACCAGGAACAGAGGCAACTGAAATTATGATACAAGTACCAGAGTGGAGATTTCTAACCGCAGAAAAGAGTGAATGAAGTACATCAGAAGAATAGATAAACATCACATATAACTACCTGTAAATTCTGATGCATGCAATTAAGAAATCTGGAATTTCATTAGCATTCCCGGAAAATAAATATGGTTCAGACGAGCAAACTAAACAGAGAAAAATGCCATGGTATGAAATCATGTGCACTATTCATACAGTCCATGTACATTTATACTGTGGCAGAGTATATTAAAATCGACCTAAGACAATAGGAAGTACATATCTGTCCAAAATTATCGAAATACATGCTGTGCCTATCAGGCTGGGGTATAAAACTCACAACCCCTATCTCAATCGAACAAATTCAAACGAGCGCCATCTCAGAGTGACCATGATAACAAGAAATAAACAAAACCCCGACTCGGAGAGAGTCTCGTTCCTCAAGGAACATTGTGCAACATCACAAGAGAACCATGTTTCGACGCCCACAAGACAACGCAACAGGAGAGGGGAAGTAACCCCATAAGTATACCGACCTGGATGGCCAAGAGACCGATGCTAGCATCCATACGATTGAAAGGGTTACTATCTACCGTCATAAGTACGCAAGAGCTCTCCAGATTACCTGTAGAAAACAAATTCGACCCAAAATGCGAATTAGTCATTTGCGCCATCGTGGAGAAATAAGCGAATGAATAAAATAATTTCGGTATTAAAACCATTACCTATGAAACGCAAATCTCAGACGCGTCGAGCCCTGAAATTGAACATTGAACAGAGAGGGATTAAAACAAATTACCCTAGAGTATAACACGACGAAATCAACAAGTATATGCGGAGATGGCACGAATAAGAACCCACCTCATAAGGCTCCATGGAACAGAAGACGTCCACCGGAGGAGATGCGACACAGGCTACATAAGAGGTATAAAACAAATCAGTCTCAATTTATATTATAACCAGAGAAGGGTGGACGATAACCCTGAAGATAGAAACCAACCACACCTTGCGCTGAACGTATACCTTGAAAACCGAAAAAAAAAACCAGATGCATTCACATTACTGATGATTGAATATATATATTCAGAGCAGGCGTATGGCCTTTACAAACTACTCTCTGAACATTCAAACCTGCAATAGAAATAAAATGCCCGTGGAGGTAATTACCTGACAGCGTATTGGTGAAATAGAGGCACCATACTTCTTCTCTGCAACGGAGAATCGACACCCTCGGCAGAAGTGGAATGGTGCAGACGTAGAGGAGCACCGCAAACTGATGAACGCGAAAAACTGACTTAACTCTACGCTCAGAGCTTATATAAGTCTTCGATAAACCACCTGAACCCTAACTGGAGTCAATCGCCATCGTCCACTTGGCAGAATCGGAGAAGTTAAGCCACGGATCGATGGGTAGTTGTGGAGAGTTAATACCGTCGTATAAAATTAATAGGTGTAGATCTGAATTGAATTCCATATGTCCTGTGCAAGTGTTTGCGTGGGTGTTGTACACCACGTAGGCTGAGCATGCCAGCGACGTGGATTCACCATGTAAGCAACGAAAGGGCATACAAAACCATACAACACTCATTTAATTATCACAACGCTTGACGTGGATAAAAATCTCACCGCGACAATGTACAGAGAAACCCAAATCTGGAGTGATGATACGCTCTACGTGCAGAATGATCCCAATGACCAGTACCATATATTAAATCGATTTAAAATCTAATGTACCATGATGGGTGGTCATATCAACCCTGGCGTATATACATGTTAATGCCAAACGCATGGAAAATTTCCATTCATAATAATATGCACATCGAATTATATGAAACTTCGATAACCCCAAAGGCTATAACCATATACATAGCGTAAACATCGTAACGATGGCTAGTGGAAGGGTCGAAAGTGCCCTTGGGCAACGAATCATACAAATCATTTTATATAATATATGTTCATGGTCCATATGGTTTATGTGTAGATTCAATAATTTCATAAATGGGATATGTGACCATTAAGTTAAACTAATTGGAATAAAAACAACATAAGGTGAGAGATAGTGGTAGAGGGTGTTATTGCAACATAATGTCATGAAAACTATCATAGTGAAAGGATTGAATTGTCATAATAAACCTAGGCTCAAAAGCCTGCATTCGCGAAGAATTTTTTTTTTTTGGGGTGAAATTGGAGGTGTGACAAATGGTATCAGAGCCCAAGTTATAAAACTGGGCTGGTGACTTTGTGCTCACGATTGTTGTGTACTCACTGTGTAATTTTATTGCTGTAGCAAAAGTTTTGTTTTTGTTGTTTTGTTTTTTTTTTTTTTTTTCTGTTCACTGACCTATGCTATGTAGTGTACAGTGAAGTGATAGAATGGAAGAAGGTGGCGGAATTTTTGTAGATCTGCGTGGTGAGCCAGATCCCAATGCGGCCATGATGGCTATGTTGTAAAAATTGCAACAAGAATTGGCTGAGATAAAAAGCCAGAATGACAGATTGTCATTAGCCAGTGAGGAGCAGGAAAAGCTCATCAGGGAATTAACCTCACGGAACAGCCAAGAAGGCGAAGGTTCTGGAAAGAGGAAAACTGATGAATCTGATGAGGAAGATGCTACTTGACATCAGAATAAGCAGAAAAAGGAATTACAAGGGGAATTCCGAAAAATCAAGCCTCCCTCCTATGATGGGGAAAAGGAGGATGATGCTGAAGCCTGGCTGCTGAATATGATTAAGTATTTCTAGGTTTATGAATATGAAAGCAATCTGAAGGCCAGATTAGCTGTCTACCAGCTACAAGGTAAGGCTACCTTGTGGTGGGAGGAGACAAAGATGGTGCATGCCATAGATGAAAAGACAGTTACTTGGGAAGATTTCCAGGCTAAATTCAAGAATCGCTACTTGAATGAGCGGTACTATGATTACAAAGCAAAAGAATTTCATGAGCTTAGATTGGGACAGCTCACTATCAATGAGTTTGTTACTAAATTTACCAATCTATTAAGATATGTACCTTACATAAGGGAAGAAAAGGCAAAGGTACAGAGGTTTCTGAATTGTTTGCCTATGGTATACAAAGAGAAAATTGAGTTTGAAAACCCAAAAACAATGGACGAAGCTGTTAGAAAAGCTAGATTATGTTACCAACAGTTCAAAGGAAAAACTGATCAAGGAAAAAGTTGGGTAAGTAAGAATGAATTCAAAGGGAGAAAACAGAAACCAGCCTATCTGAAGAATTTTGGCAGAGATCATCAGTGGAAAAGGTTTAGTAAACCCAAATAAAGTCAAACTGCACAGTCTCAAGTGGCATCGAAACCAATAGATGGAGATAGTAAAAAGGAGGGAACAATAAGAATGAAGGAGCCCTTGAAATGTTGGGGCTGTGGAGAACCCCATCTTTTGAGGGACTGCCCTCATCGAAATGTTCATATTCTCATGAGAGATCAGGAAGCGACAACAGTAAATGATATAGCCAGAAACATACCAACTATCAGTGCAGCCCTATAAAATCGGCAAGCAGAACATCAAGCAACCATGGTGGAAATGGAGGGTAAGATTTCTGACCTACCTGTTTCTGTTCTGATTGATCCAGGTGCTTCTTTGAGTTACATTAGTCCAAATATTGTAGAAAAATGTAACTTAAAAACTGAAAATTTTCAACAGTCATGGTTGGTACAGCTGGCCACTGGAACAAAAAGAAAGGTAACACATAAACTGCCCAGAACAGAAATCCAATTAAATGAGTTTCGAATAGAAGTGAATTTGAACATTCTACCCTTAGGGTCATATGATCTATTGATAGGAATGGACTGGATGGAAAAGAGGAAAGCTTTGATGAATTGCTGGGATAAGACCTTGCATTGTGTAGATGAGGAAGGGAAAATTTTTATTCTCAAAGGGAAACCAAAACCTATTTCTGTAAGACAAATTTCAGCATTGCAATTAAAAAAAATAGCTAGAAAATGATACCAAGTTTATGCAGTGCATGTGAAAGAAACAGAACAAAAAACTGAAGAATAATTACTGGATGCTGTACCCGTAATAAGAGAATTCAAGGAAGTTTTTCCAAAGGAAATCCCTCATCTTCCCCCCAAAAGAGAGATTGACTTCTCAATCGATCTGGTGCCAAGAGCAACACCTGTTTCACGAGCACCTTATCGAATGAGTCCTCCTGAACTTATAGAACTGAAAATGCAATTGCAATAACTGCTAGATAAAGGGTATATCAGACCGAGTGTGTCTCCTTGGGGAGCACCAGTGCTGTTCGTGAAAAATAAAGATGGAACTTTCAGGATGTGCATTGATTATAGGCAACTGAATAAGTTGAACATTAAAAATAGATATCCTTTGCCTAGAATTGATGATCTTTTTCATCAGGTGAGAGGAGCTTCAGTATTCTCAAAAATTGACTTAAGAACTGGTTACCACCAGCTCAGAATTAAAGAGGAAGACATCAGCAAAACAGCCTTTCGAACCAGGTATGGCCACTACGAATTTGTAGTTCTACCTTTTGGTTTGACAAACGCCCCTGCCACATTCATGTGCCTAATGAACAGTGTGTTAAACAAGTATTTGGATAAATTTGTCCTTGTGTTCATAGATGATATTTTAGTTTACTCAAACAGTGAGGAGGAACACCAAGAACACCTGAGGATAGTATTGCAAACTCTAAAGGAAAATCAGCTATACACTAAATTTAGCAAATGTGAGTTCTATAAGGACAAGATCTAATACTTGGGTCATATTATTTCTAAACAAGGCCTTGTTGTTGACCCGGAGAAGATAAAGGCTATAAAAGAATGGCCAGCACCCGCTGATGTTTCAGCAGTTAGATCATTCATGGGGATTGTCGGCTATTATCGTAGATTTGTGGAGAGATTTTCTGCCATAGCACATCCCATCACTTCCTTACAGAGGAAAGGTGTCAAGTTGAATGGACTGAAAAATGCCAAAACAATTTCGACCAATTAAAACTGAAACTTACCACATCCCCTATACTGAAGATTGCAGATCCTGATAAGGAATTTTTGGTATGTACGGATGCATGTAGAGAAGGATTGGGAGGAGTTCTTTTGCAGGAAAATTCAGCGATTGCCTATGAATCTAGGAAACTGAAGATACATGAACAAAATTATAGTGCCTATGATTTAGAGTTAGTAGCTGTTCTTCATGCTTTGAAAATGTGGCGGCACTATCTTCTTGGAAAAAAATTTACATTGATGACTGATCATATTAGCCTCAAATATTTCTTTTCCCAAACTGAGTTGAATGCCAGACAAGCCAGATGGCTGTCCTTTTTAAGCGAGTTTGACATGGATATAAAACATATTAGAGGAAAGGAGAATAAAGTTGCTGATGCATTGAGCAGAAATGCTTATCAGCATATCAATAATATTGGAAGTAGTGCTCAGATAGATGTAGAATAATTGGTGAATAAGGCAGCAAACCAAGACCCAAATTATGAAACACTTTTGGTGAAATTACAGAAAAAGGAGAAAACTGATTTTTACCCAAAACCAAAAAGGGTTGATTTGTTATAAGAACAGATTGTATATTCCCAATGTAGAGTCTCTAAAAAGAGAAATTCTGGATGAGTACCACAAACAACCTTATGCAGGACATCTAGGGTATCAGAAAATGTTAACAGCCCTGAAAAAGAAGTTGTTCTGACCAGGAATGAAGAGAGAGGTAGCAGAATATTTAAGTAGATGCATGGAATGTCAATTAGTTAAGGTTGAACATCAGCATCCTGACGACCTTCTAAACCCTTTGCCCATTGCAGAATGGAAGTGGGACACCATTTCCATGGACTTCATTATAGGATTACCCAGAACCAAATACCAACATGATTCTGTAATGGTAGTAGTAGACACTTTAACCAAAGCTGCTCACTTTATACCAGTGAAATCCACCTTTGGAACAGCTCAAGTAGCGAATGTGTTCCTGAAGGAGATAGTAAGGCTCCATGGGGTTCCTAAGGTGATTGTGTCTGATAGGGATGCTAAGTTTATAGCAGCCTTTTGGAAGGGATTATTTGGAGGAATGGGCACTAAATTGAATTTTAGCACCGCCTACCACCCTCAGACTGATGGTCAAACGGAAAGAACTAATCAAATTTTGGAGGACATGCTGAGAATGTATGTGATGGATAGACCCTCAAAGTGGGAAGATTTCTTACATTTAGCTGAATTTGCCTATAATAACAGCTATCAATCCTCCATCAAAATGAGTCCGTTTGAAGCACTGTATGGAAGGAAGTGTCATACTCCTTTGAGCTGGAGTCAGCCAGAAGACAAACTAATGTTGGGACCTGATGCTTTACAAGAAATGGAAGGAATTGTCAAGAAGATACAAAAGAACATCAAGACAGCACAAGATCGCCAGAAGAGTTATGCAGATAAGAAAAGAGTGCATAGAGAATTTAAAGTTGGGGAGCATGTATATTTGCGTATTAAACCCAAAAAGAGCACCCTTTATGCTGGAAGTTGTGCAAAATTGGCCCCTAGATACTGTGGTCCCTTTGAAGTATTAGAAAGGGTGGGACTAGTGGCTTACAAGCTGGCCTTACCACCCCATGTTAGAGTTCATGATGTATTTCATGTTTCATTGTTAAAAAGATATGTGCATGATGCTTCTCACATAGTTGATTGGAATGTTGTACAGGTGGAACCAGAAGGGGATTTTCTGCCAGAACCGCTTCAAATATTGGAGCGGGAAGAAATTGAATTGAGAAGCAGAATGGTAGCAAGAGTAAAGGTGCAGTGGAAGCACTTTACTGCTGAAGAAGCTACCTGGGAACGAGAGACTGAAATGATGGAAAAATATCCATTTTTATTTGCAAAATAAACTCTAGTAGTTGAATAACAACACCGAGGACGATGTTTATTTTCAGAGGGGGAATATGTAACGACCCCAATTCATGTGATTGCATTTTAAAGTTAGATACTTGAACTTTACATCCTAAGGGGAGTGGACCCCAAAGGATAATTATTTTGTGAATGTAATTAAACATTTAATTGAGGAAATGAATAAATTATTGTGGTGCAGATTGACAAAAAATGAGATAATGAGATCACTTGCTAAATCTGTGAGGATGGATGAGGCAAATATTTCCCCACAACCTTTCAAAAATCCTTGAAAGACAGTAAGTTTTAAATTTAGATTTTTGAGGAAAAATCTAAATTTCCCCAATGATGAGGAAAGTAGTTGGGAAGAGGTAAAAAGCTGGAAAAGCTGGGGAAAAGCATAAAATAGCTTTAAAGAATCCCTAAATTGGGAATCCTAGGAAAACAGGAAGAAAAACATCCTGAGATTCTGGACGCAGAATTAGAAACATGCTTTGGGGAACAACAGCTTAAATAAGCTTCTCTTGTACAGATTAGGGGGGATCTGTTGCAGGAGGTGATCTTAGCTCGGGGGTGAGTTCTGGGAGAGAGAAGAAATCTAAGGTTGGGAGGTTGGTCTACTGCACGAGTGGTATGTCTCTGAGTAAAATTGTCTTTTTTTTTATTATGGTATGAATTGGCTACATATAAAAACAAAACTTGTCTCTAAGGTATTCAATTTTACTAGTCTACATTTAACAGAATGTAGTCACCAGGTAGTAACCTGAAAATTCTGTATAGTTGTAGAGGAAAAACCTATAAGGTAGAATTCCACAGAATGTTTAAACCAGGGATTGGGTTAAATCTGAGGAAACCTTGTTCCTTCAGGAAAAGTTGTGAAATTGTTTTAATCAGCTTCTATTTCCTAGCATAACTTTTTATTTCAGCTACCATAGAGAGAAATTGAATTCGTTGTAGTATACATGAACAATAGTAGGAGATGAGCTAAAATTTATACTGTGTATGAAAGAACAGAATGAGAGACTCAATAGACTAACCTCAGGTTCAGCAAAAAATTACGTTATAATTCCAAGAAATTTAATGGTCTAAAACAACAAGGTTGTATATAAGCCGCACTAAATTTAGTAGAGGAAAGGATTAAATATTTATATGAAAAAAAAAGGGTTATCAGAGAAAATGGCCTCATGGAACTACTCTAACATCATAAGCACTGAGAATGACTACATAGAGTGCAGAAATTATGATTAAGCAGTTGAGAAGCATAGGAGTAAAGAGTAAATTAATTTCAAAAGTATACAGAGTAGCAATTATGTAACCACTATTTCCCTTCACTATGAGGAAAAAGGAAATGAGCTCAAATCCCATTACCATCTCTTCAGAACCAGCTACCATCAGACACATAGGTAGATAAGAGCTGTAACTAGATACAAGAAATTGAGAAGAAACTGGAGAATAGAAATATGCCTGTATAAATTTGGAAAGTAGGAAAACATAAATTCTAGACTTTCATACATATTAACCATCTGTATATAAATGAGAATGGTCTCATAGATTTCCAGCAAGCTTTTCATATGTCTAGACAGATAGGTATAAAACAATTTCAATGTAACCAGGAACAGAGGCAACTGAAATTATGATACACGTACCAGAGTGGAGATTTCTAACCGTAGAAAAGAGTGAACGAAGTACATCAGAAGAATAGATAAACATCACATATAACTACCTGTAAATTCTGATGCATGCAATTAAGAAATCTGGAATTTCATTAGCATTCCCGGAAAATAAATATGGTTCAGACGAGCAAACTAAACAAAGCAAACTGCCATGGTATGAAATCATGTGCAGTATTCATACAGCCCATGTACATTTATACTGTGGCAGAGTATATTAAAATCGACCTAAGACAATAGGAAGTACATATCTGTCCAAAATTATCGAAATACATGCTGTGCCTATCAGGCTGGGGTATAAAACTCACAACCCCTATCTCAACCGAACAAATTTGAACGAGCGCCATCTTAGAGTGACCACGATAACAAGAAATAAATAAAACCTCGACTCGGAGAGAGTCTCGTTCCTCAAGGAACACTGTGCAACATCACAAGAGAACCATGTTTCGACGCCCACAAGACAACGCAACAGGAGAGGGGAAGTAACCCCATAAGTATACCGACCTGGACGGCCAAGAGACCGATGCTAGCATCCATACGATTGAAAGGGTTACTATCTACCGTCATAAGTACGCAAGAGCTCTCCGGATTACCTGTAGAAAACAAATTCGACCCAAAATGCGAATTAGTCATTTGCGCCATCGTGGAGAAATAAGCTAATGAATAAAATAATTTCGGTATTAAAACCATTACCTGTGAAACGCAAATCTCAGACGCGTCGAGCCCTGAAATCGAACATTGAATAGAGAGGGATTAAAACAAATTACCCTCGAGTATAACACGACGAAATCAACAAGTATATGCGGAGATGGCACGAATAAGAACCCACCTCATAAGGCTCCATGGAATAGAAGACGTCCACCGGAGGAGATGCGACACAGGCTACATAAGAGGTATAAAACAAATCAGTCTCAATTTATATTATAACCAGAGAAGGGTGGACGATAACCCTGAAGATAGAAACCAACCACACCTTGCGCTGAACGTATACCTTGAAAACCAAAAAAAAAAACCAGATGCATTCACATTACTGATGATTGAATATATATATTCAGAGCAGGCGTATGGCCTTTACAAAATACTCTCTGAATCATTCAAACCTGCAATAGAAATAAAATGCGCGTGGAGGTAATTACCTAACAGCATATTGGTGAACTAGAGGCACCATACTTCTTCTCTGCAACGGAGAATCGACACCCTCGGCAGAAGTGGAATGGTGTAGACGCAGAGGAGCACCACTAACTGATGAACACGAAAAAATGACTTAAATCTACGCTCAAAGCTTATATAAGTCTTCGATAAACCACGTGAACCCTAACTGGAGTCAATCGCCATCGTCCACTTGGCAGAATCGGAGAAGTTAAGCCACGGATCGATGGGTAGTTGTGGAGAGTTAATACCGTCGTATAAAATTAATAGGTGTAGATCCGAATTGAATTCCATATGTCCTGTGCAAGTGTCAGCGTGGGTGTTGTACACCACGTAGGCTGAGCATGCCAGCGACGTGGATTCACCATGTAAGCAATGAAGGGGCATACAAAACCATACAACACTCATTTAATTATCACAATGCCTGACGTGGATAAAAATCTCACCGCGACAATGCACAGAGAAACCCAAATCTGGAGTGATGATACGCTCTACGTGCAGAATGATCCCAATGACCAGTACCATATATTAAATCGATTTAAAATCTGATGTACCATGATGGGTGGTCATATCAACCCTGGCGTATATAAATGTTAATGCCAAACGCATGGAAAAATTCCATTCATAATAATATGCACATCGAATTATATGAAACTTCGATAACCCCAAAGGTAACCATATACATAGCGTAAACATCGTAACGATGGCTAGTGGAAGGGTCGAAAGTGCCCTTGGGAAACGACTCATACAAATCATTTTATATAATATATGTTCATGGTCCATATGGTTTACGTGTAGATTCAATAATTTCATAAATGGGATATGTGACCATTAAGTTAAACTAATTGGAATAAAAACAACATAAGGTGAGAGATAGTGGTAGAGGGTGTTATTGCAACATGATGTGATGAAAACTATCATAGTGAAAGGATTGAATTGTCATAATAAACCTAGGCTCAAAAGGCTGCATTCGCGAAGAAATTTTTTTTTTTTGGGTGAAATTGGAGGTGTGACAAGGTCACTCCAAAATATTACACGGGATTATAAGAAAATAGAAATGCAAGTTTTATATGAGTATAATTCATGCAACATTGGTAAAAAGTGCAGGTGAATCCTCTTGCGAGGGTTCCTGAATAATTCATTTTGTTGGTTTCAGGAAGCAAACGAATAATTTTATCCAAAGAAATGATAGAATGCATGAATGTATGGAATTCCACAGCTTTCATTTTCCTGTCTTTTCATTTCATATTGAAACTCACTCTCACCATGCTAATGTACAGCAATTACTAACCATCCATCAATGGGATTCTTATTTTTCTCGACAAAGAGTTGGAAAAGTGGGAGAGTGTAGAGGAATTGTCTCAAAATTTCCAAACTATGACAACTCTGTGAGATGTCTTCCTAGTAAGACAAAGCCAAAGTTGAATTACTAGTAGAGTAGTTTGAAAAAATGGAAATATTATACGTCTTTCACATGTATATTTCAACTAAAGATATACAGGCCAATTTAGGAGTGTTAAATTAGGAGTGATCACCTAATGCATGGGTGTGTATCATCAATTGAAGTGTCAATTGAGGCATGCAAACAACAAACAACAGTTAATTCCCTACAGAGGTGCATGCTCTTTTATTTCCGACTAGCTTCGTCAAGTGATAATTAAGGCAACAAAATGAGGATGGTATAATGTTGAGTTATATTTATCTTTTACTTCACACTGTAGGCATCAGGTATCACTATAAGGAACAAAATTAGGACAATCCTTGAGGAAAATTTGGGAAAAATTAAAGTAATCTTGAATCTATACTCAATCACAATTTATGCCAAGAGGGAGAATAAAAAAACTTACATATCCATGCCTATAAATTGAGGATTTATCATTCCTAGTACCCTCTTCATCCTTCTTAACATAAGTTTGCAGTGGGTCTTCCATGGAATAATTTATCTTCTCATATTTCAATTGAAAATTCTTATTTTTGCACTTAATGAGCAACCTTAACGGACCAATATGCTCACTCACATTCCCAGGCTAGTTTTGTGTCAGAAATTCTCAAGTAGATAGTAAACAAATGGAAAGCAAATAATGAGTGGTGGTAGCCCATGATTCCATTATAACACATCCCCTAAATTTAGGCATCAAAACTGCAACTACTCATTCCATATCAATGGATTTTTTTTAATGCAAGTGGTACATCTTTGATTTCAAAATTGATTTAAATTTTTGATAATCTAAAGCCACGAAAACCTTCATGGGATTCTTTGGAAAAGGATATGGAAAATGATTCATCCAATGAGTGGGGATATTCTCTCGATGTTGGATAGTTTCTTCTAACCTGAATTGAAGAATCTGGATAAAATGCATCGTAGGTTGCATCGTATTTGGCCCTCTGTAAACAAGTACATTGAGTTCATAAACATGTTTTTCTATTTTTTTATAGCTCCCAATGAGTACTCTTGGAGATGTTTGTAATGACATAGCTAACTTGGTTGGTTTGTTTAAACAATTACACCATACTATAAAGGTTTTTTTATCATATATTATGAACTTGGTAACCAATAAACTTAATTTTAATTTTCCCACGTATGTGTTGCTTGCTTATGAAAGGTCTTGACCATGAAAATAAATTACAAAATATTTTCTTGTGACATGTTTGACTTTCACAATAGTAAAAAAGAATATCCCATTTTCAGTGAGCAATGTAGGAGTTAGTCACGCGAACAAGTGGCTTGTATAATTTGACCAATATCATTTGCTAAAACTTTGCATGAGTGAATCTCATGTTATAGGCTATTTCAATTATATTGAAATCGTAATATTTCTACATTTCTATGTTATTTCACAACTTCTTTATTTATCCTATGCCAAGACTTGTAGCCATTATCAAAGACAACTACATATTTTTGAGATGTACAGATACCTTTCCAAGCTTCCAAGGGTTAAATGACATTGAAAAATAATTTTGGTGGAAGATTGTCCTATTGAAAGTATTTTAAAAAGAGAAATAAGCTCCATATATCATATACCTATGCTTATTACCTTGCCCTATGGTGGTGCAAAACCTCATCTGAAATCTCTACCATCAACAAATGATATCAATTCCATTTCCCAGTTTCTTAATATTACACATTATGCTTCTCAGAGAGATCTAAATAGCTCAAGGTCATGACCTCTTCCTTTTTGAATTAGTGTATTCTACTAAATATTATGAATATTAAGGAATAACAAACATCTCCATAGATTTAGGAAAAAAAGGGATCCTCCATCTAAGATTTTTATATTGATAATGTTAATCATAGTGCAAACAAGATCATGATTTTTTTAGAGAGTAGAATATTTAAAAAGAAAGGATTTTTAGGATGATATTTGTATAACTAAAATACATACACCTCTAAAGCATGAAGCTTCTATCATAGAGCAACCATTTTTCTTAGAGGGTTTTAGACATCCTTTTAGTCATTTCTTGGGAAGTTATGTTTCTCCTTCAAATGAACTCGTGAGAATACGTTGTCACTTCAAACTTCAGGAAGACCATATCATGAAGAACGTACACCTATATTGGAAATATCATCCCCTTTAAAGTCTTAATGTAGGTCATAAACACAATGGTTGATTTTACTGTAAGGAATAGAAAAAAAATTGAAGGTCTTATTGTTAATCAATATGGAGTGAATGGATTGGCATTCCAATTTCTCCTTCTTGCAAATTAGTACACCCATACTATCTCAAAGTCCTAGAGGTAGTTCCACCACTTCAACTCAATGAATTTTATGGTTGATATCATCTCTTACTTGAACACTATGATTGAAATACGAGTCCCGATTTTCCTTATCCAACCTTAATGACAAGTTATATATTGTGTTACATCAGAATCTATTGCCAAAGAAGTTTTTTCATTAATCAACTTTAGATGTATGGGTTTAACTTTAAATGGTATCATGTTGGTAACCGAAGGTAACAAAAATATTGCAAAATCCAATTAAGAGGGATTCATCCAACATCCATAAAGATATTAAAAGATAGTATACATGGAGTGGAATCTATTAGAGATATAATGAAGTTGTAGGGAAGATTCAAGAAATTAGCAAGAGTGATCAAATAAATCCAAAAAGAATGCTCCAAACAACATATCACTATAAAATAGGGCACATTAACAACAAAGGAAAAAGGGCGGTCATCAAAGCAATCAAGATAACTCAAGTTTTGATGAGAAACAGAATCACATCAGTGCATAAAAAATAAAAAGTATGATAATGATGAACATAGTTTCTTTAAGAAAAAAATGGTGTTGGCTATGTAAACATAATTGTAGAAAGAGGCCGATTAAAAATAAGAAAACAAAAACTGAGAATATTGTGGTATACCTAGGGGGGATAGTATGAGGTATACCTAGGTGGGATAATATGATGTATACTTAGGGGGGACCATATGGGGTAAATGGGGAGGTACCCATGAAAATAATGTAATGTAAGGATGATAAATACATGGGCCATAATTAATAAATAGACTGGTTAACCCACATTATGCAAGGGACTACAAGTAGTTAGGAAATAATTTTGTAAGCCCATGGTATTGGATGTATGACCCATGGTAGCTACCCATTGTATTTTATGTATGAAGCCTATATAGAGGCTAGAGACTCTCCATTCAGGGACGTCAAGGACTATTGTATTGACAATAATATGGCTTCTGGAGTGATCTCCTTCCTTAAGGAGTAGTTGTATGGTGTTACCCTACCTCAAGGGTTTAGATTAATAAATATTTGAAGATTCTATATTTTTTTTTCTCTCATTATTTTTGGATTATTGATAGATATTGCGAATATTTTTCATTTTATTAAATTTGTAGGTCAGATCTGTTACAACGAAAAAGTAGAAAAAAGGACCATACTTCCTTTTATGAATTCAAAATGTAGGGAGGAAAGAATATTAATGAAATAAATCAGTTGTGCTACCATGACAACATTCCCTTAATCCCCAGTAGGTAAATGGAATGAGGGATTGCAGATAATTTTTGTAAAAAACATAACCACTATGGTCGAGCTTAGAGATAACAAGTGACTAGAGTCTTTGTCATGCAACCAAAAATGATTTTATTATGGTAGTCGAAAAGAGCCACCAAGATGGAACTCTTGAGGAGTTACTCTTGGAATAGAATGGAGTGGAGACAACATCATCCATCACACTTCAGGCACTACTGTGGGGGAACAAAGAGTGAATATCCATATGCTTCTAGTAGAATGCAAGGAGTAGACAATTCATTCCATTAAGCATAGGGAGGTGGAAGAGGATCTCTTAGGCGCGCTCCTTTGGATTCGATGTGATAAAGTGACTGCATGTAGTAGTTGGAATGTTGAGGTAGATGGTCGTATAGAGTCCCTATTTTAGAGGGCAACATTTGTTCAATCCATTGAGCACGCATCTTGAAGTATCAAAATATGAATTGGGGTGACTATTGCAACAAAGGTTTAGTTGTAGTGTGAAAATGGTTGGGTGGAGAGTCAATGTCCCAATCTCATTCGTTCAACACATTTTACAAGATAATTGATACTAAAGGTCTTGCACTTTAATATTTAGACTATGTTTAATGTGTTGAATTAAGGCATGTATTGGTACTTATTAAATGTGTTGGTCAATGTGTGTGATTTAGTTAGAAAAGTGGTTTCCTGCATATTTGAGGAATATTGAATTCCTGTAAGGTTATTTGTTAATTGAATGGATTCTCGCATGCATTCATAAACTTGTTTAATTTCATTATTATCCTAAGGGGCATGTGTATTCTTGAACTATTATGAGATTGAATTTTCTCTAATGGGAATTAGTTTGAATGAATTGATAAATCCTTGTACAACTTAATTGTGCATTTAAGATATTGTCTGTCACACCTCATTTTATTAGTGCCAAGCTTAGGAAGGATAGTATATGCATGTTATATATATATATATATATATATATATATATATAGATATATATAAATTGAAGACCCGGCCAAAGCCTCTATAAGGTCAAGAAGGATAACACGACATTGTGTATGTGCACACAATATAAGCTCACGAGGGATATCTCTAAATATATTTACTACCATATATATAAAAATGTACTCGTATGGAAAAGTGTGTGGTATGAGCCTTACTTCATTAAAGGATATTCCTTATAGTCGTAATAGGCCATTTGTGGTAGAGAACCATGACCAAGCACCAATGAAATCCCAAAACATAATTATGTATGTCACAAGAACTCTAATTTCATTAGCTGAAGGAGAGAAGGGCTTGCTAGTTTGGACCTCGTGGGAAGTCGATTCAAGTGGTAATATTGGGTAGGACCTCCTTGTCGGGCGTCAGGTTAATCATTTAGGTCATGATAATACCTGGATGGGACACATGGCTAGTGTGTTATGTGTGGTGGCCTCATATATTTGTGGAAACCTCAAACGAGGGACATGCGTCACATAGATTTGGGGTTTTCTATGGGGCCAAGTGGCATATAAATGGGTGACACGTGGAAATTTCTAAGTGGAGCCTTGTGGAGGGTGTCACATCACCCTAAATAAAAAAAGTTAATGACATCACCACGGTGACTCTATCCTTATGATTTCTTGAGGTGTTAGTCGCAATCCCATGGGTATTTTATTCCCATGGTGATGTGGAAGTCATGAATTCCACATGGATAGTTGTAACAGAAAGGAATGTAAGACATAAGTGGCGGGGTATGTGAAAGGGGCTTAACCCCATGCAATTAGCTGGAACGCAACACAATAGTTTCACATGACGGTACAAAAAGGGAACTTCCATTAAAGCTTGAGATTTCTTCCCCTACAGTTCCAAATAGGTATGGGGGAGTAATCCTAGGATTAAAATGAGCTTTTAAAATATCTGATGGAGCTCATTAAGGGGTAGAATGAGAAATTCCAAGAGAAAAAATACTAGACAATTTAGTTGGTATAGGTAGTCCTCGAGGCTACTCCACCTCATATTCTTAATGAGCCACTTGGAGATGGGAACATTGCTAGTTACTCAGGGTGGTGAATCTTAGATGTGTAAGAGTGACCTAAGGGTACTTCCTTCATGACTAGAGACGATGAGCTTATGGGGAGGATTCTTATATGACATTGAAATTTTAGGGTCATTTCACATGTATGGAGTGGCATGTGTTATTGTTGATTTGGCATCGAAATAAAATTAGCTACCTAATTATATAAATACATAATGATATCTAGCACATGGTAGTTAGGTTTGAGTATTCACAAGTAGATGATATACAATGTCACAAACATTAGAAGTTTTACTTTAATTGTATTTATGGCATAAGGATTGATAAGATTCCAAGGGGGTTCATTTTTTAGGAAGATAACATTTCGTGACTGTGTAATGATTTAATACTCCTATGATTGGTCCACGTATGTTCCTCAACTATAACTCCAACAAAGAACATGGAGGAATGTGTGTCATAGTATTTGTAAAATTAGCCACAACGTTTGTAAACTTTCTCATGATGGGATGAAATGGAGAGTTGAGATGTTGATTTGTGTTGAGAAGACATGGGTTACTCTCCTACACCATTTTTTATGAGCACACATGTGAAGGGGGGAAGTCACAATAGGAAAAAATGCACTTACACTTGGTATGGTATCGGGACATGAGACAAAACAAGAAATGATATGGACCAAGACATCGTTGAGACATGGGATGGGACCATAATGAGCCCGCAACATTATATGATTCATGGGATGAATTTGGAACAATTACCTCAATCTGGCATGATGGATTGAATATGAGGACAAGATGAGGAGAATGGCACATGAATTGTATGCATGCGAACACATGTGGTGCAATGAAATTATGGGATGATGGCATAAGGAGTCAATCAAGGTTGGAGATGTCATGACCCATAGGTCAGCATGGGTGCCACTACTTGTGTGCACCTACTTACATATTATATGGTGGTTTTGTTACATAAAAAAGTTAGAGTGTCTGCTTACAATGCGACCAAGGGACACAAAACTTGACCTTCCACCTTCCACCCTTGATATGGGATCAATGAGGCAAAACAAGAAATTAGATGGACCAAGACATGGTGAATACATGAGATTTTACTACGACATTAAAAGAGTCACTATATTAGTGTGGCATGTTGGCATCAAGGTGGCATGAGGAACCAAGGAAGAGGTCAATACAATGATCATGGCACACAATGTGCGTTCATAGTGGTACATATTATTCAATGGCATCATAAGTTGATCACACTATGAGTCGAGCCAATTGGTAAATGGCAAGATCAATAGGCCAGCCTAGGTGATGCTACTTGTGTGCACCTATTTATACATTAAATTGGGGTTTTGTTATACTTCAAAGTTGAATTGTTAGATCAAGGTGTGGCTAGTGTTCACTAACATTTACCGTCCACCTGCCACCCTTTGGAGGGGGTATTTATACATAATGGTTGGAATTTGGAGGAGAAAAAAAATTGACACTTGCAAAAGGTAAAACATTACAGTGAATCATAACCCACATTATGAATTGAGGGATAACTATGAGGTCCTTTTGAGACGATTGATATGTTCCTTGAGAGGTAGACTATTTAGAGCCATTTTGTATAGTTCGGATACTGGTCATCAACACGTTCTTTGTGTAGATAAATTTGGGAGGTGTTTCAAGTTGTTGTAGGTCTAGTATAAATAATTCGCTACAATACTCACATTAGGTTAGAATCTGTTAGGTAGGGTGACTCGAGTATGGATTCAAATTTATCTTTTGGTTGGCTTGGGAAGTTGTACTCGAGTAAACAATGAAGAATTGTGCAAACATTTTATTGCATTTTAGGGTGACTTGAGAATCCATGCTCAAGTATTGAGAAGGCTCACATTTGATTCATAATGTTTTATATTTGTGAGAGAGTGGGTTTTATAAACCACACCCAATCCTGGAGTACACTATGGATTTTTATTTCTTATAATTGTATGAGGACCATTCCATACACATTGTATTCGTGCATACTTGTATCACATGTATATGGTGATTTATACATTTCGGTGCAACTTTATTGTTTCATGAAGATAGTATGATTACATGTTATGTTTATGCAAGATTGAAGTTAAGAGCAATCGTAGATGTGATTTGGTTATATGTTATATTCCACTAAACATTGTTAACTAAATGTATAACAAAAGTATAAGCTTAGAGGCATAGTGTAAGTGAAGCACTCGCAAGTTCGTCATGCCATTGTTGAGGGAACATGTTGGTGTCACACTGACAAGGAATCTTGAATTATTGGTCTAATTTGTGGGCATGACACTTATGTTTTCATACATCTCACATTACCAAGATTTATAAAAAATCATAAAAATAACCAAATTTTAACTTTATTTAAAATTGTTATTATTATAATTTTTATCAATTGTAAGAGAAGTAATATATGATTTAAACTATCAATTTAATATATGATTTAATATATCTATTTAAAAAATCAATTAAAAATATTTTTTAACTATCTAGATTTACCATGGATATTCTTAATTTGTAAATTGAAAATTGAAAATAGAAATTTGTAGTTAAAACATTGTATTAGTGTGTTGCTCAAAATGTATGAAATTTGTAATTCCTTCAAAGTTCAGATGCAAGAAAGATCAAATATTTAGAAGTATAATTTTTTTTCAAAATTTTCACTCTAAAACAATATGCATTTCAAAAAATTTAGACTATAATATATTTAAAAACAAAAACTTTATTTCTTTAATAATATAGTATTTAATAATAATAACCTATATAAAAATAAGCTAAATTTTAGAATTAAAAAATACTTCACGTTGATTGCAAAAATAAGATATTTGTTTAAAAAATAGCATTGCATAATAATATTAATAATGAAATTAAACGATAACATTACATAATTATATTTACATTAATGAAAATGGTTATAAATTGAAATATAAACTATAATATAAAAATTTAACCTTTTAATTTAATGATATAAAATTGATTATTAAAATTACTCATAATAAGATAAAATGAAGGTGGAATTTAAAAATAAACATATAAACTCTATATTTAAAAATAAAAGGCAAATAGATAATGTTATATATATACGACCATCCAGGTCCACAGTCTTAAATCTTATTACGTAATTGTACTAATTAAAAGAGTTTTTGCAAATAAAAATGGCTCTTGATTTAGTTGCCTAAAGCATACACTGCACATTGTTTTAAGATGTTTTAAAAGTAGATGTGGGCGCACTTCTTTTATGCTATCCGTTGAAGTAGATGTGGCTGCCCCTGGAAGCATCCATTCTATCCATTAAAGGAAAGCAAGGAAGCCTAGAAGCATCTATTATATCCGTTAAAGGAAGATATTTTTCATGCTACCACTCCTTTTCATTAAAAGTTTGTTACACAACCTGGAAGATATTTTCAAGTTTGTAAGGAATATATTTTCAAGCTTTGTGAAGCGCGCCTATTCTAAAGTTTGTTACCTTGCCTTCTTTTCAAGCGTCAGTTCTAACAACATTGTGAAGAGATCGGAAAGTGCCTATATATATCAAACATTGTCAAAGAATTCTCAAGCTGTTACAGAGTCTTCTTAAGAATTGTCAGTGCCTCTATATATATCAAACATTATTACAGAGTCTTATTTTCAAGCTGAAGCACGTTGGAAGAACTGGGAGTGATGGTGGTAGTTGTAGAGGTTCATAGCGGGAGAGTGGCATATCTGGGCGTCTGGCCGTAGAGTGTATGTGTGAAATGGAGGAAGTTGGACTGGACTGCACCTCGAAAATGGTTGACTGGTTCAAAATGGAGATCTGTGCTCTTTGTCAATGGATGTATGTATCTCTCTCTTCTTTTACTCTTTGTAAATATTTATGATCTGATCTTAAATTTAATCTCTCTATTTTTTTACTCTCTCTGTTATGTACAGTGTGGGTCCTCTTCTGCTTTCTTGGTCGCAAGTTCTATGATCTAATATACTCAATGTTGATCTGAGTCTTTCTACGCAATGTTCATCTTTGTGTAGATTCGTTCAGAAGCTTAATCTGCCCTAGTTTCTCATCATTGACTGGAGGTTTTTTCTTTGTTATGCAACAGGAACTATTTTTTTTTGATCTGTTGCCATCGACGGTGGGATCCTCCTGCATGAGGCTGTTACAGCTGCGGAGGCTTGCTGTGTTCTTCCTTGAATAAATTAAATCGTTACTCTAGGTACTATGTATATGCTACTGCTTTTCTTTTAAAATAAACTCTAGCCTTGCTGTGATGTTCTCGTTGCTATTTATTTTAGTTACGTTAACCTGTCATTTGTTAGGTTAGTCTGAATAAACCAACCTCCTCTTAGGTTTTTGTTTTGAAATTAGTTGAGCCCCTATGTTAAAGGCTTCTTTTAATTTCTCTAATGGGTACCTTTTTTAGGAGCATATGGACAAGGTTTTAAGTTGTGTTGACAGCATCTAGGAACATAGGTTTTTGGGTATGTGGGAACTGAATTGATTTATTTTACTAGCCTTTTATTGAATCACGACGAAGATTATTTAAGGCGATCTCCATTGATTTTTTCTAATCCACTAATTGTCGTAAAGTTTTTTCGACGAACTTCAAAAGTCATGCCGAAAAGATTTATGGATGCCCTTAGTTCAATTCTCCCCATCTTCTCTTAGGATTTAATATCCCTGTTCAATATTTTGTTTCTGGGTCCTCAGTTGCTTTCTAAGTTGTAAACTCTCAAAAAAAATAATAGAACTTACCTCTTTGTTACTACATTTGTTGATATCTGTAACTAATTTTGATTCCATACAATAATTAATTATTTTTAATAAATTTTAAGTAAAGAAAGTTTCCCTATTGAATATCTGGGTAGAACGGAAATCTGGTCTGTTCTCTATTACTTTTACATAAAGAAGAACCAAGCGAATTTGCCCATATTTTATTGTGATATCTTTCGTCCGTAATGGTTTTAATGGGTTTCAATTGAAGACAACAACCAGAATTGATCAGACGATTTTACTATTAATCTTAAACGGCCCCATCATCATATGGTAAGTCTAAGAGGGACATGATATTTGTTCCGGTGTCTACACTGTTAGCATTTCAATCTATCCACTAATTCCTGCCCCACTAGGCATAGGCATTACCAGAACTGCAATCGATACTTTTGCAATAATATCTGCAATATTATTACCAGAACTGCAATCGATAATTTTGCATAATCTGTATAATGCGTTCCATTCCAGTCCACAGGACTGTCTTGCCCATTTTGGATCATCCTTGCTTCCTTATCTTCTACCTCTTTCATACTCTTTAGCGTTTGGTTCGCTGCTTCTGTCTCTTTCATAAGATTTTATAATATATTAGAAATTTGATAACTACCAGCAATGTCCAGCCCCTTATATCGCCATCTATTATTGCATAGTGGATACCATATTTCTTGTGTTTCATCGGGCCGATTGTGATATTCTTACTACCATGTATATTCATACATCAAACACGTATACATCCATGCACGCCTAACCGGTCCTTACGCAATGAAACCTTATCTTCCAGAACTTGGAATGTGCGGACAAGTGTGCATGTTCGTGAATCTCTTTCCATTATAGAAAACTGACCATTAATATCATTATACAAAATATTCTATTATTTCAACATATTTGAATGTCCTCTCTCAACGTTATTAATTTTGCAAATCAAAATCATCAACGCACTTCATTTCCTGCATTTTGGTGTTGTAACGTGTGAAAATATTCATGTGGTTTCAAATTTTTCTAAATTAAAATAATCGCATTTTGAATTTCACTGTTATAATTTGATTTTAAAAATATATCAAAAATACCTAAATATATATTTTTTAATTATATTTTTCCCATTTTAAAGTCGGTATATTGTCTAATGCTTCTTAAACTCATAAAAATTTCAAAATAATCTCTCTATATATTTTTCCTTTATAACTTTCCTATTCTTCCCTCAGTTTTTCATATAATTTTTTGATATTTTGGGGTTAATTTTATTTTATATCGTTGGTGAATTTTATTTTTATGTTTGATATTTTTTCAATATTCAAAATGTTAGAATTGAAAAAGAATTTAAAAGAGGATATTATATTATATTTGTTATATTTTTCATTAAAATATTTAATTATTTCAATCATGATAATTATTGTGATTATGTTAATGATAGTGAAAAACTTGTTTAAATTTATTTCATTTGAAGTATGTATATTTCACCTTATGTTAGCGTTAGAATGTCCTATTGCAAGTATTAAAATTATTATTTATGAAACATAGTGCTAGTGAGAGAGGGAGAGGCAGAGGGAGAGGGAAAGAGAGAGGGAGGGAGGAAGGACAGAGGGAGGGAGGTAAAGAGAGAGGGGGGAGGGATGGTGAGATGGAAGGAGGGAGGCAGGGAGGGGGGGATGGAGACTGAGTGAGAGGGTGAGGCATAGGGATAGGGAGGGTGGTGGAGTGAGAGGAGGGAGGGAGAGAGAAAGGGGGAGGGAGGGAGGAAAGGAGAGGAAGTGGGAGGGAGAGGGTGAGGGGGATAGGGAGAGGGAGGGAAGGAGGTAGGGGGGATAGGGAGATGGAGGCAGGGAGGGAGGGACGAAGGGACGGATGGAGACTGAGTGAGAGGGTGTGGCAAAGGGAGAGGGAGAGCGGGGGAGTGAGAGGAGAGAGGGAGAGAGATAGGGGGAGGGGGAGGCAAAGGGAGAGAGAGGGGTGGAGGAGGGGAGTGACGAAGGGAGGGAGGGATGAAGAGAGGGGGAGGGGGCGAGTGAGGGAGAGGTTGAGAGGGATAGGGAGAGGGAGAGTGGGGAGGAGAGAGAGAGAGAGAGTGAGGGAGACCAAGAGGGAGGGAGGGGGAGAGCAAGAGGGAGGGAGGGGTAGGAAGGGAGGGAGTGGGAGGTGTACAAGAAGATGGCGAGAGAGGGAGTGAGGGAGAGTGTGTGAGAGGGATATGGAGGGACAAAGGGTCGGAGAAGGAGGAAGTGGGGGAGAGAGGGAGAGAGGGAGGAAGGCAGAGGCAGAGAGGGAGGGTAGGATAGGGGGAAGAGAGGGAGGGAGGGAGAGTGAAAAGGGAGGGGGGAGGGGACGGGGGACAGAGAGAGAGAGAGAGAGAGAGGGGGGGAGGAGGGGAGAGAGGTGGTGGGAGGGATGGAGGGAGGGAGAGAGAGAGGGAGAGAGGGAAGGAGAGAAAGTGGGAGGGAGAGGGTGAGAGGGATAGGGAGAGGGAGACTGAGTAGGAGGTAGGGAGAGAGAGAGGGGTAGAGTGAGGGAGGGAGAGGGGAGAGGGAGGGATATAGGGAGTGGGTATGGGGAGAGGGAGCGAGAGGGAGGGGGAGAGGGAGGGTGGAGGAGTGGGAGGTGGACAAGGAGATGGCAGGAGATGGAGTGAGGGAGAGTGAGTGGGAGGGAGAGAGGGAGATGGAGGGAGAGAGGGTGGGAGGAGGAGGAAGGAGGAGAGAGAGGTTGAGAGGGAGGAAGGGATAGGGGGAAGAGAGGGAGGGAGGGAGAGTGAAGGGGGAGGAAGGGAGGAAGGAGGGATAAGGAGAGAGATAGAGGGAGGGAGGGAGCGAGGGGAAAGAGACAAAGGGAGGGAGGGAGAGAGATAGAAATGGAGAGAGAGAGAGAGAGAGAGAGAGGTATTGGGAGGGATGGAGGGAGAGGGATATGGATATGGATATGGGGAGAGAGGAATGGAGGGAGATGGGGTGGGAGCGAGGGGAGGAAGGAGAGAGAGAGGAGAGAGGGAGGGAAGGAGAGGGTGGTAGTGAGAGGGAGAGGGATAGGGAGAGAGATGGAGAGAGAGAGGGGGAGAAAGGAAAAGAGGGAGACGAAGGAAGGGAGAGGGCAGAGAGTGATAGAGAGAGAGGAAGAGGTAGATATGGGTGGAAGGGAGAGAGGAAGCGGGGGAGGGAGAGAGGAAGGGACGAAAATGGAGTGAGAAGTAAGGAGATGAGGAGGGAGAGAGGGAGGGAGGTAGAGGGAGCGAGTGAGGGAGTGAGGGAGGCAGGCAAAGGGAGAGGGAGAGGGGCGAGTGAGTGGAGAACAGGATAGAGATATAGGGAGAGAGAGGGAGGGGTAGAGAGGGAGAGGGAGGAAGGGAGAGGCGAGAGATAAGGAGAGAGCGAGGGAGAGGATTTGAGGGAGGGAGGAAGAGAGAGAGGGGGGATAGGGAGGGGAAGGAGAGGGGGGAGGGGGGAGAGGGAATTAGAGGGTGGGAGAGAGAGAGAGAGGGAGTTGGAAGGAGAGAGGGAGTGAGCGATAGGGAGAGGGAGAGAGGGCGGGAGATTGGGAGAGAGAGAGGAAGAGAGGGATGGCGAGAGGGAGGGATGGTGCGAGGGAGAGAGAGAGGAGAGAAGGAGATAGATGAGAGAGGGAGGGAGGGAGAGGAGGGGAGAGGGAGGGAGGGAGAGAGATAGAGGGCAGTAGTGTGAGAGATGGACGGACAATGAGGGAGAGGGAGCGGGCGGGGGAGAGAGGGATAGAGAGAGAGGGAGAGGGAGAGAGGGACGGAGGGGGGATTGGGAGAGGGAGGGAAGGGGTATTGGGTAAGGTATGGAGGGAGGGGGGATGGCGATGGAGAGAGGCAGGTAGGGAGGGAGTGAGAAGGATAAAGGGAGGGAGGTAGAGGGAGAGGGGGTGGGAGAGGAGGATTGGGAAATGGAGGGAAGAAGTGAGCATGGGAGAGGGAATGAGAGGGTGAGGCAGAGGGAGTGTGGGAGCAGTGGAGTGAGAGGATACAGGGAGAGAGGGAAAGAGGGGGAGGGAGAGAGGGAGGGATGGAGTGGGGTGGAGAGAGGGAGGGATGGAGTGGGAGGGAGAGTGGGTGGTAGGTATAGAGAAAGAGAGGGAGGGAGAGGGGGAGCAAGAGGGAGAGAGTGAGAGGGGAGAGTGAGGGAGAAAGAGAGAGAGGAAGAGGGAGTGAGGGAGGGGGGATGGAGAGAGTGAGAGTAGGAGGGATTGAGGTGGGATGGGTATAGGGAGGAAGAGGGATGGATATGGAGAGAGAGAAAGGGAGAGAGGGAGGAGGGGGAGTGGTTGGGAGGGAGAGGGAGATGGAGGAAGAGGGAGAGAGAAAGAGAGTGAGGGAGATAGAGAGAGGGAGGCAGGGAGAGAGAAAGAGAGAGAGGGGGGGAGGGGGGTAAGGAGGGAGAGAGAGAGGGATAGGGAGAGATGGATATGGAGGGAGAGAGAGGGAGGGAGAAACAGAGGGAGGGGAATGGAGAGAAAGGGTGAGAGGGAGGGAGGGAGAGTGAAGGGGGAGGGAGAGAGAGAGATATATAGGGAGGGAGGGGGAAAGTGACAAAGGGAGGGAGGGAGAGAGAGGGGACGGGGGACACAGAGAGAGAGAGAGAGAGAGAGTGAGGAGGGGAGAGAGGTGGTGGGAGAGATGGAGGGAGAGGGATAGGGATATGGATATGGATATGGGGAGGGAGAGAGAGAGGAGGAGGGGGAGGTAGGGAGGAAAAGGGAGAGAGGGAGGGAGAGAGAGAGGGAGAGAGGGAAGGAGAGAAAGTGGGAGGGAGAGGGTGAGAGGGATAGGGAGAGGGAGACTGGGTAGGAAGTAGAGAGAGAGAGAGAGAGAGAGAGAGTGGTAGAGTGAGGGAGAGAGAGAGGGGAGGGAGAGGGATATAGGGAGTGGGGATGGGGAGAGGGAGAGAGAGGGAGGGTGGGGGAGTGGGAGGTGGACAAGGAGATGGCAAGAGAGGGAGTGAGGGAGAGTGAGTGGGAGGGAGAGAGGGAGATGGAGGGAGAGAGAGGTTGAGAGGGAGGAAGGGATAGGGAGAGAGGGAGGGTATGATATGGGGAAGAGAGGGAGGGAGGGAGAGTGAAGGGGGGAGAGAGGGAGGTAGAGAGAGGGGGGGGATATATGGAGAGAAATAGAGGGAGGGAGGGAGAGAGAGAGGGGATAGGGGAGAGAGAGAGAGATAGTGGGAGGGATGGAGGGAGAGGGAGAGGGATATGTATATGGGGAGAGAGGAAGGGAGGGAGATGGGGTGAGAGGAAGGGAGGGAGGAGAGAGAGAGGAGAGAGGGAGGGAAGGAGAGGGTGGTAGTGAGAGGGAGAGGGATAGGGAGTTAGGGGGAGAGAGAGGGAGAGAGAGGGGGGGAGAAAGGCGGAGAGGGAGACGAAGGAAGGGAGAGGGCAGAGAGTGATAGAGAGAGAGGAAGAGGGAGATATGGGGGGAAGGGAGAGAGGAAGGGACGGAAATGGAGTGAGAAGTAGGGAGATGAGGAGGGAGATAGGGAGGGAGGTAGAGGGAGCGAGGGAGGGAGGGATAGAGGGAGGGATAGGGAGGCAAAGGAAGAGGGAGAGGGGCGAGTGAATGGAGAGCAGGATAGAGAGGGAGGGGTAGAGAGGGAGAAGGAGAGGAAGGGAGGGAGAGGGGAGAGATAAGGAGAGAGAGAGGGAGAGGATTTGAGGGAGAGAGGAAGGGAGAGAGGGGGGATAGGGAGGTGAAGGGGGGAGAGGGAATTAGAGGGGGCGAGAGAGAGAGAGGGAGTTGGAAGGAGTGAGGGAGTGAGCGAGAGGGAGAGGGAGAGAGGGCGGGAGATTGGGAGAGAGAGAGGAAGAGAAGGATGGCGAGAGGGAGGGATGGTGCGAGGGAGAAAGAGAGAGGAGAGAAGGAGATAGATGAGAGAGGGATGGAGGGAGAGGAGGGGAGTGAGACATAGAGGGAGAGGGAGGTAGGGAGAGAGATAGGGTGATAGTGAGGGAGAGGGAGCGGGAGGGAGAGGTAGGGAAGAGAGATGGATAAAGAGAGAGGGAGAGGGAGGGAGGGGGGATTGTAAGAGGGAGGGAAGGGGTATTGTGAGAGGTAGGGAGGGAGGGGGGATGGAGAGAGGGAGGTAGGGAGGGAGTGAGAGGGATAAAGGGAGGGAGGTAGAGGGAGGAGGCGGAGGGAGAGGAGGATTGGGAAATGGAGGGAAGAAGGGAGCATGTGAGAGGGAGTGAGAGGGTGAGGCAGAGGGAGTGCGGGAGCAATGGAGTGAGAGGAGATAGGGAGAGAGGGAAAGAGCGGGGGGAGAGGGAGACAGAGTGAGAGATAGGGAGAGAGGGAGGGATGGAACGGGGTGGAGGGAGAGAGGGATGGAGTGAGAGGGAGAGTGGGTGGGAGGTATAGAGAAAGAGAGGGAGAGAGAGTGAGAGCAAGAGGGAGAGAGTGAGAGGGGAGAGTGAGGGAGAAAGAGAGAGAGGAAG